>WEKY01048306.1:51144-88138 GCA_013390045.1 Picathartes gymnocephalus | reverse complement strand
TTTTTTTTTTTTTTTTCACAGATAAGTGCTACCAAAGGCTTTAAAAAATTTCACTGAAATTGTCAGCTTCTAAAATTTTGGAAAGTGATCTTTTTTTCCCACCAGACAATATGTTATGTAAGGAAATGTTATAGCTTTAAAGTTCCCCACAGCTTGATGTCTTGTTGCTTTTAGTTTTGATTAAACAGAGTAAAAACTATAATGAATTGCGAATTATGAAAAATGTAAATTTTGAATCTCAGTATTTTAGATCAGGGAATTAGTTCAAAAAGTTCCTTGATAATAAAATATGTAATTAAAAACATTGCATCTTGCTGCAGAAAATTGAAAAAGCTGTTGGTCTTTTTGACCTTATTTTTGGATGGGAGCACTCTTTGTATGGCAAACGTGAATCGGTCTTCATCACAAGATCATCCTTTTGTGTAGTCCTTCACACCACATCTCCAGTGATGGGGCTCTAGTTGTGTGAGAGGCTTTCTGGTGTCTTTGTAGTTAATGTGAATTATCCAAAGTTTCTAAGTGGTCAATATAAGTGGACTTGGGCCTCTCAAGTTATGAGTTTAAGGAGTGCAGCTGTTGGATTGGATTCACTTAAGCTGTGCTAGACAGCACACGCATTTTTGATCCACAGTGTAATGATTTGACTGCCAAGATAACCTTTGCTGGTTTTGCTTTTATGGTAGGGATAGGTTTCAATTCTGATGCAATGGTATCAACCACAAAAGATGTCAGGATGCAGTGCCAAGAACCTGCAATGACTAGGAAGTCATAGCAAAATTATTTTCTCAGTTAATTCTTAGTTTTTTCATGAATGTTGAGTGATACCTGAAATACACTTCAAATTTCAATTACTATTTAAGATACATAGAAAGTATTTTATATTCAGCATAGATAGTGCAATATGCAAACTGAAAACAGCTCAGAGATAAACCATGTGATTCTACACAGATGTCTTTGTGCATATGTAAACGCACTCTCTGATACAGTAGATGCAGACTCCTTTCTTATTTATCCCCATTTGCAGTTGCTTTGGTGAGTAGAAAATGTGAGTAATAGGATAATAGCTTATTCAGGATTTCTCAGTTATGTTTTAGTAAAATGTATTGTACACAGGAACAATCACACGACTTCATAGTGACTTCCTGTGGTCATTGCTTTCCTGATTGTGAAATTGGTCTGCCCTTGGTCAGCTTCCACTGATGCTATTTGAAAACCTGTGGGCTACAGAACAGCTGAAAGAATTGTTGTTTTGATTATACTGAAGTTAATAGATGGAAAACTCCTGTCATTTTCACCTTGGAAATATTCTAACCTCTCCGATTTTTTTTCTTCTACAAGACAGAGAAGTGATAGATTTTGGTAGCAGGCAGTGGAATGGGGTCTGAATCAGCATGAATGAGAAGAGATTTCTTCTTATCAAAAGACATAAAATGCTGACCAGAATCCAAGCACAGACCCTTCCTAGAGACCTCAGAGAGGTAGTGTTGCTTGCTGTCCAGTGTGTAAAATGTAAAATTCCAGGTCCTCTTAATATTCTTCAGTGTCTTGTCATACATGTGGTCCTTCCTGGGATGAATAAAGGAGATTGAGTTCCTAAAGTCTTTTAACCCTGATATTTTCCTACCCTGAAAACATTTATTTTTGATCTTTCATTTTATCAATATTAATCTCAAAATATAGGTAACAGCCATGATTTTCCATGGTGATGTCATCAATATCATATCTAGGAACAGTACCACTCATTTATGATGTGTAAGTTCTTTTGGTCTCTTCAGAGCTTCCATGAACCGTCGTAGCTACACACTATTTTTAGAATTACTTTTCAGTTTACAAATTCACTGTTACACCTCATTCCTTTTTGGAGTTGATGCCTTTTGGGATGCAAGACACTTGTCTTCAGCAAGCACTACCTTTGGACTTGCTACCTAAATAAAACCACAGAATGATTACCCTGGCTGAGCCCAGTACCTTATCTCTGATAGCAGGTGTCTAAGGCAGAGTCTCTTCCCAGAACACTTGAAGCTGTTTGTGACTCTGGGTCATCTTCAGTGTGTTTTCCTCTTTTAATAGCTCTTGGCAGATTCTTCAATGCATTTGTCCAAACACTTCTGCCCATGCTTGTGATTTTTTTCCCCCTCCAGTTTTTTACAGCAAGAAATATCCCAATGTGACTGTTGTGTAAAGCAGTACCTTCTTTTGTTTCTTTGGAAATTGCTCTTAGCCTCGTTTAATTCATCCCGGTATTGGCAAGCTGATAAAATGTCCTTCCCTGCTTATCAGGCTAACCCTTGCAGGAACATTCTGGAAGTTCATGGCCTTTTCCATTTCTTGAAGTCTTCAAATCAAGACTGAATAAAGAACTTTTTCAGAACACTGGAGCTAAACAGGAATTTTTTGGATTATATCCAAGAGATCCCAATACTACACTACCCTTTCTTTTTCCTTGTTGCTGCAGAGCAAAGCAAATTTTTCTCCAGATTTGTACATTTGATGGAGGGAGGAAGAACTGAGTTAGAAGCTTGCTAAAGTTATTGGTGAACCAACTCTGAATTCTGTCTTTTTATCCCCCTTCCTAATTTTTTTTAGTGAAGTTGAGTGTTAAGGTAGGTACTCTAATTCTTAAAGGATTCAAGTATTACATGACCTCCTTATTTTGATCTTTTTCCCCCTGATAAACAGTTGTTAGATCCTAAGTGTTGCCTGCATCTGAAAACTGTTTGAGAAAATTCTTCTAGAATGAACTTTTCAATATAATTGATAAAATTACATTTTATGTCCTCCAGTTTCTTTAATATCTTTCAGCAATATATCCTTTAGTTTAATGTCTTATACAGATACCTTCCCATCTTTAATTGGAGACTTACCTGCAGACCTTTTAGGATGTTAAAATCAATGTCTAAGGGTGGTGTAATCTTTTGGTGAAATGATGGATAACTTTATATTTCTAAAGTTAGTATTTAGTAAGAAAAATTTTCCATGTCAGAGAGTTGCTTCTAAATTCCATTTATCCCTTGCTTATTTCACTTTGATACTAAGTATTTTCTCCCATCTTCTTCCATCATTGATTTTCTGTGGTAGATTTTGCTAAAGCAAGAAAAAAGGAGCGTGGATGAGTCTTAACAGCTAAATAGGAGGGAAGAAAAGGTGGTCACCCCATTTGTGATGTTTTTGGTGGTGGTTTTTGATCTAACATTTAAGTAGACAGTGTTTGTACTGAAGAAGGGAAGGGCAGAGGGAAGCTGGAGGAAAAGCCATGCCTGTTTTTTTTCCAGCAGCCCCAATTGGCTTCTCTACCCCAGAAACTGGGTAAGTGTGGCAGGCAGCCAATTTGAAAGCATCCTCCCCAAGAAAGCTTGAAATTTGGAAAAGAACAGATGATTCTCATGGTATTTGGAGACTCATGCCAGCCTCAATCAATTACAAGTCACTTGTGAAGACATATTGAGAATTGGCAATGTCTGAATATTACGGTAAATAATCCAGGAAGGATTAGATGTATATGTGCCAATAAGAACACTTCCAGTTATGTTATGGAAATAAGTTATGGTTATATACTACTGTTATCTGGCTTAAACATTTTCATTTAGTGACTGATTTAGGAGGAGAATACAATGGGAATGGTGTTGCATGATTGTTAAGATGCCTTGATTCCTCTCACAGAATGTGTTGTTTTATGCTGGTGGCCTTAGAAGAGGTAAGATCAATGATCCGGTTAGTGCACGGTCTAATATAAATATTTCTGAAATCTATTATAGACTAAAATAAATTGCAAAGTGCATGTAATGTATACAAGCATGCATGCCAAAATGTTTTGTTTCTGTGAGATTTTGTTAAGTAAAAATAGAATTTGTTTGGTACTAATGTCTCATAAGTGAAGTTAGTATTTTGGTTTTTTTTCTGAGGAAGTTTATTTTGGATTTTTTTCTGAGGAAGCTTATTTGATGGCAAAGTGCAGGAAAAGATATTGAAATATTATCACAGTGAAGTCCTGTGATCATTTTATATCCCTGCCTGCCTTTAAACAGAGCTTAATCTGTATTTTTCTATTGCTGTTCCCCCCGGTGACACATCCTTAAGTTCTGCCGCAGAGTTTTGTGGCTGGCTTGCTGTTCCCCAACCCCATTTGCAAAAGAAGATGCTGTTCCTTTAAAATGAAGTGGCTCATGGAGTTGTTTTCACTAGCGCAGGTTTTTATATGGTACAGTAGGCTCCATGCAAATGAGCTCCTGCCCTCTCCGGAGCGCACAAAGGCGCTGCAGCCCCGGTGCGGCGTTCGCTGGTGTAAAACGGCAGATGGAAGGAGGGACGGCAGCGGGAGGATTTATTAGCTACCCTCAATAAAAGACCACACTCGCTCTTCAGAGGATCAGAAAAAAGCCTGGTGAATGGGATTGAGTTGTATCTGCTTTCAGCTGACTTTACAATGATGTGTTCAGCTCATGTGACTCGGTCACTTAGCATGAAGATCAGCTAAAGACTTCCGTGTAAATCTCTGTTCCTTTAAGCACCGCCAACCAGTGTGCCTGTATGGAGACTCTTTTTGGCTTGCAGCTGTCATAACTGTGGGGACGGGAGCGCTCCATCGAGCTGTGGTAGGCAGCCCACGGTCTGGGCTCTGCTCGCTGTTGCATTTGCACACTTGAGGATGTCTGGCTGAAATCCCCTCATAAACACAGCTCTCGATGAAGTTTGATTTATGTATCTAATGAAATCCTTCAGAGTCTGAAGTTAGGTTCTTTTTAAATACAGTGTTTATATTCAGAAGTTATAAATAGACTCTTCCTAAGCTTTTATCAGGAGATGAAATCTGTTGCTTTAGCTTCCTGCTAAAAAATTGAAGGTCGTTGCGGCAGTAGGTTGTTCATTATATTTGCAATATTTTCTTTTTTCCTTTTTAATCTAGAAAGGGCATGTGTAGGACAAAGGCTTCTTGACATACTCAGTAATTTAAATGATACTGGGATGAACATACTTAGATTTTTGTTTTTACTGAAATGGTGTTCGGAATAGCTTTATTGTTGTTTTATTTTTCAACACATGCTGTATGCTCATGTTTTAAAATGGCATTGGCATAATAGACCTAAAGGAGCAAAGCCTTTTTTGACCTTGCTTTAGTTGTCTGTGTGAAGGTAGCTGGAAAACAGAAACTGCAGGACAGACTGAAAAAGCCCCAGCTGAACTGTGCTTTTTCCTTCTTTTTCTCCCCCGATGCCTTTTTGCCATGGATGACGATGAGGGAAGGGCTACTTCAGACGGCTCTGTCAGTGATGAATAGATGAATGAATTCTTAAATGTTCAGAACTGGCAACATGTGTTCCAGACTCTTCAGCACATGAGAGTCGCAAGATCTCAGCAATGAGCTGAAGAATGTGCCGTGCCTGCTGCATGGAGGAGCCCAGCATACCTCAGAGATAGCAGAAACAAAAGAATGTGTGACAGTATCTGAAGAATCTGAGTTGCTTTGTCTTGCAAAGGAGTAAAGGAATTCTTCAGAATTGGGAAAAATACAGTTTCTATGTTTTTCATAGGGAGATTTCTCTGTGTGTTAGGTGCCAGTGTATCCTGTGTGCCCACAGTATTGCTTTTTTAGTTAGCGTGACTGTGTGTTTTTTAAAGGAAATGTGACCTGGATTTTGTGAGCTTATTATACACAGTAAATGAAGGCAGCTGTTTGAGTTTACCAATCCCTTATAACAGCTCAAGTAAATTGAAATAAAGCAAAAATATGTGTGTATGGGATCTGAATTAAATTCCACTTTTTGGCCTTATGTGGAGTTGTGGATTATTATTATATATTTGTAGACAGCTGTGTGGATGAGGGGAGTGAGACATCCAACCTTGAAAAGATTTAGGAAAGTCGAACAGATTTTTTCCAATGTGACCTGCTAAATCTGCCACAAAGAGGCAGGCAAAATTACGTACAGATAGTCAGAGCCTGTGGCTGCAGTTCTTCATGACAGGCAAGCGAAAGACCATGTCCTATTTTTAGCAAGTGGACGGAGGGCGAGTGGGAGGGGGAGAAAAGTTTGAAAATAATGGACTTCTTTAGCAGTTAGAGAGCAAAGCTAGTGAGAAGTGAGGTTTAGTGATCAGCAGTTGAAATATGGATGATTCAAGTATTCTTCGAAGGAGAGGGCTGCAGGTAAGTGTGACTTCAGCCTTGCTTTATTTATTCTGCTTGTAATTTGACAGTCTCATAAAAATGCTCACAATTGTTTGGTAAATCAGAATGACTGAGTACATAATAATGATACTAGAATTTGAAGTTTCCTGTTTTCACCTAGTGTATATTTTATAAATTAAAAGCAAGATTTTTGTATACAGTAATAAAATAATTTTTAATGTCTTGGATTATATCCAATAGTTTTGTCACTATTGCAATGGTAAAGAATGAAGTATAAACTGTGAGGCTTACCTTATTTTTGGAACTTCACTTTTACAGGTACATACAAAAAATCTGTTACATGGCTTGTCAGACTTGCCTTAGAGTAGCCATTTTACTTGAGCATTAATTAAAAATTAAATGTCAAAGCAGATTGAATATTCTCATTTATTTTAGACATATTCTTCTTTATTGCTTCCAATGCACAGTAATCCAAAACCAGAATGTAATTCAACAATGCAAATAATATTTATATTTTACTTTCAACTACTATCATTGTTGAAATAAGTACTCTGATTTGTTTTGAAGTCAAACACAGTAGTGAAGTTTTATTTTGTACTGGTGCTGTGGAAGGTGTACTCAGTTGCACTGGTATGACAAACAGTAATCTGTGCCAGTGTCAGTGGCGTGTGATAACTGAACTGATGCTTACGGAATAAAACTGCTGGAAGTGAGTGAGCTCCAGAATCCTGGGTGAGATGGATAGGGAATAGATCTGTGCTTGAAAGCACCATATTCCACCCCCCCACCCCCCGCCCTCTTTCATTGTAAGAGGATGGGACACAGCCTATTACATACTTGCTAGCATAAGTAATTGTTTATAGACCATGAACGTTGCCTATTAAATTAACCATGCCTGTCCTATTGTTTAACTTCCTTTGAGGAAAATAAATTTACTATTTTAACATATTGCTATTCATACCTTGCTGATGCTTTAAGGCAATTATAAAGTAATTGCTGCCTCATATGAATACGTTCTACATCTCACCTTTTCTATATATTTTTTTGGCCAGCTTATTAATATTACTGAAATAGCTTGACACAGTGTATTAGGATAGTGCATTTCCTCATCATAAAATTAGCTGTATTTACTTTCTGTATAACTGAGTATATAGGAATAAGTAAGATCTTTTGGGGGTGAATTTTTGGATAAATTGATATATATATTCAATGTGTTTATTTAGTCAGAGTTTCATAAACAAGAAGATTGTTTCTGACCACAGATAATCAAAATTTTTTTCAAGCCATTTATGCTTTTCTGACCCTAGAATTTCTGGGGGATGTTGTATCTGTTTGACATGTCAGGGAGTGGTTTTCATGGTGATTCTTCAGGGGAGTATTGGAAAAGGAAGGGAGGTTGGAGGAACCCACATGTCCCAGTGTCAGCAGAAGATGCTGCTGGGAATGAGAATACATTTCCCTGGTTTAACTCTCTACTATGGTAAAATTCCATCAGTTTGGTGGTCTTGAGTCTTTACTGTCTATATGTGGTTGTATCTGTCCACAGCTAGGTAGGTATGTGTAAATGCATATGAATATATATATATAGTCTAATCAATATCTACATCAAAAATTCTTCAGGAACTAAGAAAATAGGCTAAAAGGACATCAGGAAATAAGGCAGATGTCCAAAAGGAAGTAAATGCTTGATCTTTTTTTTTCCCCTCTGTATCTTGGAGTAGAATTTTTGGAAGAAATTCTGGCTTGGAAAAGTGGCCATTTTATTGTCAATTTCAACTTTAAAAATCAGGAAAAATTAAAAAGCTGTTGGTGCATTGCCAAGGCAATATGTTTAATTACTTCCCTTGGAGAGCTGGGTGATACTAGTTTGGAAGCCACTGATGAAAAAATTAGTTTCTTAGTTTAAACTGGATGTTGATGGCTTTTAAAGTGAACATCACAGCCCGTATTAGGTCCTCTAATCCAGCCTCTCCACTCAAAGCAATGCTAATTCCAAGGTTAGATCAGATTGCTGAAGGACTTGTCCAGGCTGGTTTTGAGTATTTCTAGGGATGGAGATTTCACAGCCTTTTTTGGTACCTGTTCTGGTACTTAATCATGTGCACTGTGAAAAATCTTGTTTCCATTATGTTCAATACAGGACGCTTTCCAAATGCATGCATATATTTTCCTTGTGCTTCCTTTTACCTCCATCACCCGAAATACTTGTGGTATCAACGCTGTGATACTTTGTCTTCCCGGGGAACTCTCTCAGCCCTGATCCCTGCAGTAAATAGCCCTGGACTAGTGGGAGCAAATAACCTAAAGGAGCAGGAATGTTCCTGCATGCAAAGTCAATGTATTGGCATGTGGCCTTTCTGTATCACTTCCTTAATTTGTTCAGTCTGCTTTTGTTGCATCCTGTTTGGTGCCACAAATTTGGACTATGAATTTGTAGTGGTGAAATGTGTGGAAATTTAAGGTTCAGGAGGGGCAAATCAAATTTTCTGTGTACATGTAAATGTATATGTTTATAAATATATACACACACATAGAGCGTGCTTGCAGTGTGATGTAGCTGTGCAATAGTATTGAGAAAAGGCTGAGAAAGAGCTTCTAATAATGGAATATTCCTTTAATTTCTGGGCTTTCATTTTAGATAATGAACTTAGACTTTTGATATAAATTACTGCCTAGGGACAGGTGCTGAGTGGTGGAGCTGTAAGTACTGGAGCAGTTTCTGCTGCACTGTGCAGAGATCTGTATTTGGATTTCTAAGTTACTTTGTGTTACATAAAATGTGTTGTGATGTAGCCACAAATGTTAGGAGGCTACCTAGGTTTGTTATTGTTCCCTGTACTGTGTATCATTTGTTGTTGCTGGTATTTTAGTGCAGATCATAGCAGTAGTACCCAGTGAGTCCCAGTGAAGATGAACTGGTATTTTGACATCAGCTTGTACTAGAAATTTGTGGGGTTTTTGGTTTCTTTTGCATTGCAGGAACTGGTGCATGTGTGCTTTTACTCTTCTCACACATGCAAGAAATTGGAGTTTCTATCCCCAAAATACTGATGAGTAAACCTAAGTAAGAAAAGTAATGAAGAGTGTGATATTCCAAATTTCAGATTCTTGCACAGAGCTTATATTCTGCAGTTGTGGTATGTGAGCAGTATTCAGATGCGGTTGGACATTATCACCACAGTTTCCTGCATCCATCTTTTCTGACAGTGTGATATCTCCCTTTCATTTTCTGCTGAAATTTGGGCTAAGTTCAACTAGGTAATTTACTTTGTGGGACCACTTTTGTGCTGGTTTCAGTGGAGATCTGAAAGACAAACTGCATCACAGGACTTGAATGTGCTTATCTTGGCTAGTGTTTCTACTGCACAGCATGTTTGGCTAAAATATAGTATAAATAAAAAAAACCCACATGCCCCCCCACCCCTCCAGAAGAATGATTCATTAATTTTAAAGATAAATCTAACATTTTCTTCTTGGGGGCAAAGGGGAAATTGGGCATGGAGAGTAATCTCAGAGAATTTGGTGGACTTCTTCTTGAGCTGATTTATTGTACTCTAAGGACTGAGCATTTTTTGTTCTGTTCTGTGGGGAAAGGAAATCAGAAATTTAGTGGAAATTCTAAGTTTGAATATATTTAACAAGAGAAAGCTGACTGCACTGTACAGTTTAAGCCTTCTCTGGCGCATCTTTGGCCAGAACTTAGAGACCCTGAAACTTGTCATGCTCTTCAATTTTATCTCCTAAAGAGTGTCTTTTAGAATTATTGAAGACATTTTTTCTGGTTACAAAGCTCATTACAAGATCTGATAAAAAATACTGTTAGTAAGAACATTGTTTTTTACAGTATTTTTATAAAAAAATTAAGGTAGAAATTGCTCTATAAAGGCATATAAGTTATTCACAGTGAAAGGAGATTCTGAATGGGACTCAAAATTCGATTTTTCTGTTCTGCTTTTAAAAATACTTCTGAAATATACATTAAATAATTAGTATCTACATTTTAAGGTTAACTTTGTAAGTTTAGCATGAAGATACATGCATACATACACATATAAAGATCTGATGTTATGAGTGTCTTGGATTTGAGTTTTTGGAACTGTGTGCTACGGGGCAGCCTGCTATGGGATATATTAACAAGACTTATTTTATACTGCTTGCAGATTTACCAGGAACATAACTGAACCCACAGGTCAGATATCTGCTGAAGGGCCTCCAACAGTGGTGATGTAGGCATTCACCACTTATACTGACATCTGAGGAAGAGGTGATAACATGAGAAGATAATAAAAATGATTTATTCAGATGCTGAAATTTTAAACTCATCTTAGAATACCAGAAAGTGCATACGAGTTTTCTTTTTAAAAATATTAGTTAAAGAAAGTTAAATTTTTCAGGGTAGCTTCCAAAAGAAGCAAGATTTATGTTCAGGCTTGGTTCTTGTTCTCTCAGTAAATTTTCAACACCTGAAATTAATTAAAAAGATAGTCTAAGTTCTTCACCTGTGAAAAGTAGCAGCTGACAGGAGGAGGGGGAATAGCATTGATGTTACTGGTGTGGAGAAGGGAAATGACCTTGCTCTTGTAAGGAGGTTGATGGCTGTGGGTGTCCAGACTGGGCAATGTGCTCTGTTTTCTGCTGAGGAGAAGAATTGGGGGCACTGAGTACAGATGAGTGGTTGCTAGAATTCATTAACTAGATCAGTCATAAGCAACTTGTTTTGACTAAAGTCAGTGGAAACAAACTGTAAAGTTTTATTATATGACTCTATTTGAATCTCATGCTGGGATGCTGTATGTCACAACATGGGAAAATGGATTGTTGTGAAATCCCTGAGGATGTTACATCTCATTGTAGGACTGAGGATTCATGCCCTGACAGGTATGAAGCCTTGTGGGTTTTTGGTGGATGTCTTCTGGGCATGTGAGCTTTCCCACTGGCTTGATTTTTCAGGGTTGGTGCTTGTGGTCCACTTGGCAGTGGACTAGGGAAGAGAACCAAATTTGGGGAGCATATGCTTCTAGCATTCACTTTGAGGACACTAGAAAATATACCAAGGGAAAAATGTGAAACCTTGTCAGAATAAAAAGTCCTTGAAATATGGACAAGGATAAAAGGTTAAATGGTTTGCTGAGGCAGAAAAGATGGCATTTAGCTGCTGTCTTCAGGGTATTGTTAAATTGGTCTGATAATTTGCTGTAGTTATGCTTAAATAAGTACTTTCAGTTTGTCAGTAAGGACTTTGTGAATGCTTGTATAGCTGAACTAAACTTTTTATTTTCAGGCTGTGAGGAAAGATAAAAATACCAGTAATTAATTCAACTACTTCAGGAATAAAGGTTTTGTTTGCAGGTGACTGCACGAAAGAATGGATCTATGTGTGTGAGTCTGAGCCTGAGGAAATGTTGGATAGAGGGATTCTTTCCAAAGATAAACAGTAATATCTGTTTCATACATTTCATGGGTTTGAACATGTCAGGTGGACTCTTGTTGCCACGAATGATGTTTGCTGCTGTTGGTGACAGGGGTCACTGTGTAGAGAGCAGGAGTGTTTCTCCTCCTCACCTTCAGCCACTTGGTGTGTTTCACTGGTGTCCATATTGCTGCATTTTGTACTTGCTTAATGCTGGAAATCCCAAATCTTGAGGGGAAACCAGTTCTCCAGCCTAGCAACATAACATAATGCTGCCATGCTGCAGGACTGGTGTTTAATCTGCTTATCTTTAATAGTCTTCACTGCTTACACAGACCCACTTACCTCTTTAATGAGAAGAAATGTCCTGCAGTGAGGCAGTGTGTATTTTGCTTCTAGGCTTATGTCATCAGCCTGGAAGTTGAGATTGGTTAGAGCACATTTTTATTTTCCTGTCAGTTCTGCTGGTTATGGTTGCCTCTTCAGTTTCTCACATACATTGAAAGATGGGGGTGTTTTTTTTGTTTGTTTGTGGGTTTTTTTTGTTTTTTTTTAGTAAAAGGAAACCTAATTAAAACATGCCAAGTGAAAAAATCTAATTCTGAAAAACTATCACTATTGATTGGGAGCAGGTAGTCCCCTTGTATTTTCAAGGGATAAATATCAATTACCTTCGCATTTTGAATATTTATAAAACATGGATAGTAGTCACATAAATGACAGAAAATATTTTAGGAGTATCAGTATTTTAGTAACACCTAGAAAAGGCTCTCTGAAACGTCAAGAGTCATTTAAAGTAAATTGTAAATATGTGGCAGTATTTCCCATGTGATTTATCACTTGGTCCTCTTTTATTTTGTATTAAATTGCTTTACCCAAGCCATTAGTATTTATCTGACCTGTAGAAGATATGGGATTTTATCATTTCTGGGATCAAGACAGGATAGGCTTCTCAGGTTTTACCCACCAGTGCAGTGCACAAATGCAGCTATTTCTCTCTTAGCATCCAGGGTAGGTCAGGTATTCCCTGTAGTTTGTTTTCAATTGTGTGGATATCTTTTTTGGTTTTTTTATTTTTTTCTTTTTCTTTCTTTCTTTTTTTTTCTTTCCAGGAACAAACTGTCTAAAGTTTACATAATCTTTCAGGAATTGAAGAAATGGGGTTGGCTTTGGTGGACTTAATAAAATTTTGCTCTCTGGATGTTCATGTTTTTAGTTGTTAAAAGGTTTTTCTTAGTTGTCTGACTTGCTTGGCTATCAGTGACACTCAAAAGAATTGCTAAACAAAATAAAAGCCACCTGAAACTACAGTAAATTCAAGTGGTGTGGAAATGATTTGTTAGACTAGATTTAATGTAAGCAGGTATGCTTTAGAAATATGAATTTTCACTTTACTCGTATCTCGTGAAAACATTGGGTTTATACTGTAGATAATGCAGCAGAACTCCTTAAACTTGGCTTATGAGCCTTGGAATAATCATCTCTATATAAAGATTTGCTGTGAATCACACTTTGTAGTTTGGTGATTCAGAATGGAAAAGTCTATTCCATGTTAGAAAGCTAATTTCAGTTTGAATTAAATTATTGTATACTATTGTAGAAATATATAATACATGACATTTTACATAAATGCTTCTGTATGATTAAACCTTGAAGTTTCTCTTTTTTTGTTTCAAGGATCAAGAATGAGATCCAGTAAAAAGTATTAAGTTGTTTCAGATTTTCATAGTCTTTATTCTAACATTCAGCCTTACTGTTCATAACTGTTCTCCAATATCAATTTTATTGATATTTGTGAAGGTAATAAGGTCAATTTTTCCATTCATCCCAATATGTTGTCTGCTGTGGGGCTTTAGGTGAAGTGCTGTACTGCAGGCATATCATAATATAATGAATTAAGGGTTTAACTCTTCCACTTTATATGCAGAACACTTCCTGATAGATGTCATTGCTGTCTTTTGAATGAATTTCTTATTTCTTAAAGAGATAATTGCATTTATGGTTTTGTACTGTTTCTTTTTAGAGATTTTATATCTATCTATCTATATATCTCTTTGAAATCTGGGCTTTGAAGTTATCAGCACATAATCTGTGAATACATTCTTTGGATGGAAAGTGGTTCAGCTTTGTTTTTACCTGGTCAAACCTATAAATCAAATCTGTAAATGACTCATTCTGCTAATAGCAATGCTCCCTTTAAATCAAATTGTTAAAGCACAACGGATGCTTTTGTAGCCAAAGGTTTCTCTTTTCAAAATGCTCTTGGATATTAGTGTGATAAAATCATGTTTGGAATGAGGATGAGTATAAATATTACCTATTGTACGGCACAGCTTAAACAACTGTAACCTGATATAATTACTTTTAAATTACTTTCCTCAAAAGATGAAAATACTAATTGCCTCTGACATTTATCACTTGTTTTACATCAGCATAGGCTAATAAATGTCACTTGTACTGCCAGCCAAAAAAAAGAAATGATATCAGATGTCACTGGGGTAGGTTGGTGTATTCTGTGGAAAAGGTGCTTTCTGCTCCACTGGTCCATGAGCTGTGGCTCGTTCGTGCTGGGGATGACTCCAGGCTGCAGTGGTCTGAAATGGAGCAAGCCAAGCCCATGGCCATCACTTCCCAGCAAATCTGTGGCCCTGAGAGTGTTTCAAAGTGCTTCCAGTATTACACTGCATTTTTTCCTTAGGTATCTGTGGTGATCTCCTTTTAAAAATATGTGTCGTTTGGCTTTATTTTTCATAATTACAGTGAACAGTTTGGCTAAGGTGGAAGAATGTGTGCTGACTGGTGGAGAGATCCCCTAGAGGGGGCTAATTGTGAGTCCTCCTGTTGGGAGGCAATTAGGATCTTAAAAAACCGAAATAATGGGGATAAATTTAAAGGCTGGAGGAATGGATTGTGGTGAGCTATGGGCAGGAAAAAGATTGGAGGTGACTTAAACAGGGGCATGAGTGATTTTACATTTGAGATTGATTTCAGATTGCAAAAGCTGTGGGCTGACAGTTTATTCTCTCTAATGGTCCCCAGTCATTTACTATTTGTTTTTCTAGCTTTTATCTTTTCCTCTTTCAAATGTGAATGTCAGGCAGCTTCCTGTTCTGAGCTTGTTGACTGTTTTGGTAGGCCCTACCTTAAAACTCTGAGGACCAAATTTAAACCTGGCAGTTTAAAAGTGG
Source organism: Picathartes gymnocephalus (assembly GCA_013390045.1). Taxonomy (NCBI): domain Eukaryota; kingdom Metazoa; phylum Chordata; class Aves; order Passeriformes; family Picathartidae; genus Picathartes; species Picathartes gymnocephalus. Next base: position 73,416 of record WEKY01048306.1, on the reverse strand, counting down.
GCAAATACTGAAGTTTTTTAAAACAATTTTATAGTCTGGGCTAGTTTTGCCATGTGGTGACTGCCTGCTTGTAAATTTTGAGAGTTTGACAGTGCCGAGCTGGTATTTTTCTTCCAAAGTGGCTACCATGAAGAAAGCCCCTCAGGGACATGAGACTACTGTAGACCTTCAGAAAGCAATGTTGTGCTTGATTAAGTTTAGACAGATGATGGAGTGATGTAGTAAAATCGTTTTTGTTAAGGCATAATACAACATAGAATCCAATGTAGTACCATTGGGACTGATAAAAATGGAATACTAAAGAAAAACCATGCCCTTACATACAGCTTTCAGCAGCAGATGCAATAGGTGTAATTTAGTTGTGTGGTGCTGGGAACATAATATTGATTTACCATGAATCAAGAGAAATAGCTTGTACCTTGCGTGGCTGTATGGATTGCAGCAATCTTGGGGAAACCTGTTACCTAAAAATGGTGCTGTAACAGAATCCCTTCTTTTTGATAGCAGTGGGGAGGTGATTATAGCCAGGTGAAAAATCCAGTTACAGGTCTAAATGGGGGGAGGGGGTGGTGAGAGGTCCTTACATGCTGTTGCTGGGAGTTTTCCATGTACTTAGCTCACACTTCTTGAAAAGAATGATTTCTTGAAAGCAATCCCTTGCATAACTTGCACAGAATTGAAGGCAGTGGAATGAGAGGGGTCTGGGGTAGATCTTGCCTTGCATTACTTGAACAAATGACTTCATCTTTTTGTGTAGCATTGGTGTTCTACAAGACAAAGATGTTTTTTTCTCTGTTTTAAAAAAATATCAAGCAAAATAGCATTTGAGGTAAAGTTGCAGTGACTTCAGAGAAGGTCAGTCTGGTCACTGTGTCATGTAAGTTCTTTCTGGGAGGCAGTAGTTCTCTTGGTCTTTAGTAAGAGAATTACTGGATGAAGTGATTACTGCTTGTTCTTTGTGGTTTTTGGCAGACAATATAATGCTACTAAAGAGTTTTACTAACGTCACCTTTCAACCAGAAACAGCTGTATTATCTTATTGTTTGAGAGATTGGTGTATGGCTTTCATTCATTTACGCCTTAATCCTCAGGTGACCTAGTTTATCCTGAAGTAAGATGGCTTTAAATACCCTTGACATAGACCCTGATATTTGAAACAAAGCACTCCAGTATTGGTATCTCGGGTCTCTTTATGTGCTCATGACTGATATCAGTGAGTGTTTCAATAAACAGCTATTTATTTTTATTTTGTTTTTAAACTTAAAAAAATTCTCTATTGTAGGCGAATTAAAGCCTTGTCACAAGAGGGCTTTGCCTCCCCTCGTTATTCCTCATTTATCCTTATGCCACAGTGCAGATCCTTATGCCAGATCCCAGTTGTTCCACAGGTGGTCAGACAGAACTGTGCATGTTGTATAATGGGACTCAAAAGCAGGTTTCATACTTAACTTCCTTCTGTTTTCTGAAAACTTTGGAGTTTAACAACCATCACTTCAATATTTTCTGCTTTTCTTTTAGGAAGTGAGCTTGATTAGAGGGCTGCTAAATTAACATCAGCAGGGTGCATTGTGCATATGAAACCTGACCACTTCAGTGCAGAAGGGATGTTTTAAATGGAATGGTTGCCCCTTTTTTTCCCCAGCTAGCAACCTCAGTTTCTCCCTGAGTATGCTTGGTGAAGAATTAGAACTTCTAAACTCCTAGAAGGCAGAGTTCAGAAAGCATTAAAATGATTGCTCTTGGTATTTCAAGAGCCCTCCTGCTCTGGAAACAAAACCCCAAAAAAATCAAACCAGCAAGATACTTAGCTGTAAAAATAAAGAGACTACCTTTGTACCTGAGCTGGGTTTTTGGGTCTTTGCTGAAGGTTCCTATGGGAATGGTTGATTTGGCTTTTGTTAATTTTATGAAAAAATAAATAAGGAAACACTGGGGTTTTTTTTCAGTAACCAATGACAGGCATAAATTTACATTGGTCTTGTGTGGAACAAGTTGTGGTTAGGATGGGGAAGGATGGGTGAACCAAATATATGTGAAAGCTGCAAGCACTCAGTTTGTGGGATGCTGAGTTAATTCTGATAAAATATTAAAAAAATGGAATTCCTATTTAATATTTGTGTAACAAGCAGGTTTAGGGAGTATATTATGCTACACAAAGGCAGGGGAGAAAAACCTCTTCGCCACTTTTCATCTTGGATGTGTACCAATTTTAAAAAAGAAAAGTAGAATAAAATCCTGTTATTAGTATAACAGATCATGATTGATAGTTGTTATGGCTAGAAATTTGTTTTAAGCACTGTATTTTGGAACAGCTTGAGTAATATTATAGGCTTTTACTTAACATGCCTCTCTTAAAATCTTGTTTCTGCTCTCACAGTCTTTCAACCATGCAAAGAGATATATTTGGACAAGGTATCTATTTTTCATCTGTTTGAAATAACATTCACTTTGCTGTTTAATAATCAGCCCTCTTTTTTTCCCCGCTGGATCTACCATTTGTTATTTGTGTAGTTCTAAACTGCTTCATAGCAGCCAGAAAACGATAATGAAACAGAAAATGAAAACTGATGATGAATACAAAAAAAGAATTGTAAATATTTTTGAAGTTGTAGTAAAAAACTGTGTTTAATTCCTTGAATGGAATAAAGATTTTTCCAAACTGAGGGCATCTTAAAGATTTATGCTTAGAAAATGTAGACAAAGGAGTCGAGGTAGCTCTAAAGATCATAAAATTCAGCTGAGAGACCAATAAGGTAGAGATAAACATTCATAGCATTTGAGTATGATATTAATTTCTAAAGGTTAAAACTTTAAATACAATTCAGAGGAAATATTTTTTAATTAAAAATGAGGTAATGTGAGAAAAATGAATGTTGAAATAGAAGTTTCACTCAGAGTTGTGGTCAATGGCTTGATGTCCGAGTGGAGACCAGTGACGAGGGGTTTCCTCAGGGGTTGGTGTTGGGTCTCAGCTTTGTTGGTGCTGCATTGTGGGCACCCTCAGCAAGTCTGCTGGTGACACCACGCTGAGTGGCATTGGTGACACGCTGGGGGGAAGCGATGCCATCCAGAGAGACCTGGACATGTGTCAGAAATGGGTCTGTGAGAACCTCATGAAGTTCAACAAGGCCAAGTGCAAGGCCCTGCACGTATTGGAGCAATCCCAACCACAGATCCAGGCTGGGAGATACCAGGTGGAGAGCAGCCCTGCCCAGAAGGACTTGGTGGTGCTGGTGGGTGAGAGGCTGGACATGCCCCAGCCATGAGTACTCCCAGCCCAGGCCCAAACATGTCCTGGGCTGCATCCAAAGCACTGTGGGCAGCAGGGGAGGGAGGGAATTCTTCCCCTGTGCTTCGCTCTGCTGAGACCCACCTGGAGCTCTGTGTCCAGCTCTGGGGTCCCCAGCACAGGAGGGACATGGAGCTGTAAGTAAAAGACAAGTACGTCTTTTGAGCCTGCATTTTAGCAGTGGCTGGGTGAGAACTCTGTGAAATTAACAGAAAATTAAGGGGGCAGGAAGATGAAATCCAAATGCCAGGCTCTAGAAACTGTAAGAACCCAGAAGGTCCAGAACCTTTCAATGCCTTCCCATGTGAATCTTTATGCACAATGTTAATTCTTGTTACAGTCAAATGAGTTTTTGAGTCAGTGGCAGATAAACTGAGCAGTTTGAAATTCCAAGTAAAAAGAGATACCTGCCAATCTGCTAAGAATTGTTTGCCTTTGTAAAGTAAACAGAAATCAAAGTCAGGGAAACAAAAATGAAAAAGTAGAAAGTTTAGATTTAACAGTAGTAAGTTACTTACAGGTTATTCACCATTGCTACTGTGAAATAAGCTGATAGGTTATTGTATTGTTGTGTTTGGAAAAAAATTAGAAATAATACACCAACTTCTAAGGTCAGGCCAGTTAACCAAATGTTTTTAGAATTGATTTACCAAGTAACCGTCAAGTTCTTAGGGAAAAATACAGAATTAAAAAGAATAGAAACCTCATAGGTAGAAACCAACAAAATGCTACATCCAAATAATTGAATAAGCTTCCATGAGAGAAATTCTGAAGGGAGTGCTTTGGAAATATGCTCCTTGTGTTTTAATTGCCCTGTCAGAGAAGATGATCTCATTAAGTTTTCTTTCCCATATTAAAATCCATGTTTGCATCCTGTAAGTGATTCCATACATCATCTATATGTATTATCTTTTACTGAGTTGGTTTCAAATTCATATTATGGATGAAAGGTTGCAGTAAATGTTGAATCTGATCATATGGATATACTGTCTTTTGAACATTTCTGGAAGCAAATCTTATTTTGCTGCTTTAATATGTTTGAAGTCCAAATTAATCTTACACCTAGATTAGCATTACTGGGATGTGATAATGGATTAAGTACTGATCTTTTCTGCCCCCTGTTTCAGCAGCTGCTTTCTTCTGCAGGAGTGGTAATTGCTTTGGAATGGAAATCTTCAAATAGTATTTCAGTTGATAAAGATTTGTGCAATATCCATGCAGATATTCTTTTGCATTAAAAAGGATTTTTCTACTATTTATTTTGACACATGTTAAATAGTGTAAGAGATATCAGAATGTGAATCATAATTCCTTAAAGAACTCGTGTAATAGCTGTATGACTTGTCTTGCAGAAATTAAAAATCATAACATGGAGATCAGCTCATGAAAATCTTCAAGTAAAAATATGAGTATCAAATAAGAAACAGAACACTTAACCTACGAAATACCTAATGCCACGGTACTGACAACATACAAAGTACAGCTGTGATAAGGGCACAATGTGCAGTATTAGCTCAACGAGAAAAATAGAAACATTTGTTAGTAATGTGAATAAGGTCTCCTGTTTTTGATACAGGTAAATATTCATCTGTACTATTTTGATCTGGACCATTAAAAGACAAAGCTGTTGTTTGATGGAGTTTCAAATTGAAACATAACATAATTCCAATTTTGGAGTCCCAAATAGAAACACAATTCAGCTTTTGACTTCAGATGAATTCACCAGGGCAGGCAGGTGTTAAGAAAGTTAATTAAGATGATGTAAGAAGGCTTTTAATAGACTTACAGCTGTGCATGTGGCCACCTGCATCTGACTTGAGGTGGGGCAGATTTTTGTCCTGTTCTTACCTGGTAGCATCCAATCATTTGACCACAGCCTGGTTTGCAGACAGTTTGAGAATTAACTGAGAAATAAGACCATTAATGCTGTTCCTCAAGGACAGTCTTGAAACAATGGGAAAAACTCACCTGCAATATTTAAGGGCAGCCAATATTCCGCTGAGGTTGCAGTAGTAACTCCAGGTTGCAGGGAAGAGATTAAAACTTCACTAACAGCAAAATATTAAATAAGATCCCTTGCTAAAAACAATTTGAACTTTCAACAGAGAAAGAACATAATTTTACAAGAAATTGATTTTTGGACATGGGAGGTTGCCTTCTGATGCACAAGACGTAATAACAAGCTAATCCAAAAAGAATAGCAGGATAGCTCCCATTGTCCCCTGATGCTGGACAAAGTAGAACTTTCTCCAAAGTACATAGAATTATAATTTTAATTTTTAGAGGTAATACAAGATGCTGATGCATTAACAACACTGCCAGCAATCAGAGTTAGAAGACCTGAAATAATCCTTTCCCAGTTCAGAGAGATTGCATCTTCATCTCCAGAAGCTGTTCAGGAGAGATTTGTCACTCTCCTCTTATTGCAGCATGAATGGTGGAGAATTATTAACCAGTGTATTTCCAAAGTCCAGATCATAAGTATGTGCAATATGAAATTTAATAACAGAGTCAAAATTCAAGAATATATTTTCACTAATTAACCTAAAGGTGCTAATTCCTTTTTCAGTGGTGAAAACCTTGGTGATTAGAGATGCAAAAACCTGAAGTAACAACTCATAATAGTTGCTGGTGGAATGACAGTCAAAAGACAAAGCCTTTGGATTCTTTGTAGCTCTTCCTTCGCCTGGAAAAAAGTCCTGATCCACAGGAGTTTCATTCCTACTCCTGGAGTGCATCCTCTTGTGAGAAGTTGTGGTGATGTAGCTCCATCCATCCCACATGACACATTTGTGCCATAAGAAGTATTTCAGCTGAGACTTTTGTGTATCAGCAGCAGATGGATCCTTCTGTAGTCCTCATTTCCTGGAAATTGGGGCTGAGAGTCTTGCAGCAAATCCCTCAGAAGTAAACTGTAGTGCAGTAGAATAATGGAGTGGAGTAAAAAGCCAAAAAGGTTGATTGTACTAAAGAGGATTCACTGAAGGTGGGCCATAAAACAAACAAAAAAGTGCTCCCACAGAAAATGGCAATGGCAGCCGTAAAATCAGATAATAAAGGAATCCTACCATGAAGACAAAAAAACAAAAAACAATTAAACCCCCCCAGAGAATCAAACTGAACAGAAAACAAAAAGCAAACAGGCTTAGGACAGGGAGACACAGGCATATAGCAGCAGCCATGTTGCCACTAAAAAAACCCTGTGCTTAAGCTGATTAGGAAAATGCCTCTTGCCCTAAGCTTTCACAGTTTGCCTGCTATATTTATTGTAGGCTGTTTTTGGATGCCTCCATAAATTGCACATCTAGAAAATGCATTCCAGAAACCTGTGGCTTTCAAGCATTTTGTTTTCTTAGAAAGAAGTCAGTTGTAAAAGAAGGTGTTGGAAATAATACTGTAATCTGTGGTGCATTGGAACAAAATTTACTCTTGTGGTGTCTTTGAAGTTTGTAGATATACAAATGAAAATGTGTGAGCTTTCCATTTATCCTAGGAAAACAGAATTTCTTTGTGTCTTGTTTTCATAGAAATTGTGTGTATGTATGCAATAATGTATATACACTGTCCAGTTGTATCTCTTTAGGACCACAGAGAATTTAGAGCGCTTCATTGCTACTGTTCTAGAAGCATAGTGTTCTGAAAATCAGAAACTTGTAGTTTCCATTTTGAGCACACACCTATTTGTATGCATCATTTCTTGAGCCAGCATTGTCCTTTGTTCTGAGTAGCTTTCCTTCTGTGGGAATTTTTCCCTCAGTGAATCCATGAGACTTTCCTCACTGCAGGCAAAGACTTCTTTTGCTGGAATGATGGCTGCCAGCATTTGAATATTCATTTCAGATGAACTGGGCACTCCTTGCTGAGCTGTGGAAGGCAGTCCTGTCACACTGCAGGCATTTGAAGCTACCTCTCGTCCTGTGGCTAGAAAGACAAGTTATTTCCTCTCTTATGGAATCTTGTTCAGTGGTGGTTAGAGGGTTTTTTCCTAGTTTTAGGCCCAAGTATATATTCTGGCAGAAAATGAAATTCAAGGATAGTAGCAAGCTGTCTTGGTCAGGAGTCTGGAATTTGTCTTTGTGCGTGGCATGCCCAGAACCAGACATGGCATCATAGCTGCTGATGTGCTTCTGATTGAACTAATGCCATTATAATAATTTCCATATTATGTTCCATCCCATTCTTGATGATGCCTAACAGCCTGTTTGCCTTTTATTCTCCAATTACAGCTATCCATTGTCTTTACAGTTTCTCCTCTGTCCTTTTTCAAGTTAGTGCTGGTTTGGCTGTATGAGTAGTTAGTTGTGTATATCCTGATTCTGGCCTTATGTTGACCACTAGCCTGATAAATTCCTCACGCTGCCAGGGTTTTACAGGAAATCCACGTTTGGTTCTGTGCAGTATCTGCTATTGCAGTGTATGCTGGAATTAATTTAGGAAAACTCAATCTAACTGGAAAACTCAAATCTCAAACTTCTGTCTAACATTTTGCTGTAATAAAATAACAACACACCTTCGATCTTCTGCATTGGTTGTTTGGGGGATTTTTTTTAGTTCTGTAAGACCTTTTGACATACCTACATTAGCCAGCTTTCTGCCTGATGATCTGGGATACTGAGAATGCCTAACCTGTTCAGAGATACAGGAGTGAAAGTAAAAGAAATTTCTATGTGGAACGGGGGACAACAAAAAGGTTGGGTGTCATCAGTGAAGAGAGAATGCCTCAAGTCAGCTTTTAAGAAGAAACCCACAAAATCAACAAACCAAACTTGCTTTTGGATAGATCTCACCTATTTCTAATTTACTTCATAAAAGTAGAATAGAGTTGGGAGCAGAATAAGTTTAATTACTTACTTAAAGGAGAAGCTTAATTAGCATCAGGTTCCAGTACCTAACACATTGTTAAACATAGGATACAGATAAAAATCTGGTGTTTAACTGAAGTGTTCTCCAGTGTTTGCAGAGTATGCAGAACACATGATGGAGCAGGTCTTCAGTGTGTGGTTCAGGGAGCTCTCAGCACTCGGAGAACAGGTTTGCTCTTTAGGTAACTGAACTGGACCAACTCCATAGAGGCGCTCAGAGGTGAGACCTGCAGGGGCACCACAGGGTACTCCCTCTGCACTGTTGCTGAGGATGGACCTGATCTTTTGGGCAAGATCCACCTTCCCGACAGTGTCATTGTATCCTGCTGTACTGAGGAGGCTCCTCCAGCAGAGATGATATCCCCAAGGTTACCCAGGGAAGCTGGTTGTGATAGTGGGTGATTCTGTGAATAAATACAGTTAAATGGGTTTCTGTGTGGGAGGTTCAAGGATGCTTTGAGGGTAGCTTGAGGTTGCCACGTAGGCCATTGAAATACAAGATTTCTGTGATAACATTCTCTATAATATCTACCAGCTCTGTGGGAATCTATAGACAAGAGAATAGCAACCCACGTGTGTGGACAACAAAAGTGGAGTAAAAAGAAGGAATTAGGTGTGATGGGAGCTGATCAACTCTTCGGCACTGAAGGCTTCTGCCCAGGAGGAATGCTGCATTCCAGTCAAGACAGAATCATGCTGTGGGCACTAAAAATTAAAAGGAATGTAGATGACTGGGGAAAAACCCAAAATAGCATCTCTTTTTGGAGTTCAGACTGGTCTTCCATTAATCCTGCTGAAGCACTGGCCCAGACTGAAAACTCTCATTGTTGTGACTTGTCCTAACTTTGCAGCTTCCCCAAACTTATTTAATATTTCCTCACTGTTGCTGTTGCCTTGAACTGCAAATTGGTAGTACAGTCCTAGAACTGTATTTTTGGCTATTACAGGCTGGGTTTCCTGCCCAAAGAGATTCTGTGATGGATTTCTTCTGTAATATTTTTATCCTGGTAAACTTCATCTGCAGAGCATCTTCCCTGCTCCCACAGCTTAATCTATCAATCCTGATAAGCAGATACTGACAACACTGTCCCATAGATTATCCTCCTGTGGGCAGGTGTGTGGGATGCCTCTTACAGAGGGTGGCTGTTTGATGGCAAACATACTTTTGTTTTATTTTTCAGGCTTCTAGAATTAATGTGGAAACACTTGTAAGTTCTGCTTTGCTTTATGCTCCATATTGCACATGGGAGCTCCCTGGCATTGTAGACAGATTCATTTCCCTTTCCTGCATCTTGCTGTTATATTGTTTATTTGCCTTTTGGCTTTTTGAGCCCTTTTTTTTCACCCTCCCTTTCCCAAGCTCCAGAAACTTATTTGCTTTGATAGGAACACCTGAATCTGTGAAGCAAAAACCTTCTAGGCATGAAGGAAGCCATAGATGGAGACTTTCAGACAGTACAATGAACCTAATTTCCCACCTTTTCCATTGAAATTAATGGACATTTGCGTAGTGAGGTTCCAGTATTGTTTTGAAAATACTATTTTTTGGTCAGTCATTTGCCTTAATAGTTTCTAGGTCTGATAAGGCAGTGGAATGGTACCTAAGTGCACTGAAGTTAGGAAAACTTGAAGTATTAAGATTGAAAATAAGGTTTTGCACTCCTCAGTATGGTAATTTTACAAATAATTCTTTCAAGTTTGTGTAACAGTACAGATTCTGCTTCCTAGAACCAGTACATGTTTAAATGTTCTCTGTCCATTTGCATTTAATGTTAAACTTGGCTAGAGAAGCTATAAATATTCAATTAGAATAAAATGAAAATGGGAAAATGAAAAGAATATTTTATTAGTCTATAGTATCTATTGATTTTTAAATAAGTAGGCATAATGTCTATTGATTTTATTTTTTTAAGCAGGCTGTACATAGCAATTTAAGCACTCTGAACATAAATGCTGGGAAGCTTCTTACAGCTTCAGGTGGGGGAGGGAATATGACTTGAGTTGCTTTACCTTCATCTGAAAAATAAACCAACACCATGTTAACAAAGCAATAGACTTTCCCAAGGGCTCACCTAGTAAGACAGCAGGCTCACTACATTTGAAGAGCTGCTTTTTTTTCTCTGAAGATAAATATTTTTGTTGCCCAGTATCTAATGGTTCTTGTGTCTGAGTGAGCCATCCTAGGAGTTGTCTTAAATAAATATTAAGCTGACTTTTAAATTTGTTTCTTCTGTAAAAATAAGTGATGGCCAGAAAAGAAATATTCATTATTTAAGAAGCTACTGTGGAATTAAAACCAGTGACAATAACGTGGTACCTGTGACACACCTTTTTTTAATCATATAAGTGAGAAAACATTATTTGAGATATTAAGTCTAAATTGTCACTTAGCACATATGTAAACCTGGACTAATCCCAGGAGCTGCTCTGGGTTTGTTTTGGGTCTGTGTGTGTTAGAGAAATCCCCCTGTAACCTGTCATCTGTAATTCCTTGACTAGATGGTGGGTTTGCTTTCTGATGTTAAATTCTGAATTCAACAAGTATAGAGTCCACATTACAGACAAATCTTAAATCTCCAAAGTTTCTTTCATCCTAAGTAAACTGAAATGCTTAAAATGCAGTGGTGAATTTGGAGCAACGTTGCAGGTCCAAGAATAGGATTTAAATAGGAGTCACCATCTTGCCTTTACTTTGCTGTGCTTTTTACTTTGTGAGAAACAGAAGTGAAATATGTTAAAAGACCTTTGAGCCTGTTGTAGTCAGACCACATCGGAACTATTTTATCCATTTCTGAACTGTTTAATTGAAATGAAAATTATCAGTTACCACAGAATTTAAATTTGAAGGAGGATGAATGAAATTCATTCAGTTTTTGTGTATGCACTGAATGATTAGCAGGATCACTTTAATGCTTTTACTAATCCTTTGTTCTGGCTGCTGAAGTTGCCCTTCTGTTGTGAGAATTTGGGAGCACCAGTACAGCTACAGTGGTAGCACTGCCTGAGAGAAAACATTGTGGAAATAGAGATTAAGGAGTTAAACATCTAAGGGAAGTAAACCAAGAATTTTTTTGATGAAGAAGATAACTTACCATACCAAGGAGCATGGGTAAATGGTTGTTATCAGGAAGTGAAACCTTGACTCATTCTTAGAAAGCTATTTAGGTTATTTCTTCACGGATGGTCACTAAACTTCCATCTTTTTAGTTATTTCTTTGCAGTTTGGTCCCTCTCAAACAAAAATGTAACAAGTTCAGTGAAAAGTCTCATAAGGTGGGTTTTTTTCATTAGTTATCATCACAAGAATTAAGTGTTTTATCATCCACAGCAAACATTCTTTGTGTAGAAAATCCTGCACATCAAAATTGTAACTTCTACTCTGAGAAAAGCTGTTGAGCTGGGGCTGATTGTTAGTGGGGTGGGATAGATAAAAGAAAATTACAACAAAGCTTCAAAAACAACAGTGGGAAAGCTTGTGCAGGGGTATAGACCTGTTTTTTAGGTGCTCTTTTTTAGGTCCTACTTTTGTACTTAAATGTTTTGATGTGCTGAAGCTTTTTGCCTGTTAGATGGTTTGCAGTTTCCATGCTGCTTTTTCTTTCCAGTATGAGAAGCTTTTTTTGTAGGTTTTATGAAATATGTATCAGAGGAGCAGGGACTTCAGTTCTGGTATTCGAGTTCTCCTATAGTACATTACAGACGTCAAGTTAAAAACATTGTATTAAAGACTTTTTGGCTCCCCAGAAGCTATTCTGAGCTGAATGCTTTAATCATACATTGAATTCAACCTGAAAGTGTGAACAAGGCCATTGATTAGACTTGCTGTTTTGAGACCTGTCAAGTTGAGGAAAAGCCCCTTCCCAAATCCTCTTTGATGAAGGAGACTGTTCAGTGATAATTGGTGATGAATTTTCAGGTCTTGCAAAGTCTTTGGAAATTTTTTCTGTACCCATACATGCAAACAGGAATATACCTTAAAACCTGACTTTGAAGCCAACAGCTGAATTAAAAAAAAACTTTGCAGTTTCTTCTAAAAGGAGTAGAGGATGAAGAGGAATGTACAGAAGAGAAATTACAGTACAGACAATCCTGAGTACCTGCAAGGCTTTTCCTGGTGATGAAGTCAGTGTTTGTTCTAATTTGAAGTATGGTAAAGGACAGAAGGCAGAAATTTTAGATATTGATTAATATCTTTTGTGTTGATATATTTTCAAGAGAGTCCATATTTATAATTTAAATGCAACAGAAAGAGAATCCTAGCCAGAGCATGTCGTGGTAATAGAATCAGCTGTTTCTGTCAGTCCATTACAGAGCACACTAATCGCCCATCAGAACTAAAAGTCATTAGGCACAGTCTGCACTTTCTCAAATCTGTGCTTTGGGAGTGAGTGCCTGTATTTTACCACTACTTTAATTGGGGATGAATTTTCCTTTACTCTGAAACAGATCCCTTGGCACTGAGTAAACCTGAATTATCCAACTGTATTAAATGTAGGGTTGTTCATAAAGAAATCTGTGAAAGATGCTTAGATGTATCCCATGTTTTTTCATAGGAAAAATCTGAGTGATCCAGAAACTTCAGTTCTTGTAACATTTACAGAATTTATGATATACCTGAAGGACAGGGCTGGATGTGGTTATTTAAAAATATGCTCAGGGATGAGGTTGGTCAGTTCCTATGGTTCCCAGTTCAACTGTCTTTCATTTTGAAAGCAGTAAAAGTTGCTTTTGTAAGATATGTTCTGTCTCTTCTAAGCCTGAAGATTGTCTTACCTACACCAATAGAAAACTTTCCCCATATTGGGTTTATCTGTAAATTAATCCTGGGTTTGGCCTAGGACCACTTTGCAGTTTCCCATTTTATATTCCACCTTAGAGCATTGTCACATGTGAACGTGACAGGCACTGTTGTACCCTTGAAGTTAATATAAGATTGTAATTTTAAAATTAGAGTTCAGTTGGTGATTATTACAGTTCTGTCTCACCGAAATTGAGAGAACCATTTAATTACTTTTTTCTAATGTATTTTTTTGTCTTTATGATTAATTGAAATATGTCTAAGCAGAAAAAAAACCCCAACTTGTTGGAAAGTATGTATGAAAGATGATAGGAAAGCGTGTTCCAATTTAATGTTGTTTTTTTTTTTCACTGAAATGATTGTTTTTCAGAAATAATAATAAAAAAGTTGTGATATAAAGCCTTTGTGTTATAACTGAAATGAGTCACACTATGTGTGTAACCACATTATATATCTAGGAGGTGAATATCTCTTCCTATACACATAATATGTGTAAATGTCATATATCTGTGGCTTTTGCTTTTGTTGTAAAATAGTATTTATTTTGGGGGAATGAAGCAACAGAGCCCTTTTTTTCCATCATTTTTGTCAAGGGTTTATGTTCCAGTGTGGAGCCCAGCAGGCATAAGCAATATCAGAGATTATTCACTTTTGAGGGCAGAAAAAGAAGTTAAAATTCTATTGTCTGCTTACAAAGGTGTAAATACTGTCTGGCATCTGATTAGTCCAAATTTTCTCATGGTGCTCAGCACGTGAATTTCTTCATTAAGTGGATGATATCCTGTAACTATTCCTTTGCAGAAAATGATCAGAGCACCCTCTCTGTCCCTCCTTCCGTGTTTTTGTGAGAAGCAGTGATTTGAGAGGGGTAGGCTGAAGTGCCTCATGCAGCTTAGCTAAGCAATGGAAAATTACATCTGCTTGTTCTGTAAATAATGTCCAGTCAGAGCAGATGTAATTAACTGCTGAACTTAATGGATGCCTTGTGAGGTTACAGATCCTATCAGTCATAAACTAGATGAAGGCAAGGGAGCTTTATTTGCTTGGAATTCCTTTTAGGACTAATTACTAAATATCTTTAAAATTGATTGCTTATGCATTCAATTTCTGAGAGTGTTTTCCCATATCTATGTGGAATGGACTTGATGCAGCTTTAAGGAAGGATGGGAGACACCTTAATTGTTGAGGCTTTTTGAGGAAATAAAATGTTTCTCTTCCCTGGAACTTTCTCCCAGAGCTTTATTATTAGGAAACTTGGTCTTATTTTAGGGCTGGCCAAGCTGTCCAGCTGTCTGCCAGCACTGGTCTGACACATTTTTCTATTTGTCTAAATTAACTGAGAAATAGACAATTGTAAAGATAAAATACTGTTGATGTATTGCAAGTCTTGGCCTAACATTGACAAAGCAATTGGACACATGGGCAGTGCCTCTCAGAAACAACCACTAAATTTCATTTCTGCCTGTTTGCTTTCAAACATTTACAACTGGGGAGAAACCAATTGTAGAAGAACTGGGTGAGAAACCAACCTGACAGAATATACAGAACCCTCTGGACTGGTGGGAGAGATCTGCTGCTGATGTTAGCACTGAACTGACCATGTGCCTTTTGTTGCTTCAACTATGATATTGAAGAATGTCCAATTTATTTTAATATAAAATAATACCAATGTATTTCAATATAATTTTTGGGGTAACCTGTGATTTTTGTTCATGGTCTGTATTAACAGTGCACTGAACGGGTATGAGCTGATGAGCCAGGTCTGTAGTTTTCATGAGATGCTCATTGTTTAATATAATTTTTATGTAGGATAAACCAGAAAGGTTCCAAACTTACCAAAATTTTGTCAGGCTTGATTATTCAGTTTTAAGGGATATTTAAAGAGTTTTATGAATCAAGTTAGTTGTCAGGTAGCCTTGATGACAGTTAATGCATCTAGAAACAACCTTTTAAGGAGTAGATGTGTGTATAGTAGAAATGTCAACTGACTTAATCATAGATTAATATTAGTATGAGCCTACAAGGGAGAGAATAAAACTGGATTTGTTTATTTGTAATGCTCTTGGCATTTTTAGCAGCTGTGACTGTTTCCTTGTGACCATTGCATGCCCAGTCTTGAAGGAATTTTTGGTGCAAGTCAAGACAGAGTAATTTTAAGAGTGGTTTCTAACAATAGCATTACAGCTGCAGTCCTGTATGGCTCCGAGATCAGACTCTTCCCTGCATTTTCCAAAATTTTGCAGAACGTGACCTTTTGACTTAAATTTCTGAAACTGGCGCCGTCTGGCAAAATGAAGAGAATTTTGAACAGTTGCTCCCATTATTTGGGATGACTGTTTGGTGCTGGGCAGGCTCTTTCACACATCAGGAATCTGCTTCATGGCCTTGTAAAACTAGAATTAAGTAATGAGAAAGATTAATGAGCTGTCTAAGCTGTGTGCTTTATTACTCTCAGTATTCCTTCACCCTTAGGCTAATTTGTGCAAAAGTACAATATATAAGGAAGATTTGGAGCATTTATTATTGGTGTTATTTCTCAGGTTTTAAAATATAACCTTTTATTTACAGAGGACTACCATGTGTCTTGCTTTTTATTTTGTTGATACACACACAACCATTTTGGGTTGCTGCTATTGTTTAATTCAGGGAATAAGTTATCATAATGGTCGTCTGGAGCTACTACTGTTACAATTTATGGATTATATGTTAGGAGAGTAAATTCATCATTTTTCTTCTGCTATGCTTTTTTTTTTTTCTATGCTTCTGCACCACATCTAAGACTCTGGGTTGCAAAATTCAAGCTGTAATATTTAAATCTACATTTTCCTGCAAGTGAAATTACACCTTAAAAACATTGTCTTTTATGTGCTCTGTAACATTTAAAAGTAAGTTTGGCAAGTGTACTTGAAGAGGGCTGCTGCTATGGTTGGTTTTATTTTTTAGCCTTGAGGAAAAGAATCAAGTTAATAGTAAATTGGTTTGCTGATGTCTAAGGATTGAACAGTTGAGTTACTGTACCCCTGTTGTTGTGACCAGGGTTCTTAGAGGTTGTTTTAATTTTCAGAAACCACTCTCTGTTTAACCTCAGCTGAAAACCTTGGGATCAAATATGAAGCTAGAAATTGTCTTTCCTATGGGAAGAAAGAGACTTCTGCTAGAATGAAGGCATGAAATCAGAGTGACCCTGTGCTCCTGGTCCTGAGAAACAGAGATAGGAATGAATCCTGTGGAGGAAATGAGAGCTGGGGGACTGCAAGTCACTCATTGCTCCCGCCGGTGAGGGGTGTGTGGGTGCCACCCTGCCCACTGAGCTGTGGCAGCTGGCATTTCCTGGGGCTGGGCAGCTCTCCCTTCATCCCTTGGGAATGTGGTTTGCATCCATTGTTTTTATTGTCATTTGCCTGTCCAAAGTCCAAGCCATGACGTATGGTTTCAGTCCCATTTGTTGCCATGAGCAGTTTCAGTGCCCATGGTGTGCACTGTGTAATGTTGTATTTTGGGCTGGAAAACATGATGTAATGTACAAAATATGGAGTAGACACTCCAGCTTACTAAAATACATCTATGTATATTATATATATACACATGGGAGTGGGTATGGAAAACATTCTGAGGAAAGTGTGAATTCTTGTCTGTTTTGAGATGTATTCTGGAATTATTTTAGGTCAAGTAACCAAAATCCATAATCTTATGGAAAGCCCTGAGGTTAAGTGATATGAAAGGTTAGTGGGAAGCTTCTGGTCACATATATTCTTGACAGGTTAATGCACAGATGTGACCTGGATCCTTAGCTTTGCTTACCAAGGAATGAGTTTCTGTTGCCCAGCCAGAAGGGTTGGTGGGGGAGGGAAAATAATTTGCTGTGTTTGAGAGTTTTGCTTAAAGTTTAAAAGGCTTTTAGCTTTATTTCCTTCTGCAGTAACTCTAATTTGAAATAAATCCAAAGGCTTTTTATTTTGCTGACTAGTAAGGGATTTCTAAGCTGAAGAGAAAAGAAAGGCTGGAAGATCTAAAAGCATGAAATGCATCATTGGCTGATTCGTGACCTGTGGGTCAAAAAACTGATATATACTGAATATTTAGAGAAATAGGGCTGCCTGTTAGTTAAACAGCTGGGGGTTTTGTCCCCATTTGGTTTTATATGTTAGGATACTTACAAATGGCATTTTTATTGACATGCAATTTCTGTTGAGGTAGAAAATGAATTGAAACAGTAAATTTATTTTGCTTTGAACTTGCAGTATGTTTAGGGTAGCACTGGGTGAACAGATACACTGTTGACTATTCTGGTGTCACACAAGTTTTTCTGGAGACTGTGGCACTTTGTCACCATGAAGGTGAGATTTCTTGGGAAAAGGTGGTTCCAGGCAGTTTGGCTGGTACTTAGAATATGGGGAGATGCCCTGGGACTAAGTTATCCATGGCATTTCAGAATTTGTGTGATGGCAGACATAAATTCAGCAGAGTGTGGAGAAGGGTCTGGGAATTAAACTTCGTGTCCTCTGAATACTTTGAATGGTATTGGCAAGAGGCTGGGTATTCGTTTTCTGTATTTTAAGTATTTCTGTAGCTAAGCAGATGATCTAACAGTATGATCCTGAATTTAGTTCCTAAAAAGTCAGTAAATTATAGAAAATATCTGCAGCATATTCCGTAGGTTCATCTGACCTTCAGTACAGATACGGTTTTAGTGTTGCTGTTTAAAATTCTTCACTGATGAGTTTGGGAAACAAGTTCAGATGTAATCATTTCTAGACAGAGAAATTGAGAAGTGCTGTTTTTAATAACCCTTTACAGTGATACGGTGAAAAGAAGGAAATTATTTTTCCTGACAGATTCTGATAGGAGAAAGAAAAGCTTAGCATAGGGCATTTTTTTTTTTTTTTAATCACCATGAAAAATTCCTTCCTGTTAATCTGATGGATGGATTACAGTTTGTCCTTGCACAGCCAGGTTGTACTTTCCATCAGAACTGGAGATTCCAACCCTCATTATATCATTTCTGTAATGCAAATGGTTATGTATAGAAGGAGATTTAATTAATCCCCTGCTGGTTGGTAGTATACCCTAAAGCAAACATAGTCAGCAAAGGAAAAAAAAAAAAAACATGAGTGCATGGTACCAGGTCACTGACTGTCAGTGGGATTTCATCATCTGTGAAATATTAACTTATTAACTGAAATGTATTTACTCTTATAGCTGTAAAAATATTTGTCTATTGTCCCAACTGGTATGATAGTGAGCTACCTTGCAAGGGAGCCAAGGTCAAAGGCAATCTCAGGAATCATGCTGTCTGCTCTGGCAAAAATATGGAACATCCTGTGTGGCAATGGTTCTCATTTTAATTTGCAAGGACTCCATTTAAGCTGCCATCAGTGCAGGCTCCAGCATCCAACTTTGCCTGTGGGTCTGTGCCATATGTGCAGATACATATTCAAGGACAAATTACAAGACTGAGAGAAAGTGACAAATTTGAGTGATGGGTTCCTGTTTTTTCACACTTTTGTAACACAACGTATCTGCTGGAACGATGTGGGTCGTATTGTAGGTCAATGAACAAATAGATTTCCAGACTTTATTTCCACTTCATGTTGTGTGCACACACCTATGCAAAAACCAGAACTCTTCCTGCTGCCTAAAACATTCCTGTTTTCAGATGCAGTTTCTGTATGTAAAAAAACCCCAAGACTGAATAAATTTTTCATTATCTAGGTACTCAACAATATATTTTGCAAACAGAAAAATGATCTTTAAAATGGCTGATATTTTTTTCTCTTTTAACCTCCATGCTGCCTGTAAAATGAGGATCTAGTCCTATTGTGAAACCTCTTCTGTAGCATGATACTGTGTCCAACTGATTTTATAGCCTCATGATTGAGGTGATGAACTTATGATAAAAAGAAATAGAAGGAACTCTTTTGAAGGCAGATACTTGAATCAGCTTTTTATAAATTTCATGATGCTGAATTTCTTTCCCAAGGTTCCTTTTTAACTGCTTGTCTGAAAATCTGCTGCTTCTTTTGTCATTTAGAGATCAAGTTGCATGTTTAATAATTATGCCTTGAAATGTGGAACTGGTGCAAAAAATTAACTTTCAGAACAGTCTGTTCTTGTCATTTGGGTACTGCAAGATTTAATACGCTCCTTATTTTTTAGGATCTGTGAAAGTAGTTCTTTATTTCCACTTCTGAAAGTTCTTTGTGAATAATGTGCACCAATATTTTAAAATGTTCTTATGCTATTTAGCACTTCATACAAGTCAAATATAAATAGAAGCCTCTGTTTTGAGGGTTATATTATTGACCTAGAGAGCAGGTGGCATGGAGGCTGGCTGGAGTAATAATGGTAATATAAATATAGCTACTGGCAGCACAAGTGCTCAGGGAGGCAGATGTGCTGT
Organism: Picathartes gymnocephalus; assembly: GCA_013390045.1. Taxonomy (NCBI): domain Eukaryota; kingdom Metazoa; phylum Chordata; class Aves; order Passeriformes; family Picathartidae; genus Picathartes; species Picathartes gymnocephalus. The sequence goes on along the minus strand of WEKY01048306.1, from coordinate 54,067 downwards.
CGGAAGGGGCAGTTTGGAATCTTGCAGGTTCATGTGGTGTTCTCGTCAGAAGGGTGGTCTTAAAGGAAAAATGTCCTTCAGGATAAACCAGCATATTGAAAGGATTACAGCTGCACCCTGTAAATAGTGTTTCAGACCAAGCAGTCACAGCTCAGCAGTCTTTTATTAGTTATCTCACCTCTTAAAATGTGATTTATTATTTCAGGATACATGGACATGTAATGCCAAACTCCTTTGTGGTGTGGGTGGAAACCCGTTAAATCATACCACCTACCTCATAATTTACTAACTAAAACACTTAATCTCTGCTATAAATGATACTGTGTATGATTCCGAGTAGACTTTAACCTTTATAAGGTGCTTGTGAAATGCTGTTGGACTTTTCTCTTACATTTTTCAGAATTATTGAATCACTGCTTGTGTATTGCTACTTCCTATGTTTGAAACCACCCTGTCATTGTAAGATAACAGCTCTGAGTTGGTCCCATTGCACACATTGAAGTGTTGAGCTGTCTTAAGACCCAGCTGAGTCTTGACTCTGTGAGTGTATCCCCATTTCTGGGAGGCATTTTCATTGTCCACTTGGTCCCCTGAGACCTGCAGTGTTCTCCTGGCAGTGGGGATCCTCCAATTGGGAATAGCTCAGCAGTTCCCTGCAGTCTGCTCCCTCCTTCCTTCCATCTCCAGGCATTTTCTCTTTGGGATGTAACTTCTTCACACACAGACTCCCTGGTGATTTGGGAAAAGCAAATATCATCACTACACTGCTTGTGGTTGTGTAATGTCCAGCTCTGGTGCTTTTGCTTTGGCCCCACTGTTCATGGTCTGTTTTGGGGGATTATAGGGGCTGTTGTCAGCTTTGGAGAGGCAGAAAAGGGCAGAGAGCTAGGAGGGTGCATTGTCATTTCTCCAGAGGACAGGAAAAGTGCTGCAGAGGCCAGGACGTGGTGGCCTGTGTGGCTGTTAGGGTTTGTGAAGGGGATTTTAAGACTAACATGAAATGAGGCATAGTGGAACAACAGGTATAAAAATTGATTGTTTTGATTGTGCTCTTTGTTGTCAAGACCACAGTGGTATTAAATGTGAACTACTGCCTATTGATTCTAGAGCTGCACTGTGTTTGTCAAGGTGGAGGTGCAGAATGAAGACAATTCCTACATGGATAGCATAATATTTCAATTGCATTGAGATGTCATCTGCTAGGACTTTCTTCCTTCCTTATTTGGAAAGTCGCTTTCCAAGGGATGCTTTCAGGAGCAAAGTCCCAGGCAGTCCTCCTTCTAACCTTGCATGCATTTAATCCTGAATTACCTACATTATAGGAAGTATTAAAGGTCATATTGTTTGAGTAAAACAAGCGTTCTGTGAAGGAAAGAATTTGTCCATTCCTGTTCCTGGACCATGTTTCTTGTGATGTATGTCTGGTAATTATAAGTCACAATTACCAGAGCTGTGCTGCTGCAAGGGAGTGTTCTCTCTTTAAATGACTTTTCATCTCTAATGACTACAGCAAAGCTTGTAAAAATGAACCCTAGAAGTTCAAAAACTAGAAGGTAGTTAGAGAGATTAAAGGTCACTGTTTTGCTTTTTCATCCAGTACCATGAAATTCCAGAGCTTTATACATACATTCTAAAAATTTCTGGGGCTTACTGTGTTGGAATAAACAGAAATACGTCATTTGAATAGAAAAAGTGCCTTCTTCCAAGAGGTGCCATCTTCTTTAAAAAGCATAAATTAAACACAGCTGCTCATGTGATGAAAGAGATCTATATGCATATCTAAGTAACGTACTACCCACACAAGCAGAATAACATATAATACTTGTATCTTACCTGTTTTTTTTATTAATTTCCAGTTGCAAAAAGCTGTCCTTGCTACGAACGCTTCACAATTGGAAACTAATTCTTTCTAACAAATGGGAGTGGAAGAAGTACCTTTTTTAGAATATAAACCACACAACCTGTTATAGATGCTAATGATTTATTATCTTACGCACTTGAAGTGTTTTGATTAGATCTTGACAAGTTTGTCTGATGACAGGAATTTATTTCTCGGTGCTGTAAGCTGTCAGCCTTGCGATAATTCACACATGGAATTTGCTCAGTACTGTTAAACTGTAATGAAATTTCAAATTATGGAGAACTCATACTTGAAAAGAATAACAGCATGTAAGAGTTGGTTATTTATTAGTTTTTAGCGGTTGTAACTTTTTAGTATCTTTGAAAAACTTTAAGCCAAAGCCCATGTATTACTGATCAGACCAGTCACTGCCTGTCAATAACGTTGTTAGTCATGTCAGTCAGCACGAACACTGTAGCTAAAGATGGAAAAGAGATTACCTCACCAGATTTCATGGATTTAATATTTTTTCCTATTGATTTTTTCCCCCAATATTCAGTGAAAATACTGATTTTCTTTTTTTTTTTTTTTTTCCGTAGAGGGGATGACTAACACATCCCGTAGATCAGTACCCTGACATCCAGTTGGTATTGGCTGTGCTGGTGGTTGCTGGGCTCAGCCGAAGCGAAGCAGCCGGGGATGAGCAGAGCCCGTGCGAGATCCCGCCCGTCTTTTAAGGATAAAACCCCAGAATCGGGGACTGCGGCGGGGCCGGGGCGGCGGCCGCGGCTGCCACCTGGCGGTGCCCGGCGGGAGCGCAGCCCCGGAGCCGGGCGGGGCCCGGGATTGCGGAACCGGCGCTGGACAGTGCCGAGGGATGCGCTGTGTCCAGCCTGGGCAGTGCCGGGAGTGGACAGTGCCGAGGGGTGCGCTGTGTCTGGCGCTGGGCCGTGCCGGGAGTGGACAGTGCCGAGGGATGCAGTGTGTCCGGCGCTGGGCGGTGCCGGGAGTGGACAGTGCCGAGGGATGCGCTGTGTCCGGCGCTGGGCAGTGCCAGGGGATGCGCTGTGTCCGGCGCTGGGC
>WEKY01048306.1:0-51104 GCA_013390045.1 Picathartes gymnocephalus | reverse complement strand
CGGTGCGCAGGGGTGCGCTCTGGCGGCCGCTGGGCAGTGCCAGGGGATGCGCTGTGTCCGGCGCTGGGCAGTGCCGAGGGATGCGCCGTGGCCAGCGCTGGGCAGTGCCAGGGGATGCGCTGTGTCCGGTGCTGGGCAGTGCCGAGGGATGCGCTGTATCCAGCCTGGGGAGTGCCGGGTGATGCGCCGTGGCCAGCGCTGCCCGCGCCTGGGGATGCCCCTGCGTTATCGACTGCAATAAAAACCGCAAAATCCCCTGTCTGCCTTTGCTTGTGATGCCGCTGAAACACACAATGCTGCTGAGAAGTGGGAGTTGTGTTTGGCCTTGGATTTTTTGTGATAATACATAACACGATTAATATGTATGTCTAAAAAAAAAAAAACAACCGAACCACCCCCAAAATCCACTCAATTGCATTAATGCTTCTTTTTGGTGAGAGTGTGAGACCATACTGCAGCAGCTGCAGGCACACCACGTTTCGCACTTCTGGAAGTGGTTTGGTCTGATGCTGATGAGGTATGTAGGACAGAATTAATTACTGCCTTATCTGTGCTCAGGCTTGAATTTCAAAGTTACGTTTGCTCTGTTGAGTGCTTATGATTTTTTGACTACAAAGACAATGATTGTTTAGGCAAAATGAGCAACTTTTGTACCCTAAACTGTGCATTGTGAATGTGCAGCAGCAGTAGAGCTGTGTAGCTCTACACTGAGCATGCGCTGGGAAATGGCCAGCTCTTTATTCATTCCATGTCAGTCATTTATTGATAAATAAATTAGTAATATGTAATAGTAAGTAAAATTAACTCATGGTTTTAATTCTTTTTTTTTTTTTTTTTTTCCAGAAAGAGCTCAGTCTCCCCAGAAGAGGAAGCTTGTAAGTATAATCATTCTTTATTCATCCCTTGGTTTGTTTTGAACATATATAGCTGTTCAGTTGTGGAAGTCATTTAGATGGGCAGATGCTCTGTTTTCTCTGTTAGCATTTTCAAGAATCTGTTATGGGCTTGGAAACAGCTAGCTTGGATTTCTCTGAGACTGAAGCCTTTGTTCATTTCCTTAAGTGTAGTAGGAAAAGCAGTGGTAGTGTAAGCTTACTTCTAATTACCAGCTTGAGCTGATCCTGGTATGGAAGTAGCTGTGGTGTTGAGTGTTGCCACTCTGACATCGCTGAAGTGACTCCAGAGGAGTCACTGATTATTTATGTGATATGGACAACTTTGATCACTGCTCTTCCAATAGTCTGTTGACAGAAGTCTAAGCACACGGCTCCTGGGCCGCACAGGTCAGGTGTTTGTGGAGCAGGCAGCCTGACAGAGGTATCTCAACAAAGTGGCGTGTGTCAGGAAAAGAAGGCTTTTGAAACTGTGATTTAAACAAACAGCAATTTTTTGTAATGCATTATGATGCTTAAAGAATTTTAGCGAACTAACTTGTGTTTCAATGGTATTATGAGAGCTTAGTTTCTGCTATGCTTACAGATTTATGGTGGAAGAAATTGCATTATTGATTGCATTATATAAAAGAGAAAGCTTTTGTACTGCCTGCTATTGCATTATGATTTAAAATTGTTTCTCAAAGCTTGTGGACTACAGACATGAAGCTCACAAAAGCTTATAACCTTTCTTCCTCAGGTTTCTGGTTCTAATGAGAAATGATTTTCAGTTCATTCAGTGTAAGCTATCCCCTTTGTATAAGAAACAGTGTTTGGAAAATGCTGTGTAGAGCCAGTGATTCAGGGCTGAACAATACAGAGGATCAAAAGGTCTTTTTTTAAAAGCAGGGCATGACCAGACCTTTTTGTTTAGTTCATATGACAATGATAAACCAGTCAGGGAGTTATTTAAAGAACATGAAGCACTGACTGGTTTTGGGTTTTTTAACCAGTGTGCCTCAAAGGCTGGCTTAACGAGCTTGGAGAGATTTCTTGGACAGGTGGTGTTCATCATTTGAAGATTATGAAGGTTCTTTGATCAAATAGTGCAGCAGTGAGTTACCAGTAAGTTTTTTGCTTAATGTAACTGAGATATTTTGGCACAAAACTTTTGGAATCGAAATTGAGGATGCCAGAGATATTCCAGCTAATTCCAGCACGGAGGTGGGTATGACGCAAGACTGCTCATGTATTTTCATTTGACGTATCTGAGATACAAATGAAGTGCTTCAAATGTGTAGTGTTTTAGTTACTGGTAACTAAACCAAGTGACTGAATATTTTATTTCTGTATTACTTAACTTCTGCAATTTTCATTATTTCACTTTAGTTTTCTTCCACAAGTGAGTGCCTTTTAAGCTGTCATTATGTGAAGAAATTTAGCAACCTGTGTCAAGAAGATCCAGGCCATAAATTTTAAGTAGAAGGTTGCAGCTATTAGTGAGACTAAAAATCTATGAAGAATTGAAATGTGTTAGTTGCCTGTGTTATCTAGCTGATTATTTGATTGTAGTTTCTGAAATTACAGGTTCTATAGTCAAGTCAAGTACCAAGTGTAGTCCAGAACCAAATGATGTCTTGTTGTTTGAGAAGTTTAACTGTTTGTGAAGTCAGTAGTGCACTGTGGCTGATGTTGAGCTGTGTTGATGCTGTACTATGAAATGTACAGGCTCACTGAAAAGGGTCTTGTGGAGCTGATCTGCATGATTTTTCATATCCCAATATCAGAGTGCTTACTTGATTTAAAAAAAAAATCCTCTTAGTTTTTTAATTAGAAGTTAGAGAAATTTATATCAAGGGAATAATTATAATATATGTGTGTAATATAAGGTAAAAATATACATATACTATGTATAAATTTGTTCAACCATTCTGTCAAAAAGAATGGTATTACAACTATAGGAAGTTCTCAGTTCTTCTGGAGGCTTTTCCTCTGCTTGAATCAACAGTGAACCTCATAAGCATAAATAAATTCTGAAAATAAAATGTATTCAGAGAAGCTGCTGTTATGCTGTGGCTGATAAGTAGGGATAGTTACGGGTGTAGCCATGTCCTGATTCACTGACTGTCAGTCACTGACTTCTGTTCACTGACAGAAGCAGAAGCAGGAATGGACAGGAGGATGAAGTACCTGGCTTGGAGCCAGAAACCCTCAAGAGGTGCATCAATTTTCTGCACAAACTCCAGCCTTTGTAACAGTTCAGTAGCAATTGAATTATATACAAACATCAGCCACTCAGCATTTTTTTGTGTGCTAGTCTGGAGGTTGGGGTGCACTTAGTACTGTAAAAAAATCATATTTTGGGAGGAAGTAATTATTTTCCAGTCTGCCAGAAACAGAATGAGGACTTGACTATTGTTGCTGGTTTGGTGATTGCTTTGCTGGATTGTTGAGTTAGGAAGGTTTTAGCCCACGGATTAGCTCGGATATTTGTCATTGCTGAATGGAAAAGGATGAGCTGTTCCTGACAATGCTTCTAACTTTTCTTTGTTTGACTCTCAATACTTCATATTTCCTGGGTCAGTATGAGTAATCTCTATTCTATTGCAGGAACTGATTGTAAGCAGGGACAACAACGGTTGCTGTGCTTGTTTGTGCTAAGGAAAAGGAGTGGAGTTACATTCTGACTGTTTTTATCAGGAGAACATAAGAAATTTTGTCACCTAAAGAAGGTCTTGGGTGGAAGCTGAGGAGAATGAATGGTGGGATGGGGCCTGTGAAGTCTGTTGATGAGTGTTGATGACTGTTTCCATATTAGCAGAAGGAAACAGACACATTGTAAAGGATGGCTTTGCGCTTGGATATCTTGGAATCCTAATTTTGAAATAATCAGCACAGAGTGAGCAGACATGTAAAACAGATGGGGGAATTGTATGCAGTGTGACATTAAGAGAAATGCCTGATAATTTAGATACCATTTTGTTGTTAATGTGCTTAAAGTGTTTGTGTTTCTATGGGGGGTTATGTTTAATGCACTAAAGAAAATGATAGTCAGCTGAGTTTTAGGCTGCTAAGAGATGGAATAGTTAGAGAACAGGAATAAGTAGTTATATTTTGTCTCTGGTGTGGTTCAATAATCAGAGTTCAAAGTTTTGCTTTAATGAATTATGCATATAAATGTATTGGTTATGTTTTTACCCATGCTTTGTTCACAAAAGAAATAATTACCATTCATGAATATTTTCTTTAGTTTCAAATAGCAAATGTGGAGTGATAGACTCAAACTTTGATCTCCAGCCTATTAGTCGAAGTGGTTTAATTATTTTCAGCCACTATTCTGTTCTGTTCTCTATACAGAGACTGGATTTTGTATTTTTGTCTGCAGCTTTCACGTGGTTTTGATGTGCACCTGCACGTGAATTGCACTGGAGACATTCCAGACTTGAAAGGACAAAGGTGGGGACTTTGCAGCAGGGGCATCCCGTGGAGAAGAGCCTCTGTGTTCGTGTTTTAAGAGCAGTTCAGCACCCAGGAGACCAGGCTGCAAACTGCATTTCATTGTGGCTGCAGGGTGCCAGCACCAGCCTGGAGCTCACTATTGCTTCTAGTTGCCTCCTTGGCTGATCAATAGTCACTAAATCCAGTTGGGGTTGCCCTTGAGCCATCTGGGTTCTTGTTCAGTACCCCAATAACGATAAATTAATAAAGAATTCAGTTATTTATAGCATGAATCTTATTGACCTGGTCAGGCTTTTTAATGAAAAATGTGGGTTTATATTTGAAATCCTTGTGGTTTCTAAGGTTTCAGGGTTAGTGGTGTGGGTTGCTGTAATTTTTGTGGTAAATGTAAAATTTTCTAAAGAGAAAATATGACTTTCCCATATTATATCCAAATTTGAAAAGAGTGATCTCCTCAGCAAACTAAATTTGCTAAACCAGTTTGTAACTTCAGCTGTAAATTTTTTTTGTTAATTATTTCCTGCTATCAACCATCTGTATCAAATATACTTTCAAAGTCTGTCTACAAATGGAAAAAGAAAATGGAGGCATAAGAAACATGAAAAAATAATTTTAATCCAGAATATACCCAGTAAAAGTACACATTTGTATGAATCAGATATTACAGACTGCTGTTTTCATGTTGATTGGTACTGGCAAAGGGTAGTATTTACCTGAAGTTTTTATGTCTATCTCTGAAATATGGTGAGCAACATAAAAGTGTTGGCTAAAGACATGTGCAAGCCTTTTATGGTGGTCTTTATTCCCTCTAATCACTTTTTAAGGCAGCTTATATCCCCTGTGAGACTTGTTTTCTCTCATTCTCTTCCTCCTTCTCTGCACTACCATTCTGCTTTAAACCTCTGAAGATTCTTACTTTCTGCTGCCCTATACATTTGTGAGGGGGTTTCATTAAACAAGTCTTCATCATAATGTGTTAAACTTACCCCCAGTTTCCTGGCAGTAAAATAACACACAAATACACCACAGAATTTCTTTAGGGGGATGTGCTGAACTACGTGTATTCTTTTTAATGTTTAGACCTTGGAAACAATAAGAAGTTTGATGGCAGGAAGGAAAATTTCTAGCCTTTAGTGCAGGTTTATGTCTTCCTGCTGCCATGCTCAGGTGCTGTGGGAATTTCCTCTGTATGTGCAGAGAAATGGAGTATATAATTCAGTTTCTGCTCGTCTTGGCGGGTGAGTGTTTCTGCTGGTGATGGATCGATGCCGTTTCCCTGCCAGGAGCAAGTGCCATTGTCCCAAGAGTGGGAAAGCCAAATTGAGGGAAGTGGATGAAAAATGGCTCTGAAAAGGAGTAGGGAATTTTGCTGCTTTTGCACTCTGTTCTGATTTGGATCTGGAAATAAAGTAAGAAATAATGCCTCCAGTCAATGCATTCTGCTTGTGGTGCATTATATAGATGGGGAGAGAAAGAAGTGCTCTTTTCTGATCACCCCATCCTTCTCTGAGTGCATAGAAGCAGCTCACAAGCAGTAGGTCAAAAATAACTTGCTGCTCTTAAGCTGATCCATGGGGCTGGTTCTGGAGGTGGAACGTGCCGAATTATTCTTGTGGGGCTCCACGGGAGTGCTGCTATTCATGTATTAGGCTTTAAAAATAATTTGAAAGCATTGTTTCTTTAAAAGAAGTTATTTGGTGGATCAGGATAGACTGTATAGACTATAATCTCAGAGACTAGGAATTTATGGAGGTTTTCATCAAGGATTTAAAAGTGGAAAAATTATTTTGCTCAGTTTTTATTGTCAAGTTTCCACTACTTAATCCAGGCTCTCATTTAATAAGTACACTAGAATTATATATAGCATACCAAATTTGTACTTTTTGTTGCTGTGCTGTGCTGTCTTACTCCAGAGGCACAGTGTGGGGGGCAGGGGCTCTGGCTGCACAAGGAACAGCCAGCCTGGCCCTTCCTCCTCAGCCTGCCACTCTGTTCTCCTGACTGCTGAGAGGTTGGGATTTTGTAGTGTGGGGCTGCTATCAGAATCAATCTGAAGATCGGAGTTTTCACCTGGAATTTGATTTGGTTGATGAGTACTTGTGAATGGCAGCCTAAATACAGTCCGTAGCACTTTAAAGCCTATCAGACATATATATGTGGAAATTTTTTTGGGGGAAAGTGACATTATTACAAATACACATTTAAAAAGTGCTGGACATCATTTGGGGCAGTTTTGTTAATAGCACAGAATTGACTTTGAGCTGATTGAAGTGGCTGTTTGCAAGCAGAACTGTAAAGGGAACATTTCCCCCTACTTAAGGTGTTCCCCCTTCCTCCCCTCCAGCATCCGTCTCCCCAGGCTGCTGCGAGCGCTGCTGCTCTGTTCTCGGTGCTGGAATCCATAGTTTGTGGCTGGAATTCAGCTGGGGAGTTACAGGAAGATGTTTTAGGATGCAAGTTGTGCTTGTAGTTGAGGGGATTGATTTCTGGCCGAGGGCTGGTTCACGTGTCCCCGCCGGCCCGGAGCAGCTGCTCCTCGCACACCGCTGAGGGCTCTGCCAGGCTTTGGGTGGGAGCGCTGCCTCTGTTCCTATCGCCGTGCGAGTTCCCAGGCTGCTCCGTGAGATCCCTGCCGGAATCCTTTCAAGTGGCCATCGCCCCCTTTGGCCTTCCGCTGTCCCTTTGCTTTGGCGAGCAGGGCTGTCCCTGCTCCCGGCAGCCCAGGAGTTGGTGGCTGATTTGCGGCGGCTCGGCCGGAGCGGGGCAGGACCGTGTTGCTGGCGGTGTGACAGCTCAGGTGGCCCCTCCGTGTCGTGGGCTTGTCGGCACCTTCCTTTCCTTCTGCTGGGCTGTTTCCTTTCTCTGGATGCTGTGAATAGGCTCGCAGAAGATTTTTTAATCTGAATTTTTTTTTTAAAATAAATAATTAGGTTTTTGACATGAGCTGTGTGATTAATCTGGACCATTACTGAACTCCCGAGGTCTCTCTGACGCTGGGGGTGTATGAAGAGCTTGGAATTGCACTGATTGTTCTGTGCTCTGCGTTGGAGTGATAACAGTGGCCTCTCCTTCCCAGCTCTAAGCCTCTTATGCTGGGAAGAGGCAAATCAGTGTATCAGCACAATGATGAAGCGGAGGAAACAGAGGCTTGGAGCCCCATCTCTGCGGATCCAGTAAGGACTGTTGTGAAAACTAAATTGCGCTTAATCATTTCAAATTGAAGCTGTGAAGAAAAACCGGCCAGAATTTTCTGTGGCTGGTAGACATTGTTTTGGTTTGTTAGAACTTTCTTTATCTGTCATGCTTATTTGGCTGTACACGAAATTTTGGAAGCTTTAACATTTTACTTTTGTGGAGTATTAACCATGAAGTATAGCAGAAAAAGGCATTGTTTCAATGTTTTTGACTGGGATACATTGGGGTTAGGTTTTGTCCCAACCATTAGTGAAGTAAAACTGAATGTTTTTAAATCTTTCTTTCTAGTTTGATCATTCTTCAGATTTAAAAAGCAGTTTTAATAATCTGTCAGAAAGCTGCCACAGTGTTAAAATCTACAGAAACCTTTGCTACCTTTGCTATCTTCTAGAATTAAGAATGCTGTTGAAAACTTCTAGATTTGAAGCAAGAAGTCTTAACTTACATTGCCACATGTATTTCTACAAATGGAATTTTAACAAGTATTTCCTTTTTAATGCTTGTGTTCTTTAGAAATGCTTTGAAATCTACTAATGGAAACTGCTATTTATGATGTTCATAATTATATTTATTATTTCTGTTAGGTAAAATTAAGGAAATTTTATATTTAATACTGCATTCATAAGTAGAGGACGTGAAAAGAATCTGCAGTGTAGTCAGTGGAGGGAGGAGCAGGGTAAGAGGCAGGCTTAACCTTTTCTGTCTGCAGACTGTAAAGCTCATCAGCTGTTTAAGCAGAGATTGCTGGTGGGGAGGATTTCCAGTATGTAAAGGTTGCTTTACTGATAACTATTTGGATTCATCAGGAAATTTAAAGCTAGGAACATGGACAAACATGCTTGACTTCAGGACTTTAAGTGTGAAATATCTGAATTCAAAACAAAACTGAAGCATGCCTCAAATTTCCATTTTGCTCACTTTTGTGTTTAAATATGGTAAATAGAAACACTTTTTCAGCCCCCAGTCAAAAATCAAAGTTATAGGTGTAAGAATACAGTGGCACTGATTTCTGTTCTAACACATAAGCATACTTTGTAATACCAGTAATTGTAAGTTAACTTTTACTTTATTTCTAGTGAAGGACATCTCATCGTGTATAGCTCACTAAAGTAGGTGGTAGAACCTCTGCTCTGTGTTTATGTACAAGTCTGTTTGCAACTTTTTGAAAAGCAACTACTTTGAGACCTTTTCTGTGCCCTGTGTGAACACAAATGTGCATTGGCTGCAAAAGCAGGATAGTTCACAGAGCTGAGCACAGAGCTGGCCATCAGCACCCTCAGCTGCAATCCTGATGCTCCGGTGGATGTGCTGTGGACATGTCACTTAACCTCTTCATGCCTCAGTTTCCCCACTGCTAAAATTAGAATAAAGCCATTTTGCGGTGCTGCTTTCAGGCTTAATTAGTTGTTGCTCTAAAGCAACTGCCACTGCTAAATGTTGTTTTCTAGTTAATGGTTTGTGTAATTTCTATTTGCACAGTTGTGTGTTTTGGTTATTGCCACAGCCATGGCATGGAACCATGGCTCCCAAATTGTGAAGGCAGTGATACAAATGGTCTATGTTTGCTGCTGGTGCCATTATCAATTGGTTCTTTTTTTCTCAGTTGAACGTTTTAGATTAGAGATTGACAATGGTGTGTATTCCAGAAAGCCTGGAAATCACTGCAAGAAAGGATTTGGATAATTCCAGATTGGAGGATTTTTGTAGTGGAAAAATAACATTGAATAGATATTAAATTGACTGAAAAATACATTTTGGTTTGGATGATAATGGAAATTAATGACTTTTGACCACTTAGTTTATTGCATTTGTTTAGAAGATATAACTTGTATTTTGGAATTACATATTTTTTTTTCTTTATTGAAACAGAAGATGTGATATTGACCCTGATTTTTTTTCTACTGTGGTACCTTGTCAGAATCTCCTCACCTTTGTTCTCCCACTGCCGAGGAAATGATGTTCATCAGCACATGTTCTCTCCTACATCTGCTCCAGGTCTGCAGCATCTTAAATTCCCATTTAGTGCTGACTGTGCACTTGTCACTTCTCCTCTAGTATTTTACCTGAACTCACAAGCCCAGAGCAATCCGTCTAGTCCGTGCTGCAGCCATCCTTTCCAGTGGAGGTAAGGAGAGGTATCAACTAGGAATTTCTAACAGTTTGGTGCTGGCATAACCATCTATGAACTTAACAGCTTTACAGTTCAAGCGAATAACATCTAACAGAAGGAAACAGCTTCTTAGTCACAACTTACTTCCAGCCATTTAGTGTTCAAGTTGATGTTGCTTATTGGTACAAATTTTTTGTAGTTTGTGTGTGGGCCCTATGTAAGGAAGGAGATAAAATGGATTAAGGAGTGGAAACCTGTCTGCTGGTGTGTGCATGCCTGTTTGTGGTGGTACCTTGTGCTGGCACATGTGCAACTTGTACCGTGCAGCAGAGGAGTCCTCAGAGGCATGTCTAGTGTCAGGAAATCTGACTTCAAAGTAAAACAGCCTAGAGTGGGGTCCTTAAAAACCCCTGTCTTAAGCAGTGGGTCTGTGCTAAATACTGCACCCTCTTCTGTTCCCTGGAAATCCACTCTGCTTTCTTACAGAGGCTGGCAGGCTGAAGTCTCCAAGCACAGGCTATTCAAAGGATAAGGAGTAGAATCAAGCCTGTTGTTAGCAGGCTTGAGTGAAGGATACAAGAGTTTCTAAAGCAAAAATAGCCCAAACCAGCTCAGTTTATATTAAAGCACTTAAAAGCTCAGCTGATATATTTTCCCTTCAGGATTAACTCTTACTTCTCATAGTGCTCATATGGGACAAGCACAGCCATCAGCAGCCCCAGTGGAAACCTTCAGCTTCTTCACGGAGAGGAAACTTCACCAGCGCTCAGGGGGACAGTCCCAGGCAAAGGCTCACACACGCTGGAGATCTTTGTGTGTGCGGTTGTGAAACCAGAGCTCAGTGGTACCTGCTTAAAACTTGAGCCAACATAGCACCAGAGGGCTGGTTTTGAAGTTCACATGCTGCAGGGTGGATGTGGCTGGTCAAATTTCAGTTACTCATCAGGTGGTAATGCAGTAGCCCCTGAATCTAGATGTTATTTCAGAGGGAGGTTGCTCTTGCTGGCAGCTCTGTAGGACTAACCAGAAAATGTGAAGTTGAACTATTTTAGGCTTCTGCTCCTCTAATGCAGAGTAACATATACGACATCTGTTGAGTGGAAATCAGGTTGTCAGCAGAGGAAAGGGATGTTGCATGTGTCTGTCCTCACTGTGCATGGCCATGGAGAGAGGCTTGCCCAGCATCTGCTGCTTTCCCTGCACGTTGGGCAGCACTTGGTGACAATTCTTAATAAGGTGCTCACTTTGGCAGCACTTGGGGGAAATGAAGGGCAGTGAAGAGCAGTCTCCTAACATTTCAGTGTCATTGCCATCAATTTAATTTTAAATGAATTTTTATTATTTAAAACCTGGTATTGGGTAATGTTCCTTTAAACAAGGATGATTAAACTCGATTAAATGCTGTTTAGCCTTGGGGCTAATTAACAGACTGGTAAATGGCACTTAAATATCAAGATTAGATTATTGTTAAAGTCAGTTGAGAGCTGTTCCTTTTGGAGATGAGATCTGATGATTATTGATTACTTTCAAAAGCCTTTTTGGTACTTACTGCTTTTTCTTGCTCTGAGAAACCTTCAATTTTCAGGATTCTGATGTGGGTCAGTGAATAATTTTCTCTTTAAGAACAATTCATATAAAAATCTTAATAGCAAGCTTTATTCCACTGTTACTATGGACTACTTGGTAATAATATTTTTCACATATGGGGGGACTTTCCAGCCATCTGCTCTTTAAGTACTGAATGGTTGATGATTCACAGATACATGGGTCTGTGTTAGAGCTTAGGTTGACTAGAATAAGTTTTTATTTTCGTCGTTGTTGCTTTCACCTGTGCAGCTCTTGATCCTGTTTTATCCAGTCCTTCTTTGTTGTAGTTTTGTTTACTTGGTTACAGTGCCACTGATAGCCATTCCTGCTTGCTTAGAGCAAAGGTTCATCTTGGCAAGTCACCACTGTCATTGATCTACTCGGCTTAACACCTCAGGTTAGGCAGGCAGTGATTTCCATGGCTATGCAGGGAACTGCTGGAAAATGTAACAGGGAAAACTTGTGCCTTCAGGCTAAATCTTCCTCACTTTTTACCTGTGGTATATTGCATTTGTGAGAATTTGCACAGATTTTCCCTCCTTCCCTATATTTTGTGGTGCCATTGATAATTTTATGTCGACAGATGAACAACTGTTGGTGCATCTGATGTCAAGACAGATGGCATGGAAGTTTATGGCTTCTGACAGAATTAATTTAATTAAGATTGAAAATATTTTATACATAACCTTTGAACAAATGAAAATAATTTAAACCTTGCAAAGGAGTAAAAGGAAATGTGGTCTGATTACAATAAAAACAAATTGATAACAGGTGGAATAAGACTGCTGTAGTTGATGGAAATGTGGGTTGGAATTAAGGTCATGAATCTTTAGGAAGAAAACAGAATTATGTCCAGAATTAAACAAATGCTGATTCTTGTCTTTGGGATCTGGCTTGCACTCTTCTGGGGGTAACAGGAAAGTCAAATTACTGAAGAAGAAAATGAGGCCATGTTTCACAGCTGGTCCTCTTTATGAGCTGGCAAATCTTTGTGCACCCATATTTGTCCTTTAATCAAAATATGAATTTACAGCATTTTTTGGTCTCAAGATGCTTAAGTGAATGAATTGATTGTTCTAACTTGGAAGTGATGAACGGTGAGATTAAAGGAGAGTGCAATTACCCCCATTCCAGAAAATGTTACATTCTCTGTAACACCCACAGTAATATATAAGACAATTTCAGTAATTCTAGAAACAGTTTGTGGTAAGAAGAATAAAAGTGTCCAGGTGCTGTTTTTTTGGCATCTCCCAAGTGCTGCAGCTGAGCTGAAGTCTCAGTGGAAATTTGCTTCAATTTCCTAACAAACCAAGGGAAGAGTTGGCTTCAGCTGGATCGTTCAAGGGGCATTTTCTCGTGCTATTTCAATTTTATGAATTCATGCCAGTTGTGGAACATGTTCTTATAGGGATGTATGGTGGAGGTTATTTTTGTAGGAATGTTTTCCCTTGGAAATCCTAGCTTTAGTGAAGTCTATTGGAAATAGCTATTAATTTTTTTTATAGCTTTTCAGAATAGTTTAATAGAATTTTTTCCTAGTCTGTACAAAATCTGGTCACCATTTGTGGGTGTGATGGTGACCAGACCCTTGCTGTCTTATTTAAGTAAAACAAAATGGGAAACCTAATGTTGCTCCAAAATAGTCTATAAGCACACAGCATAATTACTTGATCAGTGTGTAATTACAATGTTATGAGTTTTATATAATTAGGATTTTATGGACATCTGTGATATAATTTAAGAATATATTAATTTATTTACATAAAAAGCCTTTTCTAGGAAACAAGCCTTTAGTCAATAGCTGTGGTAACCAGAATATATTATATCTAGGCATTGAACAAATGTCCTAGAGGGCTGCCTGCCTTTATTTAAAGCCTTTTTTGTATGAGCTGTTGCAATGGATGAGGGGAGACCTATATTTAGAGCTGTGGCTTGTTTGGGTGCATGAGTGAGGTTGGGTGGGCAGTGTCCTGGGTGAATCTGCTCCATTGCAGTGAATCCAGTGGGCTTCTCAGATTTGTGGGGTGCTGGTCAGCAAACCCTCACCAAAGGGTGGGGATGGAGACATCCACCTTCTTGGAATGGATCTCCTGTTAGACTGTGGCTCTTTGTCTTGTGTATGAGGATTGCTGCTCATTGCCTCAGAGTCTTGTAACTCCAATCTTGCTGCTTTAAGGCAGATGCAGAAATCCCTTCCATAGAATAAGGATGTATTCTTGGCACACACATCCCCAGATCACCTGAGGTTTGGGTTTTGAAGACTGCATCTATTTTACAACATCAGGGCAGCAGCTGTAAACAGAAGTTCCTTATTTTTAAGGAAGATCAAAAATATTTCAGAATTGACTTGACAATTTCTTTATTTTATTTTGAAACACCTCAAGGCTTATCAAAAGTTGTTGATGGTTTCCTATCTTGGCTTAAATTTTGCTTAGTGTGAAGTCACTTGATATGATACAGGTTTTAAGAGGTTTTTTTTAGTTGGAAATTCCTCTTTGACAAATGTCAGAGGATTAATGAAGAGGCCTGTGTTCAGTTTGAATGACATTTGGAAATTATTCTGGTTTTGCAGTAAGTGTTACCCTCCTGGTTTAGTGCTTGATTTGGTACAGGTTCTGCTTTCCTAAATATGCTAAATAATTGGTCAGAGTTGACTGCAAGACAGCATAATGTCACTTTTGGAAACAGTGTAGATCAGCAATTCAAGAATAATGAGAAACAGAACAACTTTGTGGATATATCATTATGCATAATGTGAAATGATGAATTTTGAGTAGGTAAGCTTTTGGCAACTGAATTCTAATCTCCATCTCACATTGAATGAATGAATTTCCCAGAATTAATTTATTTTTTAATGAATTTTTTCTCCTATTCCTTTTCTTTTGTACTGGTTATTTTCCTTGGGAATCGTTTTTCCCATGTAAAAAACTACATGGGAGGGACACACAGGTGATATGTGAAACGTGGCAGGCTCAGATAACTTCTTGTGCATCTTGGGCTGATGGGAAACGGTTTGTTTACTTTAATATGGTTGGGAATATTGAGGCATGGTGGCCTGAATGGTATAATTTTTTCAAGTGAAAGCATTATCTAAATGCCAAAATCCCTGCATCCTGCCTGGAGCTGCAGTAGCAGAAGAGTTAAACCCTGGAGTTTGGAGCCCGAGGTGTGAATTCTTGTCTCCTTCCAGGCTCACCATTTGGCTGCTCTCCACGGGACCACTTGTAAATCATAACCTGGTGGTTTGACCTGGGAAATTGGAGGCTCCCAGAGGGGAGCTTGTACTTGTGACTTTAGAAGTTGGAGGGCTTTTCTGTTTGTTGGCCGTTTCACCTATAAACCATATAAGGTTATGGTTCATAACTGGTTTTTCTCTATAATCGTGTTTGAAGGCTGTGATCTGCTTGTGCACCTGTGTATGAGCTGACTCATTTACTACCCCTGCGCTATTCAGAGTTTGGGATGGTTGGAACAAGTCAGCAACTTCTAGGAAGGGATGAAGAGCTCAGAAGGTTCTTAAGAGTCTGTAGTAAATATTGAAGCCTTTCTTTTTCTGTCCTTATCCTCAAATAACAGTGAGTTCCTCAAACAACAGTGGTGTGCTCAGTTCTGTATAAAATTTTTCCTTGCAAGTAGTCTCTCCTTCAAAGACCTTTTGATCTTGAATACAGATACAGAAACAACCAGAGCACTGAAAGATTCCTGGCAAGGGAATAGTTCTGAGAAAGAAAGAAAATTCTTAACCAGTCAGTCATGTGTTTATTATTATTGATAGACAGTGCCATGCATTTTCCAAGATTGGTTTTTGATTGGACTATGAGGCAGCCAGGTGTTATTTTTAGTTTTAACTTGGAAAATCAGTGAGTGTGGAAGGAGGCCTGTTAATGTCCTGTGCTGAAGCACTAATAGTAGAGATGTACTAGCAGTGAGTAGCTGGTGTCACCTTCACGGCCTGGAGCTGGGGGGAAGCAGAGGTTATTTTACACAGCTGTGTGTGTCAGCCCAGGACTGTTCCTGTCCATGAGCAGCAGGTTCCTTTTCAATGTGTTACCTTAAAAAATTGCTTTTTAAAGACATGTGTTACAGTTTTAATTTAGTTAGATAAACCATTTAGCAGATCAGTATTAACCTGGAAGTTTAAGTTTAGGATGTAAAGAAAGAAAGAGGATCTCAGGGTAACTTTTCACCAATTTTTGCCATGGTATCCCATTTCAGCTATGTCTCACTATCCTGAGCTATGGTGAACGTTTGTCTCAAATTTATGCTCTTGTTTGAATATTCATAACTACGGTGCCAGAGGGCCTGCAGAGCTTCATCTGCTGTAAATGGACCCACTTGTACTCTCTTTCTACAGGCTGCATCTGTGCTCCCCTTTTCTTCAGCATCTCTCTATTCCTGTTTTTGTTCATTCATCTCAAATATTCTTCTTCTAGTGCTCTAGGTTCTCTCTTCCCCTCATTTATCTCCTGAAATTTTGCTACTTTGGCTAGTTGTTATTATTCTGTCATTCAATCCCTTGTGTGGTACTTGAGAGCATAATCTTCTAACCTAGTTTACATTACACTGTCATTATGAATTATTAATGTTCTAAAATAAAATCTTCAAACCGTAATCTTTGCTGTGGTGAAAGAGCTCTGTGTGCTTTTGTTTCCTTCCTGTTCTCCCTGTCCTTTCCTTTCTTCAGACCTTTAGGTCTTTAGAGCAGGGATGTTATTGATCCAGCCATCTGGGAAAGACTTGCTGTGCACTGAGAATTGCATTGTCACATCTCTGGGCTGAGATGGGCATTTATTTATATAAACACTAAAAAAGCTGTTTTTGGAAATAATTCTTTTGATTCTCATCAAAGACATGCCGCACAAGTAGAAGTGATAATGCATGTTTGGATTATAGCTTGCCTGAGAAGGTGAATATTTTTTGTGCTCTATTACATTCTTGTTTTTGTACCTGAGATTCTCACTTCTATTTGTGAGCAGGTGAGAAATTTAAAATAGCAGAACGAGTCAAGTTATAATTGTCAGAAAATTTTTAGGGCAAAATTTTCCACTGAAAGAAATCTGGTAAAACTCCTTACTAGCTTTCCTCCACACTTAATTTTGATGCAGCTGCTTGCCCATTCTGCTTCCGAGCGACTGGAAGATTCCAGAATCATTAAACATCCAATTTTCCGAGTGAATCAACACACAAATATTGACCAGAAGTGTTCCTTTAAAGTCACGAGCGTCTGCATTGCCCTTGCAGAGAACTTGCAATTACTTTGAGCAGGACGCAGTTGATTCGAGCGGCGTTTGTCTTTGGCATGGAGGAGCAGCCCGTGGGGACGTGTCCCAGCCTGTGCCCCATGGCTGAGCGCGCACAGCCTCCGCTCCTGGCAAGATGGATCTCAGAACTGGGACCTGTCCCTTCTGCAACTTCCCCCTTCTTGTTCAGAGCAAGGGCAGCTGCCGACTCGGCCGCAGGACGCCGCGGTCGGTGTTTCACATCGTGCTCTTGTGAGTGGTCGCTAATGCCAGAAGTATTTCGTAGTTTCGGAGCTTTGCTTGCTCTGCATGAAGGGTGTTCTCTGCACTTGCAGGTGGTGTTGGTTTGCACTCCTCATCTGTGCTCGCTCTGCTTATGTGTTTGTTTAGGAGCCTGTGTCTTGTACTAGATACTTTGGCCAGCTGGAAATAGGATTTGCTTTTCTTACTGGCTGCATTTTAATAGGTAGTGCAGAAAATGTTTTGTTAGAAAATATTTTTTAAAATTGCACACAATTTTGCATAAATTTTAATTTTTTTCTATCCCTGATCTATAAAATCTGTATAATGCTACATCTCCTAATAAAAATTTGGAAGAACAGAAAATAACGTGTATACAAGATGGATATTCCCATTTATTAACACTTTCTCTTTTTT
Source organism: Picathartes gymnocephalus (assembly GCA_013390045.1). NCBI lineage: Eukaryota > Metazoa > Chordata > Aves > Passeriformes > Picathartidae > Picathartes > Picathartes gymnocephalus. Next base: position 33,984 of record WEKY01048306.1, on the reverse strand, counting down.
TTATATCTGAGATGGCTTAAAAGGTCATCGGTGAGGAGGGTTATGAAAGTAATTTATTTTAAAACCAAGCAATTTTGTTACATATTTTTGTTTCTAGCTCAGTTATTTAGATTTATTTGTGCCATTTTTAATGTAACAGTAGAGTGTAGTAAGATTTAGCATTGCAAACTGATAAATTTTGGTTTTAGTATTTCAACATGAATGTTTCTCTGGAGACTGCAGAAATCATTAGGAGTTCCATATCTGTCCATTCTGTACTTTATTTCAAAGCTGAGAATTCAGTTTGAGTCAATTTATCTTAATTTATTAAATCTGCTTCTGTGTTCTAACATTTATGTCTCCACTTATATATAGGCAGACACACATGTTAGAAGTCATATATTAAATAAATGTCTTCATTCAAGACCTTCTAAATAATATGTGTATTTTAGGAAACTGTGGTTTTGGAATGAATCACCTTCGTGGGTTTTTCAGAATTACAGTAGAACAGTTGATAGAGTTGTATCAATCTGTAGTTATTTAAAAATCTGTGGTCCAAGCTTGTTCTCATGTTGGATCTGTTTGTATGTTATATATTTTTCTGAGGCTCACAACCTGGAGTAGTTTGTGTGACAGTTGATGATATCTTATCACAATTTTCCCAGACTTAAGATTAAAAGCTAAGCTTTTGCTGTGAAGATTCGCAGTATTCCAGAAGAATGGCTAAAATAGGGGCCAATTTCTCTTAAAAATTCGTGTCCAAATAAGGATGTAATTCTGCCTTTAAAACTAGATAAACTTTTTCTCCTTTTTGTGTGTGTGTGTGTCTACTAGCACCCCTGATGTTTCCCAAGCATGGTTTTGATTTCTCATGTCTCTTCTGTACCATGCTTGTTTTGTAAAGTCTATTCTTATCCCGTGCTCTAACTTCATTAAGAATTTATGCTTGAAAATGTAAAATTCATCCTCTTCGTCTGTTCATTACATTAGCATTCTCCTTGCTCCCAGAATAACTCTTCTTAGCCAAAATCCTACAAAATAAGCTTTTTGTCTCAGAAAAGCTGTGGTAAATGCAAAGGCTTTGCAATATCCTTAACATTTCAGCTGAGCCTAAGTGTGTTAACCAGGGAAAGAGGAAACAAGCTGTGGAGTGGAACGTCCTGTGCCGGAGATTTGGGTTGGAGGAAACAACCTGAATTATACTGAGAAACAAGTCAGATGCCAGAGCTTGTTTTAGAGTTCAGGCTTGATTTGGTCTTCTGGGTAATACGCTGTGAAACAGGTGACAGCACTCCCTGCTTGCTGCTCCCCACGTGTGCCCTGAGCCTGGGGCCCCATGGTGATCCTTGGCACAGCCTGCACAGGCTGCTGCCCTGGGATGTGCACTGGGGGTTTGTGGTCCTGCATAGATGAGGGGGAGCCCTTTTTGCTTTTGTGAGCTGGTAATTGAGAGCTGAGTAATTCAAAGCCCTCTAATTCACCCACTGAAATACAGCTCAGTTCCCTCTCTTTGTTGTTAGCTTTGTTCATTTTACCTTAATTACTTGCCTGTTGTCTTGGTTTAGTTTTAGCCATCCACTGGTATTTCTTCTTCAGTCCTCACTCCCTAGACGACACAAAGTCTGCCAGCCGCCTTTGGTGCTGCTCTTACCCTAATTTGTCCTTTAGGCTCTGCTCTGTAGCTTCTCTGTAAAATGGGGGGAATAACACCTGCTTTTTCAAATCTGCTTTGCTGACCTCGTTTTGTTGGAATGGTTATGGACCATGTCTGTCAAGTACCGTCTGTCACAGCTTTTTGGGATATGTACGAACCCCATGAGAATTAGCAATAGCCTGGTGGTGTTACTCAAGTACAGAGAGTCAGAGGTGGAAAAATTCTACAAAGAGCTGAAGTGCTGTATTTCTTCATGAAGAAGCTGCTGCAGGCTGGAGTTGTAGGAGAAGAGATTAAGTTGTCTTCCTGTTTGCAAAGCCAGTTGCACAGTGAATTCATTAAGACTGTATTACAGGTTAAAAAGGAAGTTTTAAGTGCTTTGGGATAAATAATACATGACAAAGATGAGGAAATGCTATGATGGCAAGAGGAGGCTCAATCTGTTTTTTTTTCCTTTGGATAAATTTTGGCTGATGAAGGGGAGGGAGAACCTTTGAATGAGGATGTTTGGGTTACAGCAGCACTCTGTGATTCTGTGTTCCTGCAAGTGCTACTGAGTGCCCTTAACTACATTTTGGATAAAACGTTAGAAGATTTCTGTGTAAACAGGAAGTGACATTTTCAGATCTGATTTTCAGTATCGTTGTTTTTCAAATAATATTTCTCAATTTTTATGGCATTTGAATCACATATGGAGGTTACATTTGATTAAATTGGACAACTGACATTTGAATTGCACATGAAGGAGGCAGGGCTAGGGAAAGAATGCAAGATCCAGTAACTTATTTAAAGAGGATAATTGACCTTTCCATGGCATCTGAGCCCAATTGTCAAGTCTGTGAGCTTGAAATTATGTTAAGCTTATGTTATATTGGAGTTGCTGAACATCTTACTGGTGTTATCCATCTTACTGGGAAGGATAGCGTTGTGTGGAATATTAACATACTAATAGTTGGTATTTTTCTAAATAAAATACAAAGAAAGAATATTTCTTATTAACTATTCATAGGATTTGGGGCACAGTTGGTGTTTTAGCACTGCTCACTTCTTATTGCTTATTTAGTAGTGTCTTCATTTAGAAGATTTGATGATGGAGCTGTAGTTGACATCCTCTACATCTGAGTGAGTACAATTTTGGGAGAGTTGTTTTAGACTGAAATCAGAGCAGTTCCTTGTGCTTAACTGTGCAGTGATATTGTAGTGCATTAGATAGCATTTCAGGCTGTCCACTAGGATGGCAACCCCTGTTAGTTCAGTAACTGTGCCCAATTAAAGTTACATGAGGAGTTGGCAGCTTCCATGCAGGTGCAGTGCCTGATAGCTGCTTCAGTAAATGTTTCTGATCCTTTGAATCATTAACTAGTGCAGTCACTAGGATGTTCCCTGCATAGGGAATGCACACCAGAGGGATATTTAGTTGTTCTTCACCCCCAAAACCCTTGGCCATCAGCTCTTTGTTTCATCTCATAGAGATATGTCTTTGGGAGCTCTTTTACACAGAGGTAGCAATTGAAATCCGTGGGAGCCATTGCAGTAAAACAGAATTACTCTTTAGTTTTGGGGTGGTGGCTTGGTGATTTCTGGGCCAAAAGGAAGAAATCTGTGGTTTTATAATTTAGGAAATGATAGAAAAGTGAATCTTGAAGATACATTCAACCTAATATTTTCTGTCAGTCTGTTACTTACGAGTGTCGCGACGGCGGGCAGCTCAAAGACAGCCTGTTCTCCACTTGCGTAGGTCACTGTTCAAATAATAATGATGCCCCAAATAGCTCCACACACATCTCCTATGTAATTTTTTTCTTAAAGGAACCTTCCTTTAAAAAAAAAATAAAAGCATAAAGGAAGAACTTTCTCCTTTCTCTCTATTGAAAGACCAAAGTTTTCTGCTGGAGTTTTTACACCTTACATGCTTTTCCCTGTATGGTGATATAGTGCAGGTGTCTCTTCACCTGTGTTAACTTATGCTTATTTATAGTGGAATAATTTTCTGTGCTTGTTGGGCATACAATTTAATGTTTAAAATAAAGTCAATATGCTCTTTATAGAGATAGAATATATTTTCTTTTGTTATGACTTCTCCGGAGAATTTGGCTTCACTAGCAAAATGGTTTTAGTTTCTGGGTGTTTCTAGGGGATAATTTGTGGGTTTGAGTCTAATGACTATTTTAAAAAGTTATGTCTGGAAGTATCACGTTTTTATGTGAACTGTAATACAATAACTATTCAAGTGATGGAATAATTAGCAAGAGGTAGGTTTTTCCCAATTAGTATTTTAACTGGTTTCCATTATAAGTTTTCCTTTTCCACAGTGTAACTCATGGCATTCATCTTCATCTGAAAACTACTGCACTATTACATGGCTCATTCTGATTGAAGTGTTTAAAAATATAATTAATACTTTGTGGAAACTTTTCTTGATACATAGTCAACTTAAAGTGTAGTCAGTCACAGGAGTTTTGATCTTTGGGATATTGTTCTTCAAAATTACCTCGTTGATCTCCTTGGTACTGCTTCAAACTTTTCAGGGACTTTGGCTTACTTCTAAAATGACAGATTTTATTTAAAAGAAGATGATCTTATACCAAGGAAATTTACTTAATGATAAATGTATCTGCTATAAAAAAGTCCAGAAAGCAACGGGTTTCATGTGGACTGTTTGCCTAATTGCATTCTCATTTAATGTCAGGCTTAATTAATATCCTACTTTGGTAATGGTAAAGATGAGAAATAGGGAAAGTCGTTGACACTAGCTATTTATAACTGTCCGGTGGATCCAGTGTCATTAGGAGGGCCCTGGAAACTGTACATTTGGTTGACAGAGAAATACTCCATCATCACAGGAGCTGCCGTAATGTTCTGCAGGTGGTCTTTTCAGAGGACAAGCTGGGTGTAAAGTGGAGAAGGTGCATTAGGAAGATTGATGGAGACTAAATATCCTGACAGGCGAGTGGGAGAATGTTGCAAAGGAAGAGGTTTCTTTAGGCTTGGAATAACTCAGGGTCTGGAATTCACAAAGATGTGTTAATGTTATTATGAGTTAAATAAAATAGAAAACTGATCTTGTGACCTATTTGTGTGAGTGTGCTGTTGACATGTTTTCTCATGTACAGATACGGTATATTTTTGAATTAGTGAGAAATTTCTGGTCCAGATTTTCCAAAATGTTTTGTTGGTTGTGCAGAGACAGTATGACCGTTCCTTCGAAGGATTTCTTTTGTCATTGTAGGTGTGAGAAAATCCTTACGCTTCCTGTATTTGTTGCTACTAAAGACAATTCTGCAAATGTTGACACTGCCGTATTTTAAGACATCACTTACTTTAAAAGCTTTTTGATGGTTTGTGTTCTTCTGTTTTTGTAGCAAAAACACTGATCTCCAAGTATGGTGTCTTCATGGTTTTTTGGGTACGCTGAGCTGCTCAGCAGTCTCTGGGTTGCAAAATGAGAGCTTTGCAGGTGCCGATTTGCAGGATTAGAGTTTATTACTTCCATGTGGAATAGGCATTTTGAAAAGCAGGAATATAAAGTGTTAAAAGAAATTTCTGCTTGTTTTGAACCAGTGTTACGTAATTCTCAAAGTGCTTTTTGCAGTTCTTGGGTAAAAACTCTGCATAATTGTGTTAAATGGCAAGATAGGTGGATGGATGGGTCTCTGATGACAGCAAATACCCCATCCCCTTTCCCTGCTTGGGGTGCCCTGTGTTCCCCAGGAACAGCAGAGGATGGACAGGGTTTAGCTGGATTAACATTGCTCTAGGGCTGTCAGTCACTGATGCCCACGGAGAAATGTTCTCCTAAAATGGCTTCTCCTTTTTGTGTCCTTCTTGCAAGAGATGTGAAAGTGCTACTGCTGAGTACAGTGGTAATGAGTGATATGTCTTCAGCTGCTGAGTTTTCAATCATTTTTGAAAAAAGCGTGACTAATACAGATTTAGAGGTGTTAGCTGATTGTGATAATGTTTGCTAACTATAAGCAGTCAGGAATTTATTTCTCTTGTGATAGGTTTATGTTGTTAGTTAACTGAACATTTTTTTCTACCATTATTGCTCGTGAATTTCAATTCATGTTTTGGCTGACAGAGTAAAATTTTCATACCTTTTCAAAACCAGGGTTTATTGGAATTGGAAGGTCACATAATATCCTGAATATAATTCTAAAAGGCTAGTGTTCTGTTTCTACGTGATTGGTGTATGATATTATGTGGACACAAAAATGAATATGTTGACTCTTTCTCATCAGTAGTAGACAGTGGCAGAGTTTGGTTTGGTTGTACTCTAAGTTAACTTTGTGAAATCAAACTACTATGTGATTTAGATAAACTTTGCAATAATGTTTAAATGCACTAGAAGAGATAGTCATCTTGTGCAGAGGTTCTGAAAATCCCATTTACCTGTTTTGAATTCCAGATGGAAAGGAATACTTTGCTCAATCAGATACTGCGATTCTTGATAAATGTATGTATTAAAATTATGTCATTATTTAATGGAAAATTATGAAGACCATCTAATTCTTCCATGAGATTCTGTGGAAAGCTAAAGTGAGTCTGGTGGGATTTCTTTCTCCCAGACATTTTTGTGTATTTTTTTAGGGCTGTATTGTGCTTGGAAGGCTGTGCCAGCTGTTGATTGTCATCTTTCTCATGTCTGTGATAAAAAGCCACTCAAGAAGGCTGAAATATGAGAACGTCATTAGCTTTCCTACTGGCAGAAGTGCTGAAAAAAGCCACAATAGAAAGAAAATAGATTGCATACTGAAATTTAAAAAAAAAAAGTCAGCTCCAGTGAGGTTTTGTTTAGACCCGGGAAAAAGCAAAACATGGCAGGAGGGTTCTACAGGCACAAAGGGGAATAGTGAACTTGTGGCTGATGTGCAGGGGGGTGTATGGGAAACCTCTGATGTGCATCACACGAGTCCTGCTTGCGTTTTGTTGTCAGAATTCAGCTGGTTGAGTTGTTTTTGGGCACCAGGTGCTACGTAGGAGTTTGTGTTTACTGTGACTGACGTGGATGTGGTGTGGCTGACTTCAGGGGGAGAATGGATTTCTGGTTTTAAACTGCTCTTAGGAGGCATTGGAAGCTTTTTCTTTTTTTTTTTTTTTTTAATTAAAAATCCGCTTAGGTTACTAAAGATGAAAGATGGGATTTGTTTAAAGGTGGAAGATTAATTAAGAAAAATAAGTAAAATGGCCCTGATGTGCCTCATGTAGTTAGGAAAAGAGCCACCATGTCAGAATAAAAACACAAACTAGGCAGTCAGTGGTGCTTTCTGTGCAGACACAGCTTAAACCCCCCTATGTTATTCAGGATTGCAAACAGTGCCCAGTTATGGTTTTGAAAATACTGAAAATATTTTGTTTGTAATTAGATGGACACAGAGAGATGTGTAGAAAGCACCTATGCTGTGTATTCAGCAAACTCCAGATTTAGCGTATCTATTAGGAAGAGAATAAATATCTCATTTTGCACTGCCTCCTAAGGTGGAGGGAGGGAGGCAGGGATGGAGCAGGGAGAAAACCGAGGCAGTGGAAACAGCAGCAATATGTACGCTTGCCTGCCTGTCTCACATTAATGGAACAGCTTGCAAGGTCTACAGGGAATTTGCATTGGCTCTGTCACTGGTATTATTTAGTTCCTTATTTATTGCTAGTGGCTTGATTGTGCTGTATTTTCCCAGCAATGAAAGCTTTTAAAGATCATGTCTGACTCCTTTTGGACAGTGCTGTCCAATTTCTCTCTGCCTGCTACCAGCATGTTGAGACGATCCAAAAGGTAATCTAAGGATTTTGCAAGTAATTCTTACAATGTTTTTCTAAGCTACTTGTTTTAATACTGTTTAGTCTTGCTTTTTTCTCCTGTTTTAGCAGATTGAACCATATTCCTTGTACATTAGATATTTAATTTCTGAGTGATTTGTAATTGTGTTCATTGTAAAAATCATACTGTTCAGATGTACCGATCGTTCCTTTTAAAGATATTTGTTTAAAGGCATTGTTCCTTCTTATACTATGTGAATGTGATAAGGAGTTTGTTTCTACAAAATGATGGATAGATGCTTACTGAGAGCAAGCTGCTTTATTATTTGAAGTAGCAAAACAGTATTATGTTGAAATAGGCAGCATCATGAAAGACTTGCAAATATTTTGACTTACAGCACTTACAGTCTTCAGAGATATGCATAACCTTAAATTTTAAATAATGCTTAATACATTTAGCATATTTTTGTATTAGAGATGTGAATATGTTAATGTAGCAGTTAATAGAATGATTGTTTGTATTTACCCTGCTCTCTGGATTTTGATAAAATCCCATTGAAGTGTGTAAACTAATGAATGGTATTGGATCTGATGCAGTACAGGGGTGTCCCTTCAAGACTGGGAAATATCAACATAATTATCACTCATCAGGTGCTCTGTGGAGCTTAACATTTGTAGCCTGAAAACTTACTGGTAAGACTGGTAGGTAGCTAATACTGACTAAAGCAGTATATTCAGATTTATGAGTAAACAGTTGCAGCTGGTGTCAGAATTTCTCAGCAGCTGGTTTGTTGATACAGTTAATAATCTATGTAAGACTCAGAATATAAGCTCTGGCTTGAGTTTTAGGGTGAATTTTGTTTTTAGCCATCAGAAATCATACTGATCTTTTTTAGAGGATTGTAGCTTCTACCAACTAGTATTTCAGGGGACTCTTCATTTTTTGTTATTGTTCTACTTTTTTGTTTTAAATTTTATCTAAGTTGTGTTCTGTGCTGCCAGTGACTTTTAGAAATCGTAGTGGCAACGAAGAAAGATTTTGTAAATAAATAGGGATCTTAGTTGCCAGGAATTGCATTAGCAATGTTGTTCTTTTCAAAATTGTTGTCTTTAGCCTGTTTCTTAAAGTAAAAGAGCTCCTTGAGATTCAGGTTGTGTGTTGATGTCTCTACTCCAAGCAGTAACTTTCACACCCATCGAACAGTTGTAGCAGTGTTTTGATGGAGCGACAGAAGTGACAGAGATAAAGCACCGTATTTTCATACAGATTTCTTGAATTTGGCTGTGGAGAGGAAAGGGAGGCAAATTACTGTCCTGTGCCTCCATTTCCAAAGGCTGAGCTAGGTTGGCCTTGGCGCTCTTGGCCACCAACCTGTGGGCATGGGAGCAGCCTGGTGTAAGGAGACTTGGCTCGCTGTGAGAGCTGGTGGAGCTGGGCAGAGCCCGCAGGGGAGGGGCTGGTTTAGGGCAGATGAGGGAGGACACCTTTGCATAAGAAAATAACCTGTGTTAGACCTGCAGATTCTGGATCCTTTTATTACTCCTGCTTGCACAGCTTTGGTTTCCTAAATCTCATTCCATTCCAGATGGTGTCCAGCGTGCCTAAAGGTAGTGTTTTGTGAAAATTCAGCAATAATAATCTTCCAAACAGAGTGGATACCCACAGTGTCTCTCATAACAAAAATAAACCATCCTTGTTTCTCAGTATCTTGTTAGCGTGCCATTTTGAATTTAAAATTACGCATCAAGGTCAGAAACAATTTGAGAGATACTAACAAGGTTTCAGGTGTTATATTTTGTCAGAAAACTCCTACTCAAAATTTACAATTCCATTTATTTGTTAGTACTTGAAGTACAAAAAGAAAGAAATTGATCTGTAAATCCGCTGAGCATCTTAATGGAAAAGAGATGACTTTTTATTGATTTAATCACATAAACGAGTATTAGGTATTTCAAAATGATCAAACAGCACTATGAGGATTCAGAGCAGAGAGCTGCTGCATGAAGTCATGTGGTGGAAATCCTATTTTGCACAGGATGGAAACCGCAGCCTTCAGCCAGCCTCAGAAATGAAATATTTGAGCATGTGTGACAGTTTGCTGGGAATATCACCTTCTGCTGAGCCAGGCTGGCTGCCTGCCAGCTCTTTGCCTGCCGTCTTGGGGGAGACGAGTGGGCAGGTAGGGCTGGTCTGAGGAGTATTGTGATAAATCACTGTAATAATGTGATTCTTGCCGGGGTATCTGTCCTGAAATCCCTTGTCCATGTATGCAGTGACTTTGCTCCTGAGAGTATCTGGGCTGTGAGAGTGATCACTGCACACGGAGTGCATTGCAATGCCATGACCCGGGTGTGCTAATGTTCTCAGGATTGTGGCATCTGGGCACTAGGAATGTACTCTATCACTAAATAAATAAATATTTTCTAGTTTTAATTGGCCCGCTTTCAAAGCATAATGTTCACTTCTTAGTGCACTTCCTTTAAAAATTATTATTTCAATTTAAGTTTCTCCTGTAACTTTGCAATCTTGGCCATGTTTAGCAGCAGAGAATTTTTTCCTGTGAAAAGTATTTGATACAGTTTTCCTCTGCTCTGTTTGTAAAACTTCTGTATGGTCCTGTTGCATTAGTGATAGCTTGTGTGCTCTTAATTCTGGGCTTCTCCACCTTTGATTTCTCTCAGTTTTAATTTGGTTTCACATTGCAAGAAAGGGTTACTAGTGATATTCTGACTACTGAGCTATGGCATATTTCTCTATAATGGCTTCTGATATGTACTAAAAATCCTAGAGGGCTTGGCTCCCATATGGCTTCTCCTACATTAGGAGGCAAATGGGAAGGACTCCTCTTTCTCCTCGGTGCATTTTGTTGAAATGAGCTCTCTCGTGCAGCTGGTGGGATTCTCACCACAGCTAATGGCTCTGGAAAAGTGAACCATCTGCTGCTCCAGTCAAAGTGGCTGGGTTGTTTCTTCTCCAACATATTCCCGGAAGGATAGAGAAAGTCAAGAGCAAACTGTAAATACATAAGTTTCTCATGGGAGGGGTGACATAAACATAAATCACATTTACCTGTCAAACTGGTTCTGTATAAATATTTATGAGTTTAAACTATAGGAGAAATATGAGAACTCCTTGGTTCAAAGGGCATATGGGGCTGGTATTCTGATATCAGCTCTACTGAGGCATTCCCTATTGAAATTGGATTATGGAAAGACAAAGCATAATTCTGACTTAAATTAAATGTCTCTGGATTTAAGTCCTTTTGTTTCTTTGCACTTTGGGTGTATCTTGAATATACTCTTGCAATTTGATATTAACAACACTGTAGAATTGTGCAAGTGATTGTTTGTTGGTCTTGTAAAACCAATTTAGAGTGCTGATTTCTAATGTTTCCTCACTTTTTCATTTTAATCCTCTCTGGGTGGAACAGACTGGCTGTGGGTTTTAATTATTTCACTTTTGTTTGGTGACTTTCTCTTTGCGAAGTTAAAATGGGAGATTTGTGTGTTGAAGTGATAATTGTGGAGGATGAAAAAGGTGAATTTCTGTGAGGAAGGACATCTTGGATTTGTATCCCCAATTGCCATTCATACTTTTAATTCTCTTTCCTCTTCTCCTTTGAGTGAAAGGGCTTTAGCGATAACAATAATTTGTTGAAATCACAAGAATTAGCTACTTTTAGCAAGTGTAAAGCAATCCTGAAGTGGCAAAACCCCTCTAAAATCAGTGATTCTATGGGAATCACTGTCTTTCATTACAGACAGTTCCTTGGTAACTAAGAAAAATGCTATTCATTATTGCAATATTCACAAACAGTAAGAGAAACCACCTTTCACTGGGATGTAAATGAGGGAATGGAAATAACCAGGTGGCCAAGAACACATAAATGGTGCTTTCTGATGCATTGGTGTTTTTCTGGTAACTTCTTAGCTGCCATAACAGGACCACGTTAGACACTGAGTCCATACATATCCCCCCAGATGTATTCAGTGTCTTTTTATGCTGATTCATCTAGATTGACATTAAAAGCTGTGTGTGTCAGAAGGATGCCACCTCCTCCATATGTACATTGTCACTTTGAAGAAAAACAATTAGTTTGATGCTAGCAGAATACTTACTTTTTTGTGGTAACATAAAGCTAATGTTAAAAATGTGAGTCTATACTATAATTAACTTTAAAGTGACAGCTGTCACGCCACACATTTCCTTGCTGAAATGAATAACATAAGAAATGTTTTCCTTATGTTGGGAAGGATGGGAAAGACCTGGAAATCTGATGCTTTTGATAATACTTAGCTCGATTTTTTTTTTTTTTTTTTTTGCCTAGCTCAGCATCTTAAATGACCTTCTGACAGTTATAATTGGAGAGGAAATTTCATTCAAATTACTTCTGCTAGGTATTTCAATATGGCCTTAGGACAAAAGCACTGCTTGGGGGAGAAAAAATTTCCACCTTATCTTCTGAAAATCTCTTTCTGACAATAGTCTTTTCGATTGCATGGAAATGTAATGGGTATTTTGCTCACTAATGGATGAGTTTTGGGGAGCTTCCAACACGCTCTCCATTACAGGACATTTGCACTACTTAAATACAATGAAAGAGGCTGGTCCAATCAATGGAAGGAAGATGTTCCTAAAACCCCAAAACATTTGTAACAATTCAGGAAATCCACCTGGATTGCTTGTCATTTTTAGTTTATGTGGGATTCTGTGTAAATCATATTTTATATGCATTTTGAATACTGTTGGCAGTTTCCCTGCTCAACTAAAACCCAGGGAAAGGGTCTTAGAGGGTTAACACTGAAGTTTTGAGGCTTGAAAGCTTTTTGTTCAGATCAAAACTCTCTTGTATAAACATTTGGCTATTGCCCAGGACAAACCAGTTTTTCAAGTCAAAACCTTTGTGGAGAGGAAACGAAGCAACACACAAATTGCAGACAATTTCATGAATTATTTGGATCCTTCACATGAAGGAGACTGCTGAGTATAAAGTAATTTTGCACTGGTGTTTTAAGTGAGCTAAATGAAATTCTGGGGTAAGAGACTGGTTTGAGGAGAGGTGTAAGGAAAAGGGAGATCCTGAACTTTACAGAGGATGCTCAGATCAGGTCAGTGCTGTGGAAAGTAAGACAGAGAGTACATACTGGCACGGGATTGGCCTGGAAATCTGCAGTTCTTGTGTCTAATTGAAGTCGACACATTTGAGTGTTGGAATCCTTACAAAGTCTCCGCTTATTTTAACTGTTTTTTGTTTCTGACAAGTGCATTTTAAATCCAAGCGCCCACCAGCCTAAAGCTCTGGGGATGTGTCTGGATCTGAGGAACCTCTGCCCCTGCCATGATGTTACTCTTTGTAGGACCCTGTTCTTTGGAGAGGTGTGAAGGAGCAAACTGAGAGACATTCTCTGATGCACTTGGGATTCCTGTTATTTTACTGGCAGCTGAATGCTGATGTTAACAAGGAGCTGTACACCTTAGAGCAAAATGTTTTTATAAAATGGAGACCTTACTTAAGGAACTGAGAGCTACATTGTATAGCATGTTATCTACTGTCATCAGACACTTACTTGGAGAGAAATGACTTGGTTTTCAGTCAGGTGCTCAAAACTTTGTATTGGCCACCATTTTGGTTACTATATTGAGCAGGTAAACATCATTTCAAACCATTTAAGGAAAACACCTTTGAAGTGATTTGATTCTACATTTGTAGCTAATTATCTGGTAATTCCTCAACAGTTTTTTTCCACTCATAGCCCAATTATCTTATTTTTTCCTAATATTTTGATGACTACAGATTAATACCTAAATGTTCTTTAGAGTAGATTTGGTGATAAGATAAAACATACTTCTGTAATGAAGTATCATAGGTTATTCCGGGCCTCTTAAAAATTTAGTTTTTAAGACTGCTCTGGTGTATTTGTTTTTGGTTCTATGTCAGCTGAAGGTGGAAGGGTCCAGAGAGCTGGGATTCAGAAGGGGGATGCTTACGAGTCCTGTGCAGGGGAGTCCTTGTGCCAGATACGAAATCCAAGCCACGTGGTACCAGTCTCTCTGGTCTATCATTTATGCATTGCTATGCAGTAAGTTGGATGTGTTTTGAGATTGTTAGCTTAATCAATCACCATCTTTTCCACCAGAAAGCCTCAAGTTTGGTATTCAACTGTCGTATTTTGTGTGAGGACAAAGCTTAGTCATGTACTGAAAATCTAAGCAAATGTTATGCTTATATATCAACATGATGCTTGCATGAGTCTCCCCATATTCATTACTGCCTGCTGTGTTTACGTAGCACTAGGCACATAATTTAACCTCCTTCAGAAAGAATAGCAGATGTAAACATTTCTTGACGTGTTCTGTTTGATGTTGAAGGAGTTACTTCTGGTGTCATGCGACACTGGCAGTGAGCATGTGCCAGAGGAGAGACTCACAGTGACGTGAGATAAAAATCTTCTGCAGGCACACATGAGAACAGGCTTTCCCTGAATCTTAGTTTTCTGAGGAAGCGAGCTTGAATCTGGCGGTGGCTTTTGAAATTACTTATTTCCAGTATATTGGGTGTTTTCCTGTCCTTTAATTTTGTTCCAGTCTTGTTTGCATGGTAAATTAGGATGTTACAATTAGCAGACCTAATTTAAATTAAGCATGATTGCTATGGAATTTGAATACCTTTCTCTAAGTGTTTGCATTTGTCTTCCTCTGTATCTTCATTTGTGTACGTTCTGCAATTTTCATGGGTCTCATTTGTTTTCCTGCTGGCCATGCTGGTTTCAGATTATGTGCAGAACAGAACTGGTACAGAAAGAATGCTGGGATATCACAATACATGGCTCCCAGAAATGAATTTTACAACAATCTTTTACTTACGCAGAAATAGGCTAATGTTATTTAACAGCCCTGTCTTTCCCCACTTTGTCTCAGTGAAAATTTGGACTGTGCTTTCCTGTGCTTGTGAGTTTCTGCTGTTTTGTTAGACACTATTTGTAAAAATAATGTTCACATGTTCTTAGTTCCTTTAGTTATGAATAAGTACATAAAGCATTCAAAAAGCTTTTAGCAGTTTCTTCGCTTGCATTCTGATCCAATTTTACATGAGGTACATTTATTAAATACCTGCCTTTTTAACAACTGTGGAAATTATGGCTCTGACTTCACTAGGTTTTAGTTTTTTCTTATTTTCTTTTATGATTTCTTTTTGTTATCACTGCTATCATCCATTTATTTTTGATACATTCATATGTTTGTACTGTTCTCTACCATCTTACTGTAACTGGAATTGATTTTGATTTTACTTTTCAGCCTTTTTATGTAGAGTAGTTCTTAAAACAAGTGCCCTTTCTTGGCAGTGGCGCACTGCTTCACCCTTTGGATGTACTGCTGGTACATGCTTTAGCTGTCAGCTTGTGACTTCTAATGTTTGTGTTTTTCCTCTGCTCAGTTTTGTGAATGGTTGTTCCAGCTTCAGTCCGCTAAAATTTCAACTCCCTGTGTGTGTATCTATTTGTAGTACACATTTGTATAGTTATTAAACGGGAACAGCCATCCTTGTATGAAAAACTGATGGATGTTGGATAATGAACATTTGGCTCAGCAAATAGGCTTTACACAAAAGAATGAGGTTTAACATGTAATCAGGCTTGATTGTTCCAGAAACTTACCCTTGCTGCAGATCTGAGGGCTGCTCTGTGTGCCAGGGCAGGATCTGCACCCAGGGCCTCCCGCTCTTTCCTGCCTTCTGTGGTTTTGTTTCTCCCTTAACATGAAATACCTTCTACAGGTGTATTTTCTTATTATTTTAGTAGTCAGATTATTTGATCTGATACACACTGCAGTATAGCTATCTAATGTGTTTTTGTAAATAATTTTTTCATGTCTTTTTAAGTGTGTTGTTTTTATCCAGGACAGTGGTTTATCGACAGATCTGTCTCTGTAAATGAGTAAGGATCATATAAACTGAACGCTTTATTCCAACACTGCAGTGTATCTCTCTGATTATCTCTCTGACATGAATTTATGCCAGTTTTACTGGCTACACTGAGCATTTTCAATGTCGACAGAACTTCAGCTCCTGTCTGTCCCCTTCTTTGACTTGTAGAGCCAACTCTTATCTTGGTAGCCTCTTTTCCCTCTTTGCCATTCAATGAGTGCCTTGATTAGAAAGGTCCCAAGCAGCAGGAACAACCTGAGCAATCCATATTCTCTTTTGGTGTCTGTTTTGAGTTAAAGCACCACATTGGCACGCATGTCTCACCTTTGTCTTGCTCTGGTAGGGAACTGCTCTGCTCAGCCCTGATTGAGTCCAGGCAGGCAGAGCCTGGCATTTTCTTGTCTAAGACAGCTTAGTCCTGGATAAATGTTGGAAGTTTTGTAGCCTTCCTACTGAGATTCCAGTTTTGTTAAGCCTGGCTATTTTCCTAATATGTCCATTGGACTGTTACCAGTCTACCTTAGTACACTCATGCTTTGCTGTTATTTTTTGGAGATGTTTTTGAGGATTTTTCTCTCATCTTTGTGTGGGTGCAAACATAATGAGCAACAAACTGTTTTCACTGCTTCTGTTTGAAGGCCTTTAGAGGCTGAATGTTTGTGTGTACATATATACATGTACTTTAATATTTTCACAGAAAAGTGGTTTTATCATCTTGAGGAAATGAAGCTTTCTTCATTGGACTGTCTTTTAGAAGTATTCTGCTCTTTTTTTCAAATTTTATTAAGTTGACGATGATATTTTTCTTCTGGTTTTATTTTTTAAGAAGCTGCTAAGAGTTGGGAAACTTTGCTTTAGAAAGAGGAGGGTCTTGGTAATGAAAATAGAAAGCACATTCTCACCTTCTAAGTTTAGAAGCAAAAGTATAAATTTAAACGATCACTGTAAGGTTGTGATTGAGACTTGGATTTTCTGGATCTATGTCATTATCTGCTACACTTTGCTACTGAGGATGAATTTGAGAATTGTTTACCTGTTCAATGAATATTTTTTTATATATTCAAATCCGGTAAAATTAAGAAAGGCAGAATGGTATCCCAATAAGATGAAAGAGCATGGGTCTCATAGCAGGCAATGGTTAGGGGTGCAAAGGATGATAATGTATATGTTGCACCTTGGTTTTTTGGGTATTTTTCAAAAGGTCAGATATTTTGGTCCCTTTAGCTTCTGAGTTAAATCCTAAATATCTACAAAGCCTTTCTGTGAAAAGGTATGTAGAACTGAAAAATTGAGGGATGGTGATTTTACAAAAAGCTGCCTAAAATAATGTGGAATTGGTTGCAGATGAGGTCCTGGGGAGTGGGTTTATTGTCTAACAATGTGCTCTCTTTGTTGTCTGCTCTTCTGGCACCTTTGTCCAGATGCTGTTCTGTTCAGGATTTTCTGTCCTCTGATGTGCTGAAAGTAGCTTGCAAGTTAAATATGCTGGGTGATGGTTAAGAAAGTTGATGTTGCAGAGCTGAGGATGGTGGTAAGTGAGGCTCATGTGCTAAATGGCAGAGGCACCAGGGCTGGAAGCATGGCCCAGCACTTTCCTGAAAGCCACAGCGGAGATATGTGTAACATTCTGCCAAGCAAGCACAAACCCTGAGACTCATCAGTGGAGTTGTTATTGTTGGTCTCCATAGCTGGAAAGATGAGTCTTACCAAGAGCAAAACCTTTCCAATGGAGCTCAGGAGAGCACCTTAAAAACATGTATTTTTAAAAGGTGCAAATAATTTGATTGCAAACATCCTAGTCTTGTTCAGAATGTTGCCACTCTGGTTATTACTGTGCTGTTCGGCCGTGTGAAAATCTGTGTTCTGTGCAGTAGAGGCAACTCCCCTGACAGTCAGGAGATTATTTCTAAAATAGTGTATTGTTAAAATGGATTTAAAATGAGATCAGTAATTAATCCTCATGCTGAGGTTTGGAACTGCAGGTAGCTGCTAATGAGCTAATCTGTAACATTTTTTGATTCTTAAACTAAGAAAATACTCTGAAAAAAAATGAAAGGAACTGTTCATGTTGTGTGCTACAAAGCAACCAAATGAGTTTTCATATTATTTTATGTAACGTTTACATTAAACGTGGAAAACTTTCTTTCCATTTTCAGCTCATTTGCTTTGTTTCCTGGATGCATCTTTGGGGAGAGTGTCTAGAGTAGGTTTGTTATATTGCACACCTGTATGTAATTGTACGCTCCATGGTTAGAGGATTTGAAACAATATAAAATCACTTTGTCATTTCATTCTGAAATTTGTTTGCTTGGATTTTTTGGAGGAAAAGAAATATGATAAACTATCTCCTGTGAGAATTGCCAAGTAGAGACTTATTTAAAAAGCAGCTATGCTACGTGAAGCATTTAATAATAGATTTGGAGGAAATGGGAAATGAAAGTGTGCAGTTATGCTTTGCTTTCATTCAATCAGCCTTTCACACTTTGTGATGTAACTTCATGGCAGTAAAATGCATAACACAACTGAAGTAGGAGATAGGAATGCTTGAGAAAGTTTGCTTTTTGTTTTTTGCCCATTAAATAATGTCTTTATGTATTCTGGGGTCTGTCTTCCATAATCAGAGATTTTTTTCTTACTTTTGTTCTTTTATGCTAAAACAAAGATAGGCTTGGAGTGTGTTCAGAATAAAGTGGATTCATGTAGCTGAGAATGGCTGTACCAGTCATTGTAATTTGTTGTGACATCTCATTTTGTTTGGCTTTGCAGAGTTGTTCCTATGTTATTAATAATGCAAAAGGTCTGGACTATACAGCGTAGTGTAAGCAGGTATGCACCAGCCTCAAGCATTAGGCAAATTAGACATAAATTTGGTGTTCACTGGCAATTTCAGCCTTTTCTTTTGTAATTTCTTAGCTTGCGGTGATGCTGCTTCTTCAATTCCAGCTCTAAATGAAGTAGGAGGGTTTGTCTAACATATAGCTTGGTTTAGATGAAAGGAAAATGGCCTTTCATGCAATAAGTTAATTCTTAAGTACAAAGATGTTAATTTTCCTTAAAACAGAAGAACCATCTGCACCCATTTTACTCCTTGCTTTGTAAGCCTTGCTTTGCTCGACTCCGTGTTCACCTCAGTTAATGTGTTTGGTAGCACACTGGAAGGTGTGGTGGCATTATGGAAAACCATGTCCTTCGTGGGTTTTACCCCCATCCACACTCTATACAGAAGTGCAACCCACGTTTCACGAATTGACTACATCTTTTTTCACTGTACTCCTCTTTTTCTTTCCAGTTTATTTTCTCTCATGGGCTTCAAAACAATGGGCACTGCAAATCTGAGTAGAGCCTGGTTTGCTGAACAACTCGCATCTGTTTCTGTGGTTGTAGTAATTAAATTGTAGAAAACTTATTGTGGAAGAGGACCCTGCCCTCAGGCAGTTAGTTTTCATTGTTATTTTTATTTAGGTTCCAAAGTTCAATCCTATTTGAAGTTCTTCAGCAACATGGTGGAAACAGGAATGCTGTCATCCAGTCTCAAGATTATGGGAGTTAGGGATTGATTTTATAAAGGAGTGAATGGCAGGGAAAGATTGTCCAGAAATGCACTGGACAAAGGCTCTGTAGCTGTTTAGTTTGGACAAAATAACCAGGAAGGAATCCAAATTCAGGATGTTTCCTTGCTCCTGGGACTTCAATGACAGGAAATAAAATGCAATTTTCCTAGATGATGCTGGGAAGAAGATAGTTCTTTGTCTGTTGTGAGGGAGACTCTGCCTGCAATCTTTAGGAAGTTGCTTGTTGGACTTGTGCTTCCATTCCTCACATCTTAACTGTGTGTAATTGTATTTCTTTACAACAAAAGAAGTGTTTATTGTAGGAATGTGCAACCCCCCAAACCTACACCCTGAATAATAACACTTTTTTCCCAGTTATTCTAGGATGAATAACTCTTAAACTATTCTTGAATGTGGAAAAAAAAGAAAGCAGTTGAACCAGATGCTTACTTATCTATTTTAGAGAACTAATTTTCCCTGTTGTTGGTAGTGCTAAAGCTTACAAAATTGCTTCCATCTTTGAATTACTATAATTAAGACGATAACTTCCACATCTAGTTAACATTGCTGTGCAGCTGCTGCATTCATTGACATGCAGATTTTGGATTTTGTAAATTTTCTGTCATTGTGAATAAAAATTTTAAATACTTATTTTCATTTCCAAAATGTCTGTTTCTCATAAAGAACTCTTTGTGAAGCAAATCAACTGAAACCAAACTTCTGTAACATCAGAGGAGAATCTGGTGAAGTTTGGTTAGGTGATAGTACATTTTAGGAAAATATGTAACCACAAATAACTTCTGTAGATATGATTGCTCTGAAATTTGGATCCCAGTTTGTGAGGATTTGAGGTCATTAAATTGAATGTCAAATCTGGAACGAGTCTGATGTTTGACTTTTGAAATGTTATTTTGAAAGAAGTTAGTGCAAGACTTAATCTGGCACTCTGACAACCTGAGGTAGTTTACAAAATTCTAAAACTAAAATTTTCGGTTGAAGGTTGGGCTTGATGATCTTGGAGGTCTTTTTCAACCTTAGGGATTCTGTGACAGATCACTAATATGAATAAAATGCATTCAGGAATTGTAGCCAAAATTTGATTTAAACTACACTTTTTCCATATATCTTATTTCTTCAAGTTGATTTCAGACAAAGTCAATGAGAAGGTTCATGCAATCAGTGTTATCTTGTTTACTTACATACTCCAGCAGCTTCAGCTACGAGAAATTCCTCAAGGCCTATAAATTCAGATAGATTTTGAGAAACTTCCTTTTCATTATTCCTTTATAATTACCTGCATTGCTATGAAATTGCTTGATAGTGGTGGTTGGTTATTTATATTTACACTGTTCTTTTTCTGTGGCCTTGCTTGCATTACATGGATGCCTCATGGGCATTAATCAGTTTTGCTCAGTGAGCTGAAGATGTCCCCTGAGTAAACTGCTAAAATAAAGAATCAAATATCGATTTATGCTGAAACTGAGACATTGATTTATTTTTCAGACTGAATATGCATATGAAACAAGGAGCACTGGTGGTGCTCACTGTGGAGGTTGCCCTGGGATTGTCTGTGGGTGAGGAGGAGGAGGTTGGTTGGGCTGCAGCTCACAGGTACAATGCCAAATGTGCTCAGAAATAACTCTGGGACAGGGTGCTGGCTCGGGGGCACATTTCAGTGGGTCCAAAAGCAGTGTCCAGTTACCAGACCCACGTCCGATGTCCTGCAGTGTTCAGTTTCAGGAACGTGCTGGGGACACTTCAGAACATGTAACAAACTATATTTTTAGTGCAAGCCGAGAAGTTAACTCCAGAAACAGAGTAAAAGCTTTATTTCCGTGGTGCTGCAAAGGCATTGTTTCAACTGTTTCGATATAAAATATCCATTTTACGATGTGTTTTCAGAATTGAATCAAGGTGCTGCTGTGTTCTCAGAGGTTTCTAGACTCAGGTTTGGCTGTGTGGGTGTTCGACCAGGGCAGGGAGGGCAGCACCTCCAGAGCCCTGCATGGGCTGGAGCTGGGCCCTACAGAAACTCTGCGCTTTTAAAATCGTGTTTTGCCAGGAAGACCTGGAGGGGATTTGCTTTTGGAAATTATGAAGTGGGATCTGAGAAAAAAAAAGGTTAACAAGACCCATAGCACATTTTGAGAGGAAAGGAGGCTCAGGGCAGGGCTTGCATTGTGTTTAATGAAAACAGCAAAACTTTGGCTTATAAACAAATAATAATGCTTGAAATCTCTCTGGACTGGTTAAAAACTGTTTCTTTTCTAGTTAAAAAGTAAGATATGTATAGCCAACCTTTTCCCCTTTTACTTTCTCCTATTACTCCTGTTTTCCTATGTAGATTTAATTAATTTTTGAGCAAGAAGACACGCAGTATTGTTTCAAGAATTTGCGAACAGTAATAAATAATAACTAATACAATTTAAAGGATTAACAACGTGATCTCCTCATAATCATTGGCCTGGTAGCTCAGTTATGAGCCCAGCACTGTCTGTCCGGCTAAAATGAATCTTCCAGGAAACAGTTTTTTCTTCAGTGGAACTGTTTCTGCCAACACTTAAATTGACTAGTTGGAATTTCTTTGGCACAAAGCCCTGCTTCAAGCCAGCTTTGCTTCCTTCATATTTAGCTGTTCTTTAGGACGTGCTCAAATGCTGTCCTAGTGACTTGTTGGGGGAGAGGTCATCCCACTGAAGTCTGCATCTTACCTCTTCCCTTCACCCTTTTTTAGTGTTTTAGTGACTACCAGAACTTCATCACTCTTGTTCTGCATTTACTCTAGGATTCCTAGATCTGTTGAAAGCTTTTTCTCTATATGCAGAGAGCTCTCTTCAGCCAGTAGAGAGTATGATTGTACTTGTATATTTTTCTCAACATAGAACGTGAATTTGAGAAGTCGAGTGTTGTATTTTTAGTCTCTGTGTTTAAGCTTTGCCTTATTGCCAACATACATAAGTCATAGAAATGGCTAAACAGACCCAAGTGGTGTTTCTCTTTTTAGATGAGAGATCCAGGAAAATTAAGTTATCCAATGTTGAGGGTGCAAAGAGAATAACATCTTATTCCCAGCTTGGGGTTAGGCTTTCACTCCAAGCCATTCCCTCCTCTGGGTACATTTGTGTAAATCTGACCTATTTTAAGGGGTCTCAGTTGTGCTTGCTCTTCATCCCCTTAACCCTTTCTCTTTTGGCTCCTTATCTTGGCAAAGACAGCAAAGAAAATGGGTTTGTAAAACTCTGTTCAATTGGGAAAATGCAGGCAAGCAGTTAAAAAGCCTCTGAGTTCAGGACAGTTCACTTCCCCTATTATGCTGTGGTTTAAATATACGAAGTTTCCATAGCCAGCTCCAGACATTGCTGTGGTAAAGTGTGCTTTAGGAACTCTCTTTAGCAAAGAGATAAAACTGTAGAAAATGGAGCTCTGTTTTCTCACTGTACTGGTGGTTTTTATTGTGCAAGATCTTAAATTCTTAAATTATATTTGATAGTAAAATACCCAGGATTTTTTTTTATTTCTTACATAGTAATATATATTACACTAGAATACTCAGGAATTTCATGTTGCAAGAAAGATTTTGTGCTAATATAAACAGTGATTATGTGGTATTAATGTTGGAATTGAGTATTCTGGGATTTTTTTCAGCAGTTACTGGAATAGTGTAGCTGAAAACATGTTAAAAATATCCATGAACTGAGATTTTAAGCTTTTTAAAATCAGGCTGTTAGGTTTTCCATGAGATGTGCACAATGGCAATCAGTTTTTGGATGGACTGTTGTTGAATAATACATGAATGTAAATGGAGATTGTATGGAATCAGTTGGATAATTTTAAGGAATGCTTTAAGTACACTAAAGAGTCTGAATAGCAGTTAATGGTGCTTCAACTTTATTACTGTTTATTATAGTTGGCAGTTCAGTTGTATTTTTTTCTGCATCAAGTTCTCTAGTTTCCTATAGAACAGCAATAAAATAAGCTTACAAATAATAATAGTCAGATGCACTGTATCCTGTGGCAGCAAAATACTTTTGCATTAAATTGTAGTTCTTGGCAGCCCAAGTGTGTTTATTGTTGGGCAGCTCCAGCAGATCAGTCAGTACACGAAGGACCTGGCAGACGTCAGCATTTGGGGTCTGCAAGCAAAGAGGCTTTGCCTCTGCCTGGGGAACCCAGTGTGGATCTTCACAGGGCACCCCTGGAGTGGGGCCAGCGAGCTCCTTGTTCAGCCTTTGCCTGACCTTCCCTGCTCCTGGCTGTTCTCCCACCCTTATCAACACCAGTGGGATTCTAGTTACCTGTTTTGGGAACTGCTGCAGTAAGCAGGAATGTTTCTGCCATGTAGGAAGCAAGCTGGAGGTATAATGAATAGATGTGTGTAGCTGTAGTACTTGGTCAGTTGTAGGATTTTGCTGGCAACTTCATTTCTTCTGTTTAAACAACAGGAGAAGTGGCAATCACAAAAGGATGTAACTATCTAGCTGCTTTTCTTCACAGCTCCCGTGATTTAAAAAATGTTTCCCTCACCTGTTGTGATTCCTTTTATCATCTTTAGAGCTAAATGCTTGCTACCAGCAGTCACAAGCTGGGAAGCAAATGGAGGAACACATCCTTCTCTTCATTTTGCTCAGCTTTGAAACTCACAACAGGGAAAAAATAAATCTGAACTGTCCCATAAGAAGTGTCACTTGCCTTGCTGGAACAAAGTCGTGGCAATGAGTGGAGTTGATGTGGTGGAGGCTTGTCTGAAACTTGCTTTGTAGAGTTTTCCATTGGTATTGCCACATGTGTTCACAAAGATTTTTGGATCCTGGGTTTTAGGTTTGATGAGTAATCCCACTCATCTGCTGGGTTGTGCTGACACTTTGCTCTGTAATTTTAACTCTGCCCTGAGGAATATGCTCTGGTTTCTTATAACCAAGCCCATAATTGTAATGGATTTATTTGCTAGGTTGGATATTGGTAAGAGTATCCAAAGCACTCTGGGGTATTTTACATTGTTTTTTGCTTTTTGTGTGAGTTGTAAAGCATGAGTTGCACATATTCTGTGAAACAGGAATGAGTAACCAGCTATCTCCAGTGGCCTGTGCAGCAAATGCATCCAGAGTGTTGAAACTGTTGCTGCTGACCAAGTACCTTTCGTCCCTGTGCATTTCCTTCTTTGCAGGTCACTGCTGAGGTCGAGAGTGTGAGAAAATCCCACCCTAAATACTGAGAGATTCCTCCTTAGATTCTGCAGGATCTGCCTCGAGGTGCTGTTGTCCATCTGACCGTGCCTAATGGTTTATCTTTCTTTCTTTCAGCTGTCGGACAAGCAACAGGAAGAGTTTGATTGTAACATCCAGCACATCTCCAACTCTCCCACGGCCACATTCCCCTCTTCATGGACACACAGGTAACTCCCTAGGACTGCTCTACCTGGGAATCATCAGCACAAATGCCAGCAGTCATTGTAGTGAGTGTGAGCATATGGATACTCAACATCAAACTATGCCCTTTGGAAATTACTTTGTAGTTTTTTCACCTTCTCTAACTTGTAAGAGGGTCGTTATAGTTTCAATATAAATGTTTTATGTTCTGCACTTTCTAGTTTGCTTCTGTATCCATCCTCCACTCTTCCTGGGGGATTCAATCCTCTTATGTCCTGCAAAAGAGCCTGAGACAGAAAACGGAGCCAAATAAAATTAGATAAATACATTTAAGTAAATCTCTTGTTTTGAGTCTCTGAGCATGGTTAATTTGTGCCAGTGATTTAGCTGCAGTTCTCATGAGGAGGAACATCCTGCCTGTTTCCGTGTGCCTCTGGCAGCCCAGCAGCTGTGCAGTGTGCCATCTTATGGTCTCTGTCTGCTACTCACAGCAACATGAGGTGTTTGAGAGTTTTATTTCTTTTTCACATTGCTGCCAATTTTACCATGGCAGCAACTGGGAAATGCTCATTTCAGAGCACATGGGCAGGAGCTTGTTAGTCATTGAAGAGAGGTGTGTGGAGATGTTCTTCCAACAGAAAAAGAGGGAATGATTCTTCAGAAAGGGTCACGCATGCAGATTCAACAGCTTGCCTGAACAGCATGTTCCCTTGCTTTTGTTGCTGAGGGAGGTAGGTGATGTGTGAAGACTTTGTTTTTGCTGTTTCAAAATGCCAGAGAGGATGGTTGGGCTCCAGGTACGTCCCTGATGGGCACCAGTCAGTAGCATTGAAACAGCTGGAACATTTGTGGCACATCATCCACAGTGGAGCCTCTCTGGAAACGCGGCACTGCTGCGTGTAAGACAAGGAATGTTGTTTTCATTATAATCAGACTGTCTTCCTCCTACATGGCAGCACGTTCTGTAAGTGCTTTCTGGAGACTGAAATTACAGCAATGCTGAGAAAGAACAGCAAACTGATAGTAGCTCAGCTAGAAGGAGCCATGTGCTTCTGTTTGCAGAGCTGTGCATCTCAAGAGGTGACACCCAGCCTGTTGAAAGGAAAAAGAAGGCCAAAGATATTGTTCAGGAATGCCCATAAAAGCCTCATTCACTCTAAGTTTTCATAAAAATCTGCTACATTTTCTTGGGATGCTATAAAAATCCCAGCCACGGAAAGCTAGGAGGATGTTTTAAGTACATTGTTATTCTAAAATGACCCATGATTTTCAAATTAAAATGTTAACAGAACCTTATAGGTGGTATATTAAAACCATTTTCTATTTCAGAATATGAAATAAAATGTAGGGCCAAAAATGTGTATAGGACCATCCCCTTCCACTTCAAACACCCTTCTTGCTCTTGTGTGTGGTTATGGTGTGATAACTTTGTAAAATTTAGTTTCAAAAATGTATTTTTCTTGGTAAAGGTTCTCTACTTCATTACATTGTGCTTTTTGCTTTGAATTCATTTATGTGTTGGTTTCACTAAATTCTAAATTAGCTCTACAAGCCTTTAACTGAGAAAAAGAAATGTTCTTGCTTAGGAGATTGCAAGAAGAAAACAAATGCAAAAATGTTCATCATAGAAACATGTATATTTTATTTTCTTTCGATTGGCTTTTCTGTCTATTTAAAAAGTTAAATGTCTTCTGATGGTTTTGTTGCTGTTTCAGGCTTTACAAGCTTACAATTTATTAGAAGTATGTGAGTATCTTCTAAAAGGAAGAGTAAATACTCAGTGGTATGCCACCTTACTTTAGCAGTAATTTTCAAATAGTTCCTTTTTTTTCCTGATGTGCATATGGGATTTACAATTATTAATTAAAAGGACATCCTTTGTTACCTGCAAGAGTAGACAGTAGTGCACAGGAAGATAAATTAATTGTAATTTGAATTCTCTACCAGTGCTATATTTAGGAGTCTTTCCTGGGAAAAAAATAATTTATTCAGGAGACAAAAGTAGATGAAATTTAGAGTAGAGCCACAAATATTTCCTTAAGAAATATCATATATGAGGAGTGAATTTGAGAACAGGCTGTGATATTTGTTTAGTATTTGAACAGAATCTATCAATCTGTTTGTTCAGGCACACGCAGTGATGAGTTACTGAGAAATGCTGGTGCCTCTCTCTGGCCTCTTTTGTCTTGAACTTTTGTCTTGTCTTCTTAATGCTCATTCTGAACCTCTCCTACAAATCAAAGGAACAGCAGCAATGCAGAGAAACCAGGGAGGCTTTCTGAATTGTTTCTGTTCAGACACCGCACTAAAATAAAGTCCTGTTTGGCAGTAATGTCAGGAGTTACTCTTCTGTCTTTCTGTCAGGCAAACCTCCCTCCTCATGAGCACTGATCCAGGCAGAGGGGCCTGGATTTGCTATCTCAAACAGCATCCCAAAAAGATGCAAGGCAACTTCATATTCTAAAAAATTTAGAAGAAAAGTATTACTTAAAGAGCTCTCAACATTTGAGAAAGAAGTACACCCAAACATTTTGAACCCTGCCATGAAATCACTTCTGAATCAAGAGCACTTAAGTGTGCTAGTTCAGTTTTCAAACTGTATGAAATAGCATTTTCCAGCATGAGCCGGTACCTTGGCATAAAGAGCTACAGCTTGTGGGGAAGTCACTCTGCTGGTTTAGTCTCCCTGACTTGTAGTAGCCAGTTTTAAGAATGCAAGTTGGAAAATCTTGCCTTTACTCTAAATTCTTTTTGTTTGAAAATGAGAGAGGGAATCAAAGAGGTACACATTCCTTAGGTGTATTCCTTACATTTCTGTGTATTTCTTTCAATCCATTTTTTAAAATCTCAAAATTACAAAGAGGTTACACCATGAGGTGGATAACTAAGTTGCCATCAGGTTATATTTTAAATCCAAAAGCTTAAAATCAAAGAAGTAACATTATAATCTAGTAGTGAAGAGATAGTACTTACTGCTGGAAAATTGAAGCTCAGGCTATTTTAAAATTTACTTTCCACAGCTGTAAGGTAGCCAGGTTGGTCTCTGGCTTCCAGTGGAGTCACTTGTCACTGCTGGAACCTTTGCCCTGCTCCCATCTGTAATGGCACACAGAGGGAGCTGCTCACAGGCAGCACTGTGCTACTGAATTAAATGATTCTGCTGCTACACTGCAAGTTCAGTTCCACCTTCTGGCAGAAAAATGGCTATTGCTGAGGTGCCTATTTATTTATTATTTTTAGAGTGTGCAGAGTATGTAACATCCCGCTCTAGATCCTACCCAAGTTATCGAAGCTGAGATTCATCAGTACGTCATGCCTGTGATCCTTGGACGGTGTGAGAGCACCATGGCATTCGTTGTTTATGAGACTGGTGGTACACAGGGTGCTTTAAATATTGTGATCATTTTGAAATTTGTATGTGCTGGAAGACATCTAATTCTGTAGCATGCATATGACCTTTAGCTGCTTGCTTTAATATTCAGGATATAATTTTAATATCCTCCGTAGAAGACCGCAAAAACTTTGCCTTCTGTGTTTATTTATTAATTTTTACGGCTCTCAGAAGCAGGTTTTACAGCATGGTTCTGTTGTGAGTTTTTGGACTCATAACTTGTCTGAGTGTCATTCTTGTTTGTAGGGGATAGCTGAGACTCTCATTGCCTGTAAGGTCTGGTTTTGTGTTTCGAAGGTAGTGGATTTACAAATACTTTGGCTGCATCCTTCTTCCTGTGGCCGGAAGATGTAAAAGTTCCAGCCTGAGTTATTTGTGTTGGTGTAGCTGTGTTGATTTGCCTAATGGGCAATCATTCTGTGTAACAGCCTCCCTTGAGACAGAGGCATTTCAGGTTCAGTAGTAGCCAACTATAACCCTGTAGCAGTAGGGGAATCTACCTTTGCTGCAGAATAAATAGGGTTTCAATCAGCCTTGGTGAACGAGACCATTGCACTCAGGTTTCTCTTATTAAAATACCTTCATCTAGAGCAGATACAGCAGTGCTGGGAAATTTTAGGGAAAGTAGTAATTCCCCGTCTCCCTGTTGTTGTTTTAAAAGCTTCACCCAGACATGAATTGAGTAGAAAAACTAATTGCGTTTCATTTTACAACTAGAAGAAAATCACGGGGGATCTAATTAAAGTTCCAGTGTCTGAAAGGAAATATGCCATATACATCTGAAAAAGTAGTTGCTCAAAAATTAGCAGCATCTCTGTACCACACAGTGCAGGCTCAGAAGAGTTTGAACACCCACATACTTAATTTCAAAATTTAAAAACTGTCATTACCCAATTTGCTCAGTTGTTCTGAAATTCCATTTTGATCATACCCCAGAAAGTTCAAAGACTGATGAAGATATAAAAAGGCAATGACAGTTCATTACTTGTTTATAACAACATTGGGCAATGAGATTTTTGTTCAAAACTATCATCTTGACACAGTAGTGTTCATTGTCAGTAAAGCTTGAAAAATGAGAAGGCAAAGACCAAGGTTCCCACCAAAGCCGACTGCCTTCCTTGCTTTGTTAGATCATCTGCTTTACCATGGCAAAGCGTCACTCCTGCTGCATCCTAAAATGCTCCTTCAGCTTTCTGCCAGCAAGTGATTGGTGACCCTCACCCTAAGGCATGTGCTGCCAGCAGGATGTGTGTGTTCATTCATGGCTCAGTTCTTCACTTTGGTGACTCT
Organism: Picathartes gymnocephalus; assembly: GCA_013390045.1. Lineage (NCBI taxonomy): Eukaryota > Metazoa > Chordata > Aves > Passeriformes > Picathartidae > Picathartes > Picathartes gymnocephalus. Next base: position 5,074 of record WEKY01048306.1, on the reverse strand, counting down.
TTCAGTCTCCTTGGAAGCTTGCAGTGCCTCCTAGACTGGGACTGTCAGGCCTCTCCATCTTCTTGTGGTTCAAAAGTAGCAAAAGGGTTCTGGTTTTCTGCTGCGACCGTAAGAATTAAAATGAGTACAAGCTTAATAAATGAAACACCAACAGTTCTTTAGCTGTTGGTTTCTGATCACTCTCTCCCCTCTGCACTTGGGATGTACTGGGAATAGGTTAAACAGCATGCAGTTTTGGATGAAGACTTGAATTGTGTTATATTAAATGATAAACTCGTTGTTAGTATTAACTAACAATACAAAAGAAAACCAAGGCAAAGGAAAACAAACCTGTTGCTCAAACTCTTTGTTTTTAATTTAGCTTGCTCTTGATGAAGCAGATCGTGGTCTGGAATTCACTTACCTCTCCAGTTCTCTCATCACCCCATGACACATGTTACATCAGCCTGGGGGTGGTTTAATCTCTACCAGCTGCTGTTTTTCCCTTCGTAGACTTGCAGACCAGATGGAGTTTGCTGGCCATTGCTGCACTGTGGCCATCCTCGTACCCCAGGAGATATTGGCCTGTTCCCCCTCTCCTCCTCCTCCCTCCCTGCCCCGACACAAGTGCCAGGTGTGCACACCTTGCTCACAGAAGTTGTGCAGTGATGCTGCTGCAGACTTTTGTGACCCATTTGTAAGGCTGAAATGTGAGGAAATGTTGCCTTCAACTGAGCACCATGCTTATATTCTGCTCCTGCTCAGTGGAACAGCAAAGGTGTGTGGATAACTTGGATAGAAATTAATATGACGTAATTGTAAGCTTAATTATCAACGTCAGTAGATTGCTGGATGGGACTGTAACCTCAAAATCACTGCTGCCCTGAGGGGCAAGCTGGGCAACTTGAGCTTGTGAAGCAGAGACAAGTCCTTTGCAGATGACTCATACTTGAGGGTGGGCTTTTCAACAGGGCTTTTAAAATAAAACGGTTTTGTATGAGATCTAAATTTAAAGCCATTTTTGATGTACCTTGCCGTGTATTCCTTTTCCAGAATCTGTTTCATTTTCCTGGTCTTATTTTAGTGCTATATTGTTGTCTTTGCACAAAGAAATTGCTGTTGACACGTTTCCTATGTATAGTTTCTCTTCTATGCCCGTATTAGTGATCAGACAGAGCAAACCACTTCAGGCCCAATAGAAAGCACATTCACTGACATGAAGCTTCTAAATTCGTCCATAACTTTCAAACATTTCCCCAGTTAGTTTGTAACTGTTCCTGTCTTTCAGAAGGGTGATGGTTACTTTTTACTTTGAAATAAAATACATTGCAATAAACCATTCACCATGCTTATATATGGTATGGCAAAGCCCTGAGAAAAAATACTTCCTTCCTGTATAGTTTCACTGCTACTTTCATTTTCATGGTAAAAATACTTGGGAAGAAATGTTTTCTTACTGTTTGTTATTCCTGACTGTCATCAGTGTCGTTTCTAACTCAGGGTTTTTGTTGACAAGTGTTAGGAAAAGCTTGTAGATAGAAATTACTACAAAATATTAAAAGACTCTATTGTCTATGGGTGGTACATTACTTACCTGAAAGTAGAAAATGAAACATACCCTTTAAATTATTTTAAAAGGAGGAAAAATACTGGTGCATTTGTGTCAGAACATTTCTTTAGCAAACTAACGTTCAAAACTTAAAGATTCAAAGATCCATATTTCCAATTATTTGTGACTACATCTTGCAGTTGAAAGTCTTTCAGAACACTCAAAACTTACTCCAGTTGTTGGAAATGTGTACGAAGTGGTTTTGAACTGTTAATTTTTGCTTTCTTAAACAGGTAGCAGCCCTTTGGACAGTCCCAGGAACTTCTCTCCAAATGCACCTGCTCATTTTTCCTTTGTTCCTGCCCGAAGGTAAGGCAAGATCTATTCTTTTTGGACTGGCAAGCTAATAGTCTATACACTTTTATTTACAAATGGCCTATGAGTTAGAACATTTTTGAATGTGTTTTACTTTCTTTGATGTTTCCAATTTTATTTTATTTTACTCCTCATGGATTACATCCTTGCAGCACCAGAATGTATTAGATACTTTTCAGACCTAGAAAAAGATAAAGTAAATTAAGTAGTTAATGCTCACAGAAGAATGACATGTAGGGCATGTGATATGACAAATAATTTGGTCAAAGTGTTATTAAAACCAGTCATGATTAGGGTAGTTGTAACTTAGTTGTAGTCTTGGATGTTGCTCTCACTGAGGTGTATTGAAAATGTACTGCTCTTCTTTGCTATGTCTGCACAAAGATATAAACATACCTTAAATTAGGTGCACAACTCTGTGCCTTCATTCCCTGCCTCCTCACTGGTAGTGACTCTTGAGTTTTCTCTGCTGTCTTGGGCATTGGTGTCAAGAGAACATTACTGCTCAATGAGGAAAATAGCTGATAATTGAAATTGCAAGTCTACAAGAGCAGCTCTGAGAGACCCAAATGTGAAGCTATCATCTGTCCTGCAGCAAGTGCTGGACAGGTGCTGGTCATGTGGGTGTATCCAACTGCTTGCTGGAAAGAAATCTGATACCACAGTGGTGGATTTAGGGTAAGGAACAGGAATGAAAGAATAGAGACAGCTGGGAAAAGCAGAAAAATGGTGATTTGAATGTTGAATCCCAGCAGGTAGACAGAAATGGGTAATGATACAGAAAGTTAAATTTTGTGAGAAAGAAAGAACAGAGAAATTAGAGTCCTCCCAAGCAGGATTTGTGCATAGGAGGTGGGTTATTAGAGTCGAGTGTGAGGAAGGTATTTTGGATTTGTTAAACTCTGCCTTGGTTGAAAAAAAACCCAACCTGTGTTAAAATGATCTGAGAATGGGAAACGTGTGATCATCCTGAGAGGAAGTAAGTTTTCTGAGAAAAGCAGATTTAGCTTGAGGACTAGTTAGAAAAAAAAGATAAGACTCAAAACTTCAAAGGACAATAAAGGGTTAGGATTTGATGGAATAAGGTACACCCTTTATCTGAATGGCAGGAAAATCCTGGTGCATTTGTCCATCGAGGTGATTTGCTAGAAGACCTGGTGTCCTTGAATTCTGTTTGAAGTTGACTTTGGACCTGTAGTCTTATGTAAGAAAATGCTTTTTAATAGCACATGAAATATAAGAGGCTGGATATGTATTTTCCTGTTGCCTCAGAGGGAAAATTAATGCTTTACCTGCTGTTTAAACAATTCAAATGGACTCATCCATCTTTGTTTTTAAAGCCAGATCTGGGTGTATTCAATAAGCTCTGTTGAAATCAACTGAACTTTTACCAGTTTTCACAGTATCTGAAGTATCTTACAGGAGTTCTGGATCCTGGAACGCAGTAGAAAAGTTGCAGGAAAAACCGTTGTCAAAACTTAACATAATTTTTCAACATTATGTTTCAACTTGATCCCTCAGTATAACTTTCTGGAATTCAAACAGCAAATAAATGTTTTAATAATAAAACTCTGAAGAGTGCCTTTTCCACTTTTTAAATCTGATTTTTAAAGAAACAGGTGAATAAAGGTTAAGCCTGTCCTAGTGAGTACAATGGTTCATTTTACAGTATGCATGTTTGTCTCTAAACTTTTTCTGCGAGGGAAAAGAACACTTAAGCACTGCTTGTTTTAGAAACCTGTTTCTATTTTCTGCTTGCATTACACACTGTATAGCTATGCCAGCAGCAACAACAGATACATACTTGATTACCCCATACTGGTGTCAGAATAACTTCTATATGATGGAATTAAGAAATTGCCAGTGTGGTGCCAAAGAAATGAGTATTTCACAGTACCCTTTTCATTGACATTGTGTGGGGCTTAAGAGGTGGCTCTTGCGTGATTTCCTGCTGTTGCCATCATAGGAATTACTTGTTCCTGATTTTCTGCCTTTTATTAGTTGTGTAATTTGTTCATTTATTATCCTGTTCAGACATCATTTGTGATTTCCATTCTTTCATTATAGCTCTGTGATGAGTTCTTTCTTGAGATGGAATAGGAAACTTGTTTGGAAAGCTTGTGTTATTGTAAAGCCACTACAATTTGCTGCAAGATTGTCCTTAGTGTGATTTGTGATTAGCTATAAATCCCTTGTTAGATACTCTTTCAGTGATTGTGTCAGAGCCACAACACTGGCAGGAATCCTCCTATTGGAATAAGGAAATATATGGGTAATTCTGCTCATGCTCACTAAAACTGATCTTGGAGGAATACCACTAACAGAAGATGAAGGGTTTTTTTCAGAAATCACATGCATAATTTACTTTTCCCTCTCTCATAATTATTGTACAATTTTTTCCACACAGCCATGGACACAGAGCAGACAGGTAATGTGTATCCCATTGCTGCTGTTTGTGTGTGTGTATGAACTGTGCTTCTGTGCAGCTGAGCACGTGTCCCTAACAAATTCATACTGTAACAACCCCATTTAGGCATTCAGCTTCTAGCCTTTGTGGTAGAAGCAGAAAATCTTTACATTTTGGCTTAAAATCATAAACAGGTAGCACTCTGGAAAAGATGTGTTGTTTTTCTAACTCCTTGTTTGAAATTGATCTGCTTCTTCGTGAAATAGCATTTAGCTGCCATAAAAACACCGCCTTAATTAACTAATTAAAATGTCATTTTAGAGGCAAAATTGGTTGTTTGCTTGTCTTTGTTGTGCTAGCAAAGCGTCTGTAATAAATAAAAAACCTAAAGATTTCATTTCAAGTGTCTTATCCTGAAGTAATATTGCATGTTGTCTCTCTAAGAATATGCTTATTAACAAAACACTGAAGTACTTTGAAATGCTTTGCATAAATGCAGGAGGAATTTGCTTTAAAAGTCTTTTCCCCTGCCTTGATCTGGAAGATTTTCACTCTTGTCGCACTTCTTTCTGTTAGAGTAGAGCTGATATGTGTGTCCTGGCTGCTTAGCACATTGCTTGCCTTGATTGCATCAGCAGAAAACAGCCTCAGCATGAAGGGTTGTGCTGGAATTTTCTAATTGAGAAAGATATTTTCTTCTAACTTGGTCAGAATGAAAATTCTGAAGTTATTTCAATCCATCATTTAGGCAATTCAGTTAAAAA
>WEKY01048297.1:394124-485128 GCA_013390045.1 Picathartes gymnocephalus | reverse complement strand
TTTCCCCTCACACTTTCCCGCTCACTTTTCTCCTCGTGCTTTTCCGCTTGCACTTTTTCCCGCTTGCTCTTTTTCCTGCTCACACTTTTCCCCTCACGCTTTCTACCCCTCGCACTTTTCACCCCCACGCTTTCCCCTTGCACTTTTTACCCCTCTCACTTTCCCCCTCACGCTTTTTCCCCTCACGCTTTTTCCCCTCACGCTTTTTCCCCCTCACGCTTTTTCCCCTCACGCTTTTTCCCGCTCACACTTTTTCCCCCTCACACCTTTCCCCTCCCGTTTTTTCCCCTCACGCCAGGTGCCCTTTTTGCCCTCTCAAACCCTGCTCCCCTGAGGTGCTTCTGGCTTGATGAGGGGTCTGGCAGTGCTGCCCTTGGAATTGGAAGGAACTGGTCATGCCCAGGACAGGGCAATTACGGCTTCTCCTCACAGCGTGGCTGACACCTGGACACCCACATACAGTACGGCCAGAGGTGACTTTGTGGAGGGGAGATTGTCCATCCCAGTTATCTGAGGATCCATGTGGGAAAAGAGCGGATCCTGGGAGAAGCGACCCTCAGAGCTGGCGCCATGGCCCCCCATGCCAAGGTGCAGTAAAGCTGGGGTGGTGAAATGAGGTGGCTTCTTCGGGCGATGTGCTGAGGAGTGAAACATTCCAAACCAAAGCTGCAAGTTTCTCTTTTCCCACCTGGTCAGTTCAGCTTCATCAGTGTTTCTCAGGTGAGAGGAGACTTGGGCCGGATGTAGGAGAGGTACTAGTTTACCACAGGGACCAGGTGCGCACGACCTTTGGGAGGAAACAGAGGGCCCCTTCTTTATTTTTTATGTTATTTTATCTTGTGAATCAAGTTTAGCCTCTTTTGTTGCCAGAGTGTGGAATCCTGCAGATTCCCCACTTCTGGCACCTCCAAAAATTGAATTTCTGCTGGACAGAGCCCTGCCAGGTTCAGTCCAGTGTACAGAACCCCTTTCACCAGGGCAGGTGTAGGTGGATTCCTGCTGGGGGCTTTTCTTCTGCTTAATTCAGATTTCCAGACTTAGAAATCTCCCCATCCCCTCAGACAAGGCATCGACGCGCACCTGAGCACAGGTATTGTATTTGCACAGCACTTACTTTCCAGAAAGCTGCTTATTCTTGCAGCTGCCTCTCCCCCTGTACTGCTGCCTTGCCTGCCACGGACACGCATTAGCTCCCTGTGTCAACTGTCGGGAGTGATCTGCGCAGAACGAACATCTGTATTAAGTTTGCAGAGCTGGTCAAAATGTTTACCAGGACTATTTAATGGGGAGATCAATAGCAAGTGCCTCTCTGTTTGTTTTAAAGAAACAAAATTGGTTGCAGAGCAAAACCTTTTTAGAACAACAACAACAACAACAACAGAACCCCAACCCTGGCATTACTCCAGCTCCAGTGTAACAACACGGGAGAAAAGGGCATTCCTGAGCACTTGCTCGGATTTATTTTCATTATGCAGTTATTAGGGTAAGGGAGCATTAGGTGGCTGTTGTCACGGGGAGACCCTCTCCCTATCAAACTCGTGTGCTCGGCAGTTCTTTGGGAGCTGCGCTGATTTATGGCTGTCAGCTCCTGCCTGACAGTGTCCTGACAAGTTCTGCTGGTAGAAACTTGTTCAAGCTTGAAGTGACACTTCTGTGCTGCTAGTTTTCCTTCCCCAGAGAGGGAACTGCTCTCGACCATCCCGATTTCGGTGTCACGCTGAATTCCCTCTAAGTGTGTTTCCTTGCCTGGGGTCTGACTTGCTACTGGAAGCCAATACATTAAATCACTTCCCCAAATTACCATATTGGCTCCTCGCTTGGGGGCTGTTTACAGTAGGTTTCAGACCACTGGTTGGCCCACGTAATGCCTGATTTGGAAACTGGTAGCATCTCCAGTTGGTAGCTGACAAATTCTGTCAGTTTGAGTCTGGCACGAGATATCGACGGAACATAGGGAAAAGGGGAAAAAGGATTGTTTTCCGGAAGATAGTTGCAAAAGACTGTTTTGTTACATGCATGCAAAATACGTATTAGCTGCTTTTTTTTTTTTTTTTTTTGGTGGGAAAAAATTTGGATTGGGAAATTATGGCTTGCTGTAATTAAGAGTGGCAACCCTACCCTGCCCAATTCTGTACTCCTGGATCTTGCTAAAATATATCCACATGCTTGAATTTAAGCACGTGTGTTTAAACACGCCCCTTTAATAATTAGAAGACTGGATTTATACCCTAACTTTCCAGACAGCTGGTAGATTTTTTTTCCGTCATCTTCACCTCCTAAAATGTTGTGATGTAGCAAATTATCCATTTCTCACCATTTATTCTGATGAACAGAAATAAGTGAAATCTGTCTCTGAACATTAGTGCTGCAGGCATGTGAAATACATGGTAGTCAACATGGCAGCAACCAAATAAATATGTTTTGCAGCTTTTAGGTGAGAAGGTGGTAAGGAAAATAGAGGAGGAGGAGCTAAATATTCTGGCAAATATTATGTGTGAATCATGGGGAAGGCTCCAGAAAAAAAGTTAGGAGATATGAATCATCCCCCATGGAAAAGGGAGATAAACACATCAGAAGCCTTTGAGTGCATTTATCCCATTTCGAGTATTTTGTATCTTTTAAAATGCAAACCAATTGCAGTACTTGAGTTTTCCTGTGCTGTAAAATGTGCCACAATCCCTTCAGTAAATAGTTTCAGTGATAAATTAACTTTCCACCCAAGTTGTGCTTTCTCTGGCTTCAGCTTCCAGCATTGGGTCTTCTGACAACTTTGTCTCTCAGAAGGAAGTGTCCCATTGTATTTATTTTTTGTGACCTGTGCCACCATAAACTGTGATCGAGGCCCTCTGTCACCTCTCCTTTGATAAGCTGAAGGGACAGAGGGCTGTGAGTTGTTCATGATAAGGCATGTTTTCTAGTGCTTTCCCCATTCTTGTTTCTCTTTGAATCCTTCACAATTAACCAATTTCCTGCTTGAACTTTTGCCTCCGGGGCTGTCTCTGTATTCCTGTAGCAGTTGCACCTTTGCCAAAGGCGAAGGCAGGATAACGTCTCTATTCTTCCTTGAAACTCCTCTCCATGTGCCTGAGTCTGCACTGGGCTTTGTGGCTGTGCATGGAGATGTTGTGATCAGCTGATATAAACACAGTTTTGGTGTGGTTTGGGGTAGAGGTGGTGGGTCCCCTCTTGGTTCCTGGCTGGCTGGAAGTGTTTTGTCGAGATGGGTATTGTTCAGTTTACAGTTTGCCAAGTGATCCACAGTGCTTTGTGTGCTCTTTGCTCGAGCTCTCCTGCAGTCTCCCTGTCACCTGCAGACTTTATTAATAATGATTTTATTCCAGGGTTTTTTCAATCATTGATTTAATATGTTAAATAGCATGAGACTGAGGACTGGTGCTGCTGGCCCAGTTAAAATTATTCCTATTCAATTTTCAGACGTCTATTCACAGCTACATTTTTCAGTCTAAGGTGCCAGTTTTAATCCATTTTAATTTGTGCCTTGTTTAGATTATATCATTCTACCTACTGAGTCACAACAGTGTGGAGAATCTGATCACATGTTTTGCAAAAATCCAAGTGCAGCATACCAACATTATCACCCTTATCAAGCTGATCTGGGCTCTCAGTAAAAAAAGAACAACAAAAAACCCCAATTAAAATATATTTCCTGTAAACCCACACTACTGGAAGGTATTTGTATTTGCTCCTTTTGCATTGTAATATATAATTTTTGGATTAACTGCCCATTACCTCACCCAAGATGAGAATGACAGTCCTCACAGTACCTGGAGGACCCCATCTGTTTGTTTTAAATTTTGGAGAAACGCTACTTTGCTTTGGTCTTCTGGAGTGTTATAAATCCCATCGTGTCCCTGTGGGGTGGAGAGCTTCCATGCCTGTTCTTAGCACATTTTCCAACTGACTGACTTCAAAATCTCTCCCTTTTCTAGCTGCTGTTTTAAAGTCCTTTCAATTACTGCTGAGATTGAGTGTGATTCATTGTTTTGAGACAATATGCATATAAAATCTATTTCCCAAATATGGAAGACAGGTATTCATTGAATTCTTATATGTTTTCCTCATTATTATTACGTTTTTACTATTTTTCTCCAGTAACAGATGACAACATTTTTGTTCTCAACATGCTTTTAAAAGTCTCAGATATCCTTTCCTCATTGATTTCTTTTTTTTTCCCCTTTCTGGCTCCCTTTGTCAAATTCCTACAGTTATTAGCTTTTGTTTTATAATTGTTATTATCAGTATTCCTTTATATCATTAGTGCTTTGTGTTGAAACAAATGTGTTTTCATTCTATGTCTACTTTTAAACTGAGAGAAAATTTTAAATACTGTCAGTTTGTCTCTTGGTTGTGAAATTGCGGCCTTTGAAATCTACGAATGTATTCTTAACACTTTCCTGATTACCATGAAAAGGCCCCTCTGTAGCTGATATTACTCATAATTATTTCAGTATTGTGAGAATGATTTTGGTCCAACAGCAGCTATGTGAATGTACATGCTAGAATGCCCATAAACACACACATTGCTTTGGAGTCGAGTCGAGATGCTGACAACAAATATGATCGAGTCGTGATCGCTGGCATTTGAGAAACCATTAATTTTTAACATCTGGGATCAGTTCCTCTGGATCTGTCATTAGGCAGTCTACCCCAAGCTGGGTTGAGTTAAGAAATTGGCTGCCTGTAATTTTTTAAATTCTGAGGACTTTTTACTGCTGGTAGCCTGAGAACACCAGCATATGCCATTCAGATTGAAGTCCCATATGTTAACACAGCTTTTTTTACCAACACATGATAAATAAGTCTCTAAAGAAGCTGGTCATCGTGTTTTTCACTCTGTTTTGGTGGGGTGTAGCAGGCACCAAGTAGCTCACTCCTTTCAGTGTGATTGTAAAAGCACAGATCCACCGGCTATTTTCAGCTGAAATCTTTTCATGTCTTATTTGCACAGACTTGCAGAGGGCATGACATTTTGAGATGGTGCACTGCACCCTTTCTTTTTTGCACACCTGAGCCCAATGAGCTGGCTTATGCACATCCTGATCGTGTGAGTTTTCCTAGTAATATTAACCAAGTAAAATTTGTGCTCATAAATCAGCCATTCTAATTCCTCTCATTTATTATCTGACTTCTAGCAGACGTGTATGAGCAATTAAATAATTTCATCCCCTTGTAAGTGGATGCTTTTGTAATTTTGTTCTCAACAACGTGATTTTGAACTACAACCAAAAGCCTCACACCATTTGCCCAGGCAGTGGTTACATATACAGAATTTTCTGACTTTTTCTGTTCATAGGGCAGGAGGAGCCTTATAAGATCACATGTCTGCACCGGCTTCTGCTCAATTTGACCAACTCTCTTTGCAGAGAAATTTCCTACAACTTCCTTGACAGGGGTGCACTCTCTGTCTATCCCTACAATCTTGTCTTAGTCCTTCATATAAACCCCCAAAACTGTAGTTAGTATTTCCTTAATTTCTGCCTTTTCTAGTTCCTGTGGGGCCATTTTCATGGTTTCCTGCAGGGAGTAGCTATGTTTCTTAAGGAGGATTGTTCACAACCGCTGTACTTTATTCTTTGTTACATCTGTGATTGCACTTCCAAACCACAGTTTTGTTTCTTTTGCCTTCATTCCTGCTTGCACATCGCTCTGAAGAAATCTTTTCGGGAGGTGAGAAAACAGAGCCCATCCACTCCAGCTCAGAGCCTCACGTTGCCAGCCAGCCCTGCCTGCGTGTCCTCTGAAAATGGAAGTTTCTCAGATGCCTTCTTCAGCCTTGCTCTGAAATTACTTTATTTGCTGCTTCTCTTTGCCTGCTCCAGACTTTGCCTGGCAACGGATGGGTTAGATTAAGAGGAGTTGCTTAGTGCCAGCCCGCCCTCCCAAAACGAGGGGTAAATCAAGTCTGACCGATTAAAATGACCCAAGGATTTGGGACAGGAGTCCCTCATATGAAAAAAAACCCAAACAATAAGTAGGCATCTCTTACCCGGCACGTTTTAAAGTCCCAAAATCTCTGTCTTGGGGCCAAACTGAATAATCAGCAGGATCAGGCAGATGGCTCACTAAGATTTTTAACCTGGAATCTGTGCTGTCTCCTCTGAAACACCCCTGAGGCAGCGGGAGACATGGAGCTTGCCGTGTCCAACTGAAGTGGCCCTTTCCAAGTTATTCACGGCAGGAATGTTGAGGGGAAAAAAGAGTGATTTTGCATCTGTCCCTTTGAAATACCATTCTCCCACAGTTAGCCTGGCAGATGACTTCCCAAGAGCTCTCTTCAAGTGGTAAATCGAGCTGTCGCCAGCTTCAACAGCCTAGAGAGGGATGGGACCGGTGACAAACACATTACAAAGGGCCAAGTTAGCTCTAATTGCGCTTTGTTTAATGGGATCGTTAAAGCAGAGTAAGTGGCTGTTTGCGGGGGTCCCCGCGGCCAAGCATGGCCCCGGTGAAGGACCGCGGTGGCCCCCGTTCCGCAGCGATGAGCTCAGGGCTGCGCCTTCCTGGTGCTGAGCTCTGCCTTCCCCCACCAGGTTTCCTGTAAACTGTGAAATGATGTGGATCAGACCCGTGCCAGGGGAGGCTGTTCTCCGCACCTGGCTCCGGCTCGCTCACGTGCCTTTTAGGATGAGCCTGTCAGACCCACGGGAGCAGCCGAGCTTGGGCTTTCCGTTGAGGCGCGGTGCACAGGCTCCTTGAAACCGCCAGCGCAGTGGTAAGGGCATATTAAAAACAGAGAGAAAGACAACTGCTTGGCGTCATCCTATTCCCTAATAGGATTCCTTTCTGCACTGCCCGCCTTTCCAGCAGGCACTTGGCAGGGTGACATGAGAACTGCTGCCCTTCTAGCTGGATGGCTGGAGCACCCACTGGCCTCCTGAGGCATGGCCGCTCTCCAGGTGTCCTATGCCTTCTTTCCCTACATATTCACTTCTCTCGCTCTCTTTTTTTTTTTTTTTTTTTCCTCCTCCTTTTCATCCTTTCCCCCATATTTCTTTTTGTGTCCCTACCTATATATGTTTTTAATCTTTGTCTGCATCAGCGATGCCTGCAGGCAAAGCCTCCAGGGTTAGGCACAGCGGGGAAGAGGTGTGACCAGCAATCCCTTTGCTAAGGGCGTTCCTGCTGCAGCCAGAGGCACGCACGCCACTGGCTGAGGAACTCCCGGGCGGCAAACCCGGCTTTATTCTCAGGGTGCTGCTCACAGATGCTGTGGAGCCAGGTGCACTCCTCTCCTCCTCTCCTGGGCGCGTTGCTTTCCCTTTCGAGGTGCGGATTGTGTTTGGACCCGTGCTGCGGGGAGTATATCTCGGTATAAAAATATCCATCCCTTCGAAAAGGCAGAGGATCATGTTTCTTTTAAATCATACCTCAATCAACTCGTGAAACCCTGAAATATATCTGGACAAATCAGATTTGTATGAAACAAGGAAAAATATAGCAATTGGGGGATATTAAATTGAAGGTTCAATGTACTTGTTCTTGGGCTAACTAGTGCTTGGGAAAATGGGGTTTAGATGGTTTTCAGAGATTCCCCTTTCTTTGCTGACAGTCAGAGAAAAGGGGCAAGAGGCTATTGCTTGTGTTTGTTCCTAAAGCAAATCACAGTTGATAGGTCCAACTTTAGACCGATCGGCCTTGACAAGTTTCTCTGCAATTCTTTCTTGTGTGCAGTTTTTAGAAATCTTTGAACAGTGAGAAGCACAAAAGGTAGAAAGTTAACAAGACTCCACGGGGCTGTGAGATGGTACCTGACAAGGGAGGAGAGGTGCTCCTGCGACTAAAATAGGTGACACAGAAGGTGGTTTTGTGCTTGTCTGAGAAATTGGGAATCTTGTTACAGGCTAGGAAGGTCTGGTCTGCTCAGACACACTGTGTTCATAACAAAAGCTTTGGTTTCATTAGCTGAATGTTTTCAAGAGGTTTCTTGTGATTTTCAAATGTGTCATTTTTAAGTGAGTTTATTCTGAGAAGTCAGTACTCAGGTATTTTGTTGGGGAGTTGAGACTTGGTTTTGGCTATATTTGTGGTTATGAAACAATTGCTGGGGTGGGAGGGGGGAAGAAGAAAAGCCCTTGCTTTGGCACATCGAAGAAAAGATGTCCTTTTCCACTCCCTATCTCCCTTGAAAGAGCTTGAGTTTCGGGCTTTCACTCTCCAAACCTGTGCAGGTAATTAACATCAATGATTTGTCTTTAAGAAGCAGCTTTGGCCTTGTATTTCAGAGAGAAAGGTGGTTATTTCAGACTTAGCAAGTGTGCTTTAGGTTTTGATCCTCAGCTTTGGTTTTCTTGTTATTCATATCGATTGTTCCAATTTGTATGCTGTTTTGCTCTGTGAGTTGTTGATCTGTTTTGTTTCTAGTCTGTTTTTCAATGGACACAGGTTTCTAATTTTCTGTTTTCTTCTTAGGCTTTCAGGTTTTAATTCAATGCGTGTTTTCCAGGATATTTCTCTCTCACTGTGGCAAAGCTGTTGTATGATTGTGTTGCTTGCTTCTTCCTTCCTAGAGACAATGTTAACAGATATCATGGGAGGGATATCACCCTCCTCCCCCTAAATTTTATATAGAGCACTGCACTTAAGTCAGAAGCCGTATTCCCTTGCCTGTGGATTTTCCTTTGCTGGAAGGGCCAATTCGTAAAGCAGATGGGAACTGTCAGCTTCGTGTTTCTTGGGAATATGTTCCAAAATATATCCTTTACCATGGTATCTTTTGCAAGGCTCTGATGTAGTAAAAAGCATTGGGATATTAAAACCCAGTTAATGGAAAACCATTAACACTCAGCCTGGAAAGAGTGGAAAAACCTTTGAAAATCCTGCTGGCTAATAATCCCTTGGTGAGAGGCCAGAGCACGGGGGCTTCCCTGCTCTCCTCCGCAGCCCTGGCATCATTCCTGATCCCTCCAGAGGAGAAGGTTTACTTGTTGGGAATACTGCATATGGTGAGGAAGCAAAGAAGCGTGGAAGACAACACACGCAGCTCTGAGGGAGAAAGAGTTTGAAAGAAGAGGAAAATGCCCCTGGAGCATGGGGACATTGACTGGTGCTCTGATGTTCTTATTCCTCCCTGTTCTTCTCAACTGTTTTTAAACTCCCCAAATCCCCCAGAGGATGCAAAGCAAATGGCATTACCTCTGCCAGTGTGCAATTCAGAAGCTGGTTAAATCAGTGTTTGGTCAAAAAAAGGCCTGGTCCTTTTAGGGCCTGTTATCCTGCACATTGGCAGAAAGGTAGACAGCTTTTGCAGCCTGCCTGCTCCATCAGAATTTGTGCTCTCTGGCCATGAATTTACGAAAGATATGCCAGAATTGACATTATCCTACTGGAACCAAGGGACTTGGGGAATACTTTAGAAACTGGTGAAAACACGGAAGCTGCAGTTCTCCAGTGAATGCCTGTTGGCCAGAGGCACCGCGTGTGCGTGTGCATGGATGGGCTCTCTTCTTTTTAAAAACCTTTGGAGTGAGTTTTTTGGATACTTCAGACGTCCCTTTTTCTCACCCTCAGATTGTTCGCCGCCTCCCCAGCAGAGTGACATATTGTTTGCAGTGGAATTTGACAGGCTCAGATGGCAGTAGCTGCTGCAAGATTTTTTAGTTCTTGTTGGTGCTACGACAGGTCTCAACAAATTCCCTCGCCCACTCGCCCGTGGTGCATAAGAAACTTTCTCTTGTGCGAGGGGAGCTTGCCCATCGGTTTTGTCAAAATCTCAGCTTTCCTTTAAGCATGATGCAGAAATTCTGGCTTTCTGCATGTGACACAGATCTGCTCTAGGCAGGGATGTTTGCAGATTCAGGAAGGCAGACAGACAAAGGCGAGTGAAATGTGAGCTCCCAAATAACCCTGTTTTGTCTTGGTGATGGAAGTGAACTGCCTGGGGTAAGGGGTGGGAAGAGGCTGTGGGTCTCTGCCAAGGGGATCTGGCCCCATTCTTTGTGCTGTGTTCAGTGCCCCCGTGTAAGTCCATCCCCTCTCTCTCTATGTGTTTGTCATGTACACGGGTGAGACACCTGCAAACCCACCCGTCCTACCCCAAACATCAGGAGGAGACGTGAGTGCCTACAACATAAACCTGTGAGCTGGTCACCCACTTCTCTGTGTGATGGCATTCCTGCTGGCCACCGCTAGGCCTCTTCTTTAGCATGAGCTGAAATTTGCCCAGAAAGACCCTGTTTTTGTCTGCTGTGTCTGCAGGGGAGAGCCCCCTGTGACTGACTCACGGGGCCAGGGCAGTCCTCCTGTGCAGCTTCTGTGTAAGAGAAGAACCCCTGGGCTTGGCATCCCTTTGGAGTGGGACTGCACAGGATGACAGTGGCAGGCATGGGTCTTTTTCTGAGAAGATCTTCACGTCCCTTGTATTCCTGCAAGAGCGAGAGCTTTGGAAAACTAGAAGAGACGTTTTCCAAAGCCACGAGCCCCTTTTCTCCCATGAGCCATGGACTTAGGGGGTGGGGCATTCACACCAAGGCGTAACTATTTCGTGTTTGATTTAGGCTCAGCCTCACAAGGTTATTTTCAAGCAGTGGTCCTGGGGCTGTCCCGCTCTCAGGCTTTTCCTTGGCATAAACAGCATTAGCCTGAGGGTGGCCCTCATCTGTGCCAGATGCCCACAGCCACGGCAGCAGGAAATCAATGGGGCGTGGGGATATTCCCCGCCACTGCTCGCCGCCGCTAATAGCTGTGGTGGTGTAGGAGTCCCTGTGGCATTTCCACATTACCTGGAGATTTCCCAAGGCAGGAGAAATCCTAAGGATAATTAAGCCTGTTTTATTTAGGGCTGAGCTGAGCCATCAAAGTGGCATAAAGCAGCCTAAATGGACCAGAGGATCTGGCACCTTATGTGAAAACTAATCATTTTCTGAGGTGGTCTGATAATTTCTGAGGAGGATATAAAATAATTCACACCCACATGTAGCTTTTAATGAGTAGAAAGGCCTCTCTGCTGCACGTTCTGGAATTGTACTCTTTTCTTGGGAAAAAAAAAAAAATTAAAAAAGCAACCCAATGGTGTTTGCACGCAACAAAGCGAGAGGGAGACTGTGGCAGGAGCAGGAGCTTGGGGCAGTGTCTTTGTTGCTGTTTTCATCAGGGTTAAGGGCTCAGTGACCATTTGGAAACCTTTTATGGGCAAACTGGCTAGCAGCCAGTACTGCAAATTTGCACTCCTGACTTTTTGATTAGTCAGTAGTCCATCAACAGCAGTAGAAACCTGAGAAACATTTGCAGCTAACCACGTGAAAAGCAGGTGTAATAAATCAGGTTGTTCAGGTTTAGTCCCAACTGGGAAATGTGTGGATGGAGGTAGAAATCCTTCCCTACTCCTTTGGTGGTGTAGCAGAATACCTGCGGCCTTGCCCCAGACCCTCTTTCCAGCAAGATTTCAGCTTATAGCAGTGATTGCATTCCCATTGGGAAATCACAGATTTCCAGCAATTCCTTATAAGATCTACAGTGAAACTGCCTGAACGACAACCATTCATCCATCTCATTGCAGGATCAGGACCACAGCGTGGACTTCTTAAGCTTAAGGAGCGAGCCCTTAATTGCTCTGACTGCGCTAAGTGGACTGAGCTCTCTCTGTGCCAGTGCCCCAGTGGCAGCAGAGGCATCTTTTCTATTTATTTGCCTCTGTCCCATGGGAAACTGGAGTGTGTGTCTGTATGTATGGGGAGGGGGGGACCTGAGCTCTGCTCCCTGGCTCCTGCCATGTCTCTGCCCAGGCTTTTCCCGGGAGCAAATCAGCAGAGCTGGTGACAGCAGAAGCCATGAAAAGACCGTGGCAGATGTGAGCCTGCTCTCTAATACTCTATGAATACTGAATCTGCTTTTTTTCAGGGGGAGGGTGGCTCTCTGCCTGTGTTGTTGCTCGTTATTTATCACATGTAGAGTATACACAACCCTGGAATGGGGTGTTGTTAATAAAAGTGGTAAAGTTACATCCTGGAGATATATTCTGGCAGGGGAGATACAAGAGAGAACAAGAAAGTAGGAGGGAAGTGTTGGTGCCATGAACACAGATCCATGTTGCAGATCATGGAGAAGGTTCTGGAGCATGTTTTAATGGTATTTTTCTCTTTTTTTTTTTTTTTTTTCCTTTTGGGTGGACTACTGAACCAAAGTGGTCTGGTAATTGTGGGCTAGAGTTTTATAACAGCTGCACAAGAATTCTCTCTCTCCAAAGTTACGACATTTTAGGATATATCAAAACCTCTCGGTGTCCCTCAAGATGAATATACGAGTTATAATCTCAGGAAAAATTCAGGGGGATCCAATCTCAGGAAATGGCAATTTACAGTGTTGGGAGAAGAAGGGTGGATGGGAGAGGTTTCTCAGAGGGGACACATCGCACTGAGTCCTCCTCCCCATCAAGTGACATCCAGCCTGAACTGTCACAGCCACACAATAACTTGGTACTGGCATTGCCCTGGCTGTAGTTAAACAGAGACCTCAGGCTCTAGCCCAGCAGTTCAATTGCTTTCCCAGGTATTAAAATAACAAAAGAAACAGAAACTACTGAAATAGGAAGAAGAAATCAGAGCTCTTCAGCACCCCCAGCATCAGCCAGGCAGCAAGAGCAGACACATCCAGGGATGGTTTGCATGCTTGGTGCTGTGAGTCGTCGGTGGTAGTTATTTGACAAAAACCCCTTTTTATAGCAGTTTTAAGAAAAAAAATTAGTAATAACTAAGCAAACCGCTGAAACCAACTGAGCCGAACAAGGGAATAACAGCAAAACAAAAAGCCCAGTGTGTGTCTGTTGCCTGGGGCAAGCTACAGCTGATGGATAAAGTGACAGACGAATCCTTCCCTCATTTCCATTTTAATCTCTGTCTACTAATTGTCATCAATATCATCAGGGTCACTAGACCACTAGTGCGAGTCTACAGCCTTCCACAGGAATCGCAGCTTTATGCCTGCCTGGCCCCCAGGGCTTTGCCCCTTTGCTAGCCTGGGCTGTACCAGGGATGCCTTGGAGGGGGAGGAAGGGCCCTTGGAGGTGAGGTGGGGTGGGTGATGTTTCCCAGTGTCACACAGAAGAGGCTACTCCTAGTGTCCGGCATTAGAATACAGGACAGTTGCAGCCCTCTTTGAAATGAAAATTATTTATGCTCCCTTTATGCCCAGGCCAGCATTTGTAAAAAGGGCAGCTGGGAATCCAGCTCCCATTGGAAGAAAGGGCTCATTCCGACTCTTAAATCAATGACTGTGTGATGAAAGCACACTTTGGATCAGACCCAAGGAGGACAGAGTCAAAGCTTTCTGTCGGTTCTCTGCCTGGTGCTTTCTCTTCCCTTCCTCACTCTGGTGTGTGTAACACATGTGACGAGCCACACGGGTGCTCAAGGGGGTCTCTGCTCGTGACCCATCAGGCAGCCCCTCGGAATTTTGTTCCATCGCCCCCCAGCCCAGGAAAGGCGCCGCACAGCGTTGTAGAGGTAATGTTTAACCCGGGGGCTCCAAGCCAAATCCTGGCCTCTGTGCACAGCTTGAGCACAAATTGTGCCCATGGCAACTACGCAGAAACTTGCTAGGCTGGAAACCTCCCATCCCCACTTGGAGGCAGCCATGTGGTCCTCTGCTTCTGCTGCTAAAAAGTAATCGATTTTTGGCATTTACTCTGTACCTTCATCCTGCACCCAATCCTCCCTGCTTTATAGGCAGAGTGTGTTCAGGTGTTTTGGACAAGGCTCTGGGTTGGGCCTGTTGGAAGTGCTCCCTCATAAACATTTTCAACCCTTTTCTTTTTTTGACCCTGTGGCTTCTCCTTCTTCTCTTACTAACTCGCTCTTTCCACTTTCTATACTCCCACTCCTTTGTGTTGCCTTCCCAAAGTCTCAACATCCCTTTGGTGGTATCATCTTCATCTCCTCTCCAAATCTCCCTCATTTCTCCTGAGTTACACTTTTCCTTAGACTTCTCAAATACTTTCTTTGCAATCATTCCTTGGCAGAGCAGCTTCTTGTTCCTTCTCCCACCTGGTAACCATTTCTGAGCATGAGATATGAGGATAAAAAATGGACTTTACTTGGTTCTGGTGTTGATTTGGGATCAAAGGAGTTCACAGTAGCTGCAGTCAACTTCTCTGTTCGTGCAGCTGTAGCTGGTGACAAGGACTCTGCAGGCTCTGAAGCACATCCATCCTTTCACTTGAGATTGTGACCCTGTTTTCGGATGCTGTGTGCTTTTCAGGTTCCACATTTGCAAGGTGGTGTCTCTGTTGCCTGAGGGGAGGTGATCCTGGAGAGGGTCATTTTGGCCTCAAGGTGGTCCTCTTCGGCTTGCTTCTCCACTGCTTGTGCATTTCTAGCTATCCAGGGAGTTAGGAAGGGACTGCTGCAATATTATAATGCCTCTGTTTGTGTGTCCCTGTGGCTGTGTGGGATTCTACCACTGTGGTATGCTGCACAAATCTGTGAGGAATGGCTGATGCCACCTCGTCGTTTGTGTCCTCCTGAGTCCTTCGCTGCCACCGCTGTGACTGGGAGAGGGAGAGGCAGAGAGGCAACAAAAAAATTACTCCGTGAAGCCGTCTGCTGCAAATCTTCCCAGAGGAAGATTTGGAATCCCCCTGCTCCCACAGCGAAAATCTTCAGAGGCCCATGCCCTGTAAGCCGCAGTCCCCGTGGCTGCAACTCCAGCTCTTTGGAGCTTATTGGTAACATATTTGCAAAGCTGCCCTGCTGTGATCACTGATCTCTGCCAGCTTAAATTTGGGAAAATGCTTTACACAGCCTTTCCTCTCCCCTCCTTCAACCCCTGCAGGTCTATATACAGGGAAAGAAAGATTTAGTGTTTGAGCATAAGCACTGGTCAGCCAATCTGCAGCGTATCTTCTTGAAAACCCAAAACAGGTGCTCTTGGGCCATCAAAGTCTTGAAGCAGTTAAACTTCCTTTCACCTCTGTTGCAGTTCCTTTAAAAGAAATAGAGAGATCTTCAAAAGGTGGAAGGGTGGCAGGCCAGAAACGTAAAGCGTGTGCAATCACTCAGATACAAGTGGCACCACTAAAAATTGCCTTCATATATCAGCTTATGGTTTACACACTGTGGCAGAAAGGACGCTAAAAGGTCAGCAGAAAAAAAATATATATGTCAAGCCTGGAGCTGTGACTCCAAAGGTGTGGAAAGACATGATCTGAGAAGGGTTCTAGAGGGACTGGATAAGTGCTTGATATGGCAGGATTTTTTATTTTATTTTATTTTATTTTTTGCAAGGGAGCTGCTTGCAGACGTCAGCACAGAAGCCAAGGTATATACTCGCAGTAACCTCTTGCTACGACCCCTGGTGACAAGACGGATAGTTCCATTCATCTGTGGGTGAACAGCACAGGCTCTCTGCATTTTTTACTTGAAGCCCTGGATGAATTTGTTTGCAGAGAGGAATGTCACTGTTGTGAATGCTCTGATCACTCATGTGCCCATAGTGAAGTCAGTGGTAGGGAAGAGGAGGGGGAAGGAGGGAGGCAGAGCAAGGAGGAAAGCAAGCTTCTCTCTGGGGGTCTGGGGGATGCCAGCTTACATCCAGCAAAACATCTCCAACCAAACATTAATGGAGGATGTGACTTCGAAACAGAGGGATCAGCAAATATGCTGTAAATTAATAATGTGCCCTTTTAGTAGCAATTGCTTTATGAAAATCGGTAGGGCTTTGTTTCCCCCCTCCTTGTAGAAACAGCTCTGAAATAAGTGGGTCTCACTGGAGTTTTGTTTAAGACTGACCCCTTACTTTATTAACCGTGTAACATTTTAAGGTTGTTTTTTCCTCTCTGTCTCCTCCAGCAAGTCTCTATTGATCACTGTTTACAGTTATAATCCCTTTCAAATTTATCATCCATGACTAACACCACGCGTATTGATTGGTGCTGACGGATGTCCCTGTATGGTGTATACCCACAGTGATTCTGGCTAGTGAAGTACAGTAGATATATTTTTTTCTCTCCTTCATTTGCTTTTTATAGCTTTCTGCTCCCTCCCTTTTGTTCTCAGTCTGACTAACCTATTTCATACAAACACCGTGGGATTACCATGTCTAAATTTAGGACAATTTCTTTATTCTTGATGAGGTCTTTGGAACAGGAAGGAAAAGAATGGGTAGTGGTGGGGTTTGGGTTTTGTTGTTGTTTTTTCCCTCAACTGGGAAGCTACTGGAAGTAGACAGGCCCTATAGGAGATCAGATTTATGAGAGACATCCTCATGGCTTAACCTAAAGCCTAAAGTAACAAAGATGTAAGGGCTAGTTTTTTTAGGGACAAATTAGATGTCACTGGTGACTAAGGACAAGGTGTCCGAAATCTGGACTATAAATGGAGTCATTTGTCAACAATGCATTTTTGCTTGCCTGCTGCAACATTTCCTCCATCTCTCGTTGGCCAGAAATAGAGCTTAAGGTTAACCTCTTTTCTGAGCCACCTTGATTTAACTTGAATTTACAAACCTAAACCTAAATAACTACACAAACCCGAAGCCCCCAGCCTCAAATGTCCCCAAGGATTTTGCTACAGTAGCACACAAAATTTCTGTCACTGAAGCTATTGTTTTGTTCCTGTTAATCCAAAGCTGTGAACTTTACCTTTCAAAGGCTGGGTTCCTTCCAGATTTGAATAATCCATTTGTAACTTTTTTTTGGGTGTGCTTTATGCAATGGTTAAATACATGTTCTTGTACATACATTTTATTTGAGGGTAATAAAGCGGCAAGTATAAGCCACTGTTGTTAAACCTCAGTAAAAACATTTTTTAATAATAATTTGGCATTTATTTAATATACAACCACTGTCTTATTAAATCTAACTCCTTAGATTTAATAGGATAGTTTATTGTATTACAGCATTACTACTACAATGCTATAGTTATGGTTGAAAAGGCATTTTCATTATAAACTCCTGTTTGCTGGTGCTTATAACTTCCTGAAGTACAGCACCTCTTTTATTTGAATGTGAAATCACTCACTGAACTTCTCAATTTTTTTCTTTCAACTCCATCTCCTTCTCAGAAACAAGGACGTTTAGGTGTCAAAAAAAAAAAAAAAAGAGAAAAGCAGCAGTTACTGAGGAGCAGTATTAGAGTTGAGAATCAAAATTCACCAAAGTAAGGGTTCAGAGTCAGAGCTCAGGAAACTCTGGACCTTGATCAAGTTGCTGTGCCCATGTCTGGTAAAGCACAAAGCTGGCAATTTGCTCTGTAACGTGCAGTGCCATTAAAAACCAAAAAAAAATCCTCTTCTGTGTGTGCGTTTCTCCCTCACCTTGAAGTCAAACAGATTTGTCTGGTGAGGTGCTCAGGACGGGGCCGGGGGTCAGTGTACTTACTGATGAACTGGGTTAATGACCAGGTTTTATGATGAGCAAACAGCCCTCAGCAGGGCTGCCTCCAGGAAATGGGCACTTTTCTGTGCCCTGTCCTGGCTGTGCCTCTGAAAGGGTGGGGGCACACACCGTGGTGACATCCACAGCGGCCACCCGGCTTTGCTCTGCTGTCGCTGTGGTTGACCCTTACAGCATTACTCAGCTTTAGTAAATGTAATATTTAATTGCTTTCTGGGCTGGGAACCACTTGTAAACAAACCTTCGCCTCAATGGAGACTTCATAGTTAAATAAATAAACGCTGACAAAGAAAGACTGGAGACACAAAAAACCCAAACAGGAGCACAGCACTAAACTGCCTCATAAAACCTGTGTAAAGAGAGTGTTTCATGGTGTCACAGCAGCAGACATTCTGCTTTTCCACAGGCTGAGTTTGCACGTGGCATTATTTTCCTTTATTTCAGTCCTGGCCCAGAAACTCCTGCTGGAGTGCCACTGAGCAGAGGGTTGGTTGGTTTGTTTGTTTTTTTAATTATCACCAGGCTTAGACAAATTTCTCTTTTAGTGGTGGGAAGATCAATGCAGGAAGAGGGACATGTGCCACTGTTACAAAGGGTGCAGCCTGTTCTTGCTGCTGTAGAGCTGCAGCTGAGCAGAAAGCAAAAAGCAATTCTTTTAAAGCACAGAATTTTGGTAGATCTATTCTAGCTCTACGTAGCAATGCGATCCTTTAGCTCAGGTTTAACATCACGTCTGTCCTGAGAATGCAGGTAGAGATAGGTGTAAATTGATCAAGACAAGAGTTGTTGTCTCCTGCTCTGGTATAATCCACTGTGGGTTTAGGAATACTGATCGTTTCCTCAGATAAACATCCTTAACTCCATTCAAAATAAAAGGGTCTGTAGCTCCAAGCTTTCTGCCCTCAAAGTCCTCACTGCAGCCATGGCAAGGCTGGAAATGAAAGTTGTTTTCTGGGAAAAACAGATAAATTAGGCAAACTTCTGTGGCAGGACTGAATTTTCTGCAGGTCATTCTCCCCACGAAGTTCTGCACTGCTGAAAAACCTCATGCAAGGCCCTTTTAATGTTCCTCAAGTGCACGTCCAGTGACCACAGTAGTAACCACTGCCTCTGTCCAAAAGAGAGAAAATCCAATTATTTAAAAGCAGCAGGTGCAAATAAATTGATTAAATGGAAGATGATCATATAGACAGCTCTGAGCAGCTCCTGAATTTCCAGAGAACTTGTATTGCATTACCACTGTTTCAGCCTATTCTGTTGGGAGTTTTTTGCTGTACAGGTAGGCTTGACCCCTCTGTGCCAGTTTTAATTTTCCTGCTGTTTTTCAGTAGCTCTGTGGTCATGTTGCTAGCAAAGGCGCACTATAAATGGATTAATGAGTGTCATGGGGAAATAGGAAACTGTCTCCTTGATTTTCTTTTTTTGGACTGTTTTAGTAATAAGTATTCAAAAAATCTTGAAGATACAAGAACTGGGAAATTTTTTTTTTTTTTTTGGTGAGGATCATTTAAAAATACCCACAGGTTCATTTTTGTGTAATGCCACACTACTTGGCATGCTTCAGATTGTAGTTAGTCACTTTTGGTAGAATTCTCTTATGGAAAATTGTGTGCAGGCCATTTTAAAATCATATTCAAACATATGGAAAATCCCTTGTGCTTGCAAAATGTGGGAATCTGGTCAGAAATGGGCTAGCTTTATCTTAAATCCAGTCAATTTTGTTATAAATGTAAATGAAGCAGAGCTTGGTTTTTGGAGAGAGAAATTAATCTAGAAGGGTGACATTTCCTGGCTGGGCAGACCTGTTTTGAAATGTGAAATAAAACACAAGAGAAAGAGGTGGAGTGAAACACCTCTCTTGGATTTGGTTTTCTGATAATGAAGTCAACCCCTGGACTTTTCATGGGCCTGGATTGTCCTGTCATTGAGCCCAGAATTCTCCCAGGATTTTGGACCAATTCCAGCCAAGGAGGGGTCTGGAAATACAGATATTAAACTGCAGATCATTGGGGATAGTGCAAATATTGATTGGGAAAAGTCTATGGAAACTTCCTTGGAAGAAGGAATGATTGTGAAGTAATTTGTATAAAGACATCTGAAAGTCACTTGATTAAACTGGAGCATCAGGAGGAAAAATAATTCTTCTCCACATAATAATAATTTAAATAATCATAATAATTCAGATTTTTATATCTTCTAATGGTAAAACATTTTGGTTATTTCAGATACCGGCCTTTTCAGCTCATTGCTTCTCCACATGGTCAGAAGATCGTCATGACCTCTACGCAGTTCAGCCTGGATGGAACTTCTTACAGGTCCTTATTTTTTACTCTCTTTGGAAATGCATTTTCACATATTTGTTGCGTGTATCTTTTCTTTTCACTTCTTTTCTTCCTTTTTTTAGTCTTTTCTATTTTTTCTAACCTCAGAGGTAGCAATCCTACTGCTATTAGCAAGATGTCTATTATAGTGTCATTAAAAAAGCTATAGTCAGAGCATGGAATGACTCACATCATGGAGGAGTTAATAATTCACTGTAATAAAAGTATAAAGTTTTATGATAAACCACTCTCAGGGGAGTTAAATATAATCCTTAGCGGGTCACACACTGACTACAAAGCTTACATTTGTAATGGTAATTTGAATTTACTACATCGCCTTTAGTTTTTAAGCGTTTGTATGTCATTAGACCTTATAAATTGATTTATATATTCAACTCCAGTATAATTCTACATAAAGGTACAATAAATTTTATGGATTATAGATATGGCATCTAAAACAGTTTAGAAAAATAATTTTATTAAATTCACTTAAACGGCGGTGATGAACAGCGACGGGGATGCCAGCCTGGCCCAACTTCTGAGCACTGCACGAGGCGGGCAGGGAGCTGCCCGTGGTGGTGGGGACAAAGGGAGGGGACTGGGCCATAACTGGTCACCCAGCTTCTCACTGAGGACTTCAGTGACACCAGGTGCTAATGCCTCACACAGCCACAACTGTGATTGAGCAGGACCCCCGTGCTGCTCCAGAACTCCATCTCCTACTGGGACATGTGGGTTCCCTATGGCCAGGGCTACCCTTCATACTCTGTTGGTGACATTGCTGGCAAAGGTACAGGATCACCTGCAGGAAAGGATTGTGTTTGTACCATAAGTCACTTCTTCCTAAAATCAGGCTGCTGGGGTGCGCCTTAGGTTGGCTTCAGCAGGATGTCTTTCCCCTCAGCACTGCACCTCCTCTGTGCTCTTTATCAGAAATAGCTTGTGAACAATGAAAAGATCTTTCCTTTCTTCCCCTCCCCCCCGCCACCCCGCCCCACCTTGGATTCAGCAAATATATGCATAAGAGGAGCCATTAAAAATGTTCATCTTGAACATTCTTTATTGATGCAATTTCACCAGAGCTGCCTGTGAGGAAGTCACTGTTGGTATTTTGCCCCTGACAGGGCAGATCCTGCTCAGAGCCCTCATCCTGTGAAAACTTCTGTTTGCATTCCCAAGCATGTGGAGCAGTCCCTGAAAGCAGTGCAGGACACAGCTCAGAAACACTTGATAAACTACACCGGCTGTTTCTTAAGTGGTTTTAAATAATCAACCAGCTTTTTAATGCTGCTTTTCCTAAAGTCGGTGTAATTTCAGTGCTGATCTTCAACCCCCTTTGTCTAATCCGCTGTGTAATCTTTCCCATAACAAACCTAAAAAAGATCCTTGTACTCCCTGGTGGGCAGTTATCAGTGTATTCCCCATCGCACTCACACATTAGCAAAGCTTTATCCCATCATCGCTTTGGTTTTGAAAGCATTGAGGTAAATCTCAGGTGGCATCCTGCACTCAGTGGGTGTGTCACTGATGAAATGACCCAGCCAGCTGGACAGGTTTATGTACAATTTACTGGAAATGTATTAAATGTGTCTCGGGAAATGATTCTTTAAAACGTTCTCACTGCCAGTGCAGTAAAGATTAAGACCTTGGCATGAAACAGGGAAAAAAATTAAATAATTTTCAGAAGCTTGATGTAAAATAATGATACTAAATGTAACTTAAAGTCACCCAAGGATGAGCATTTAGGTTAAATTCCTACTCCTCCCTTGACTAATTCCCATAATAATTCAGGGGTCTCTGAAACTTGCAGGCTGAATTTGAGCCCTGGCACCAGCACTCCGAGTCTTGCTCTAATCCCTCTCAGCCAATTTGCTCAGACAAATGCAGGATTACATTGGCAAAACCAGGACTTGCAGGTGGGCAAGCTCTTGGGAAAATAAACACGGTTATTTTCATGTAATTATTTTTCATATTCCAATTCCTCTTCTTGTATTCATTGGCTTAAATATCGTGAGGGCAGCACTTAGGCTGCCTCCCAGATTTTGTTTGTGCCTGGATTTCCGAAGCCACTCAAGAGGACTTTACAATCTCCTTGTTTAACACACAGCTTTAGACATTACTGCGTGCAGACTTTTGCTATTATTATTGTTATTATTATTATTATTATTATTATTATTATTATTTTGCCTTTTGTATCCATCTGTACTTCACCATGGCTGCTTTGTTTGGTTGCATGGAGCACCAAGGGGCAGCGTGGCTGGAGTTTTCCTTGGCTACCAAGGGGTAGCAAGGGGGCTTGTCTGCCACAGCAACGGGGCGTGCCTGGCTTTTGAGGTGCCCCCAGGGCTGTGGGCACAGAGAAGAGCGATCAGGATAAATGCAAAAAGTGGGTGTGATGCCCCTCTGCCCCCAGACACTGGGATTGCAGTGGGTGGGTGCCACAGGCTGCACAAGATGCCAAGGGGAGGGCAGCCAAAGGCCTTGGAGCACCTTCCAGTTTCAGCTTCTAAAATTATGCCAGGATAAACTGCTTTCTGCAGTATCCTTGAACATTTGCTCCACAGCAAATAAAGGCATTAAGTCCTTCCTCCTCTTCCAAATACACAATTTAGAAATAAAAGGTAATAACTGACGATATACAAACACTGAAATTTCCATTCTTCACAGATTAAATGATCCTTGCTGCGGATCGTGAAAAGAGCCATTAGTGAGAGGGAGGCGGGGGGGACACTTTGTGTAGCAACAAGCAGTATATTCTGTGCTTTAATAAGAGGAAAGCTGGTGGAGAACTGCAGCATTTAAAATCACAGTGAACACAGCAGGCTGATTTTTGCCAGAGCAGGATGAGTGCAGGGGAACAGAGGTGGGAGAGATAAGCAGAGCTGGCAGTGAACAGGTGCCCTCCTTAGAGTTTCACAAGTTTGTAATTTCGAGGGGTTTTTTTTGAGAAGCATTTTATCCCTCCCAGCCAGGTTCTTGGGCTTCCTCTTCTCATCAATTCAGGCGCATTTTGAAGAAAATATCTCAACTCCTGTTCAAGTCAATAGTAATTGTTGTTTACTATTGGATTATGTAAAGCTATTTCATAGGGTTATGGAATTAAAAAGAGTCGTTAAGAGGTCTTTACAGCAGGCAAAGAGTTAATGGCCTCAAGTTGAGATGGAATAATTACTGCCTGGACTGATTTACTATTTTATTTCTATGATGTTGTGAAAATCTAATAAATCATTTTACTTTTATCTTGATAGATAATACTTTCATTAGGAAAATTAGAGGCTTCGTTATAATGTTTATCATGAGCTGGAAGCTTTTTTCCAATTTTTTTTTTCTTTTTTTTTTTTTTTTTTTTTTTTTTTTTTTAAGTTTTAGGATTCCACAGTTCACTTTTGCCAGGTTTTAATTTTCTTTATCGAGTGTTCCTTTTCTTTGTCATTCCTAAGTGAATGCAGCAGCAGAGCAGTGGGCTGGATCAGAGCTGGGGCCTGCTTTGGGGGTGCCACCCACACTATTCACCTTGACTTCCTGGGGAGCTGTAGATGTTTTAGAAAACCAGGCTGGAAGCTCTTTAGGCTCTTAGATGCACAGATATGGAGACTGGAGGGGATTGCAAAGATCTTTTACTCTCACTTTCTGGAAAATTCAGATGAAAAGACCCCTCCCAGCAGCAGGTGAGACCCCTTTATTCCCGCCAATGCGGTGCTGACCACTTGCTTGATAAGCTCCAATTTGGCTTGAGTGTGCAAATTTTTAACCTTTCCTCTAGTGCAGAATGTTGGTTTTTGCTAAGAAAACCTGCAGTGGAGGTATGGTCTGGGGCTTGTGCTCACTCTTGGCTGTGGGTTAATAACCCCTTGGCTGCCATCTGGTTTGATGGTTTCCCATTAATACGGATTTATGGTATGGGCACCAGGGCCAAAGGAGCTCCTCACCTGCAGCAGGGCAGTCTAACACCCATCCCTATTCCCTGCAGAAAATCCTTCACTGCTACCACGAGTGCAGAAATTTCCTATATCCAGCCACAAGGAATGTCACAAGGCACCGTCTGACTCCAGTGTAGTGTTTGCAAACCCATTTCAGTCCTCATTGCTAATTACGTTTGTTTAAAAATGCTTAAAGTGGTGGTAGAAAAACCCCAAAACACAACCAAAAAAAATGGTATCTTAATCTGGAAGATGCTTCCTCACCCATACGACATCTGTAAGCTCTACATACTCACCACTTAGGCTGATTGCTTGCACAATTAATGTGCTTTGGGTTTGTGATTCTGTAATCATCCATTGCATTGCAAAATGCACAGCAGATATTGAAAAGTGTCTATAATATGTTTTAAAAGGAATTCTTAACTAAGCTCTGACCTCGACACACTCTGAAGGTGAAGAGGATCAATCACAGATAAAAGGAAGGGAAGCTCTCGGAGGACACACATACCTAAGACTTTCTCTAGGTGCAGTTCTGGATCTGTATTTATTGGTATTTATCTTTGAAAGCTCAGACAAGTAGAGATGCTGTAATTGATTTTATCTGAAAGTGAGAGATGGGGTCAAATGGAAGCTTTTGGATCTCCTGCTTTTACTTTTCTACCTATATAGAATGAGGATTTTTACTAGAGGTCCTTAATGACATTCACAATTTTTTGGCCAAGCATGTGAATGGGAGCCTCCAGCAAAGCAAACTCCACCTTTCCTAGCTTCAAATGAGCTGGGAAAGATCCTCATCCTGCCAACTCATCCTTAATTGGCCTATATAGTAAGAAGCAATTAAAACTAAAGGCCTGATTCATAAAAAATGTACGCTGTGTTTATGTGTCTGTGTGCATAGGGGTTTTTCCTGCACTCCAGCTAAAAGTGCAAGAGGCACATTAGCTTCCAGTGCACCTTTTTGCAATTTATTCCTTCCCTCTTTTTTTTTTCTGAGTCACAACTGACCTTTTCTCCTGGGTTCCTCTGCAAGTGAGTGTGTGAGAATCCTGGAATATTCTGGCTTGGAAGAGACTCACAGGGTTCATCCAGGTCAGAGCAGATGGAGGTGTTCGGTGTAAACCTTCTAGACAAAAAGTAAAGTTTAGACAATATGTGAAAATGTCCAAATAAAAGCTAATGGCTGTGAGTCAGCAGTGCTGGCTTCTGTTAGCTGATTGATTTTCAGCAAGCCACAGGCTTGCTAGACAGGTTGTGAAGGATCTTTGCCGGCTCTGCTGGGTGTGCAAAGCCTGCAATTTCTTTCTCTGTTTTTTTTTCTAAAAGAGGAAAAATAAAATAATGTTAAATAGTTAATTCACAGAAGAAGAACAGGAATAGAGGAAAATCATCTGTCTGATGCTGAAGTTCATGCAAAACCTAAATTTGAGGTTTTTTTCTTACCATCTTTCCAGATTCTTGTTTAATAACTGGATGCATAAATGAATGAAATATATGAATGCAATTCCTATAATTATTTTTTTTTTCCTTTCTTGTTTTTGTTCCAAGTAATTTTCTTTGTGGAGTGTGCTGGGGTTTGGTTTTTTGTGGGGTTTTTGTTTTGCTTTGTTTTGTTGGTTTTTTTGTCTGCAAAGACCTTTGGGATATAATTTATGTGAGTCCGGGCTGCAAAGGGCTGCACGGTATAAAGCTGAATCATGTTCATTGTGTTGTGAAACACCTGTAACTTTTAGAATGATCCCCACTGCAAACACCTCAGGGGCAGGTTTTGCTCGAGGTGCTTTGATCCAGTTTGGTTAAAATCACCAGGTTGCTCCGTTTCTTGTTGTTGCTACGTGCTGTCTTGGGAGCCGGGCTGCCACGCTTTGTTTTTTTGGTTCTTCCCAAAACAATCCAGCTCAGGCACGGATTCTGGCTGCTTCCCATCTGCTCCGTGGAGCTGGTAAAGCCACAGCCCTCGGTGGAGTTCGGCATCACTGGGAAGGTCTCCACTCGTGCCAAGAGAAAAGGGACTGTGTTTCCAGATGCGGTGCCAACCCGGCGCTAACCATACGGTGTTTTGTGCCGAGGGAAAGATTACCCTCTGGGGGAAGGAGAGGTGGCCTCCGGTCCACCTTCAGGATCGGAATCTGATAAACAGTTTCAAATGTCAGTGGCCTGTTGTTGGTAATTAAATCGTAATGACAGATCCGTGCTGATACTATCAAGGTGCTTTTGTCCCAGGAACCCTGCATTAAGAGGAGCGGCAACAGCAGTTTTGCTTGTTACCTCTTCCTACTGTTACAGTTAAATAGTTCATGGCCATCGCCTTCCCGAGCAGGAATTGTGCACTGACCCCTGCATGAGTTTCACGCACAATCACCAGGAATGTGAGTGTATCTTAAATATTTGAATGCTCAAATGTTTGTTAGTCCCAACTAACCAGTGTTGCTGGTCGCACACCTCACAGGCGCGCATCTGTTAGTGCATCTTTACATCCAGACCTGCAGCCTTTAAAATCTATCTGTTAACTTTTGGAGAGAGGAGGAAAATGTCTATAGAAAGGTTAAAGTTCAAAATGAAGGCACTCGGTCAGAGAAATATCAATATGCAGCTGTCAGGAGAACTGACATTCTGAGTCACAAAAATACATTTTTTGTTTGGGGGGGGGTTTAACTTCTTCCATTATAAATTATTAAAACCACACGATCTGTCATGGAGATAATAATAGCAGTCACCTTCTTAAAAACAACAGCAAGTGCTTTATTCTCATATTGTTGTTTGTGCCCTGGAAAGAAAAGAAGCCAAATGAGAGTGTTTCAGATGTTTTGGTGAGTGAGCGCCTTCAAAGAAGTTTTGGAGCCCTTTTCCATCCTGTTCTGTAGAGGTCAGCAAGTTTGAGGAATTACAGGCACTAAGTGAAAATGAAAACATCAAGAGGCTTGCTGTCTATCACAAGTATCACTAAATCTTTTTGAACAACCCTGGGCAGTGAATTATGGAAGCATGGAATTGACTTACAGTTTATTTCTAGTAACAGTCAGTTACTATGTCAAATCTAAAACCATTCAGAAAAGCCTATAAAAATGTATGACAAACCAACCAGCAACCTCTAGATCTTTTTACATGTGTATGATTTTAGAGAACGTCTCGCTAGCGCTTGTGGAAATGAACAGACAGGACATTTTCAAGAGGCTGTAGTTTTGTGGTTTTTTTGGGTTTTTTTTTGTTTTGTTTTTTTTTTTTGCCCTCCTCGCTCATGTTTGGCATCAGAGAAAGCCTCTGGAGAAGCTTTGCTGGAGGAAGACAATATGGTGTGTGGGCAGGGGAATGGCACAGCTCTTGCTCCTGCCTCCCTCGGTGATGATCTGCCCCGCTATGAGTGAATGCTCTCCTAATAATCTCCCAAACCTTATTTCGAGGGGCCTTGTGAACACCTGGGAACCTTTTAGCAAAGGTGTTGCACCAGCCATGGCTCACCCCAAGGTAAGAGGGAGGAGGAGAGGTCCTGTGGGATGGGTAGTGGCTCAGGGAGGATCTCACGGACATGTCACCTGCCTGGGTCTGGTTCTGCTGTTGGCAGAGAGAAGAGCTAAAAACTTGGGTGATCGTGTGACCTTGTGGCTCTGTGGGGCAGGGGGGAGGGTTTCCCCTGGCTGCTTAAAATGCAAGTTTATAAGAACACATGGTACTGTTTCTGAAAGCTGGCTGGGGTCAGGTTATTGTTGGGCAGCTCAGGGGATCTGGGGAACAGAGGGTATTTCAAAACAGCTCCATTGTGTTCCCTCTGCAATGAGTCCCTGCTTCCTATTTCCCCCAGAGCAGTGACACTTCCCTAAAGGTGCTGCCAGATCTGAAATGTGTGGTTGACTGATGTTGTGGCTTTTCAGGAGAGGCCCTTCCAGTAATGCTGGAAAATAGCCCCTTAACTGTTCTGGGGCTGGGTCACGAATTTTAGGGTAGGCAGGACCATTTGGACCTAATTCTTTTACCCCCAGAGATGAGGACTGGGGATGGCTTCACAAAAGTAAGTGAAAATAAATTAATTTAGAAATATGAGACAACACAAGGCAATAGATAAGTCACTTACTGGATTGGCAATAGATTGGCCTCTTATTTGTGAGGACTACCCTGAAGAGACCAAACAGGGAACAAATCTTTCACAGCTGGTTTTTTTGGTTTTTTTTTGTGTAACAGGCAGACAGCATTAAAATATTTAAACATTTGCCACTGCAAGAAGGAGTGCAAAATGTCATGTGTCCGGATAGCCATTTTGCTTTCCTTGTGGTGCTTGGGCTGGGAAAGCATCCAAAACCGAGTTTGTCTTGCAAGAAATGATTTCAACATCAGTCCCCTGGCAATTGTATTTTAAAACTAACACAGCCTAATAAACTTTCACTCATGAAACCATCAAAGTTGTGTTTACTAGCAGAACACTCGGGTCAATAAAAATACTCCACACACTAGGATTTGGGATTTTATTATTTTGCATTTATTGAGAAACAAATTGCAGAATAAAGTGGGGCCACGAATAAAATACTCCTATACATGCAGAATATAATACAAAATGTAATTAGGCAGCACATTGTTAAAAGTCAGGACCAAAATCTAACAATATGGTGTCACCAGTTGTAAACTTGTAACTGTATAATACATAATTGTCAACTGTTGAGAAAAGATCTCATTTTGATAACACATATTGAGATTGGAAGCTTGTTTGTTAATGAGGGGTCTGAAAAATACTTATGACTCCAGGATGCTTGACAGCTCTAACTGCAACATTGTGCTGCACAGTCAAAGAACAGCGAGTTAGAAGGAATACAAACAAAAAGTAAGACCTTTTTAGGAGCAAACAAACAGGCATGTTTATATTTAAGGAATGTATTAAAATCACAGCTATCCTGCTCAGATATTAAATCAATCAATAGATTGACTAATGTGATTAATTTCTATTCATTTATGTTTTATATGCACAATTTGGCTTTAAAAATGTTCTCTTCAGAGCTGTTCATAATATCCTCAGCTTCATCTCTATGCAGAGGGCTGAGGAGAGGAGTGCTCTGCTCCCCTGGATGTGGGCCAGAGCCAGAGCAGCTCTTCCTGCCCACCTTTGCTGGATCTCAGCATAACCCAGCCAGGAGTTGTCTTCTCTCTGGGTTATTCCTCTCCTTGTGCAAAACAGGAATCTGGGAGTTCAGGATGCCACCAGGTTTCCTTCAGGACTGTCCCCTCCTCTTTATGGCTTCACCCACAGGGGACCTGGGACCCGACGGCTGCTGGACATGGCTGCAGCCCTGAGCATTTCTGTGTGCTGGCTTTCCCAGCTCTGTGTGCCTGCTGAAGTTGTGCATAAAGCCAATATTCAGCACAAAAGAGCAAAGCTGAATAGGTTGCACTGGCAGGTTGCTGCACACCTTTTATTTCTGATCTGTGCTGCTTTTATTTTCTTGGTGAGAGATTAAGAAGGTATTGTTAAGGTTGTTCTGGATGCCACAAAAACTCCAGGTAGCATTTTGCAGTGGATTTCAAAATTTTTGAGTAGCGTTGTGCTGGTAAACTCAGATTCGAACTCCCATGGCATATATTCTGTTCCCTCATTATCCCGTGTGCTCAGAAAGCTCCACACAACCCGTAGCAACTTGTTTTCTCAGAGGGAGTGATTACATGTGGTAGAGTGGGTTTCTTTTGTGTGTGTGTGTGTGTGTGTGTGTGTGGCAGTCATATAAAAGCCAGACCCTGTTATTTTTTAGAGTATTTGTAGCAGCTGCAAAGAAAATGTCCGCGTTGCTCTATGTTTTAGAAATGAGGTGGGAGTCTTGACGCCTCTGGAGACTCTGCTGGCAGTGCTGATGTCTTCAGGTGGCACCTGAGCTTGCTGCTGTCTGGGGAAGGACGCAGGTGGAGGGCTTTCCTCCCATTCACTCTGTCCCCACAAACCCAGTGACCAGCTTGGACTTGAGGCAGATGAAAGAAAATGCCCAGGTTTGCATTGCCACGTTCTTCCTGCTGCTGACAAAGGCTGCATTTAGTGCTGGTGTCACAACAACCTGCCACAGTGGCACTGGAAATGTGCTTCCAGCTCACCCGCAGAGTGATGCCTCTAAGCAAAAGGCAGGGGAGGCTGAGCTTTGTGCTGACTGGAAACAGACTGAAACTCCTCTGGTGCCTGCAAGGATCACAGTGGCTCTCTGTGCCCCACACCAAAATCTGGGGTCCTCACCAACGCAACAGAGGGTCTGGGCTCTTTCCCTCCTTTCTGCTTCCTCACTCAGTGCCCTGCCCACTTCATTAGCAGACGTGTCACGGAAACTTTTGGAAGGAGGGGTTGCACGCTTTAATTACACAATTCAAACCACCAGTTCTATTGCTTCCAACATCAAGCACTTTTTTTCCTTGCTCTTACTAGAGCAAACCTTGCTACAAGGCTGACTGCATACAGTATCCTGTCTGCTTTGTTTTCCCTTCTTCAGTGCACGGTGTATTTATCCTCCAAATGTCCATTTTCTTCTATTTACTCTTTGTTTTGTTTTAAAACACCCTTTAACCATAGATGAGTTGAAGCAATTGCTGTAGAAATACTATGTACCAAAGTCTACTCGGGCTCAGTGCTTCTTCATTATTACGGTGCAGCCAATTCCCAAATCCTGTTGGCTCCCTGAAAGAAGGAACCTCTGCTCTAAGGAGGCCGAGGGGGACAGTCCTGTTAGCACGGGTTTGGCACCGCACAGCGGGCTGCACTGCAAACCCCTTAAGAAGGGAGAGGTTTGGGAGCGTCTTCTGCATTAGGGGGTCAGAGTGGGGAGCAGAACCAGCGAGGAGCAGAGCAGCTGCCTGGACACTGCCTCCCCTTCCCCTCCCCTCCACCTCTCAGAGCTTTTGTCTTGGAGCCACAGCTCCGCTCTGCTGCATCGGCGGGACAGCCGGGGACACTGGGGGCTTAATGGGGAGTTGTCAGAAATGATTGTGCTTCTACCTTTTTGTGCTGTCAGAGAGGAAAATGTTACGCTCTCAGTGAAAGCTGGATGTGAACGGGGATGGACAGTGGTCTTCGGACCATTACAGCCTACTTCCTCTAATTTTTAAAATTTATATACTTTGTAATGCATTATTAATTTTCTTGTGAGTGATATGACTTTCAAGGCTATCAGGGGACTAATCTATTTTTTACATGGAGTAGAGAAGGATTCTAGGTTTGTACAAATAAAATACTCCCTGGAAGCAATACAACTGAAATGATATCTGCAAACATCACGGCTTTACCTCTCTTCTGAGCAAACATCAGCTCTCTATAGAAAGTTAACACTTTAATTAGACAGAATTTCAAATGATTGTGCATCTGCTATTAAGCTAAAGTGTTTGTATCTTTTTTCATAAAAATTACTTTCTTTGTACAGGACTGAGCTAGGAAGCCTGGGAAGAGATATCCAAATCCTTAGTTTGAAGATATTTGGGAAATACATGATTAAACAATCACTGGTATTACCTGAAATCCAAAAATTGGGTTGCTATGGGTATAGTATATTTGCTTAATTCTAGATGATTGTTCCTTGCCTGCAAGGAAAATTATGTGTGGTTGCAGAGATTTAAATATGCTTTTTTCAGTGGAACTCCAGGTATAATGGTTTCATAGGTCTAAGTGCGGAGATAATTTTGGTTTTTGGATGGTAAGCAGTAGCGGATATGTGCACACTTATTTAATATAAAATCTGGTGGAAATAAATAAAATCCAGCAAATGTTTATTTGGGAGCTGGGTTTAACCTCCAGAATAATGTTAGCAGAAGGTTTGATATACCAATTTTGGCAGTTTTTAAAATATTTGAAAAAATAGCATGAGTTCAGTAGAATAGTCCTACTGAAGAGTCAAGTACAGATGAGGAATAAGGTGTGATTAAAACATGCCATTGCAAGAACAGTGAGTATTTTTTAATGATTCAGATTTCATGGGCACTCAGCTCACAATGTTACCACTTTTTCTTTTTCTTGGATGCTGTTAGCTACAAAGCTTCATACCAGCCTGTCTTCATACCAGCTTTGGAGGGAAAATAATGTCCATTTTTTCCATCTCTGCTATTTCCTCCTCTGCACTCTTTGAAATTCCTGTCACTGATACCAACCACAGGTTCCTCTGCGCAGCAATGTGCAGGCAGGCACGAGGTGTGATCTCTGATCCACCAGATGTACCTGGGGCACTGAGATAACACCGAGTGTCAAATTAAGTCTCATTTGGATAAAGATACCTGGGCTGGCTGCAGAGTTTGGACTTTCCCGTACAAAACCCTCAAGTGTCCCGTGCTTGTGGTGAGGAGTCAGCTCAGCTCAGAGCATGTGCTCTGCTGTTGCAAAGGGTAGAGCAAAGATTCTCCCCAGCCTCCAGGACCTGGCCCTGTTAGAGCTTTGCATATGCTGAAGCAGGTAGGAATCATCCATCTTGTGCATCTGAGAATGTCAGAGATAACGGACCTGGGAAAGGCAGGGCAGTTATGGTTCTTAGGGCTTTCCTCTGGGGGTCTGAACTGCATTTGGTGCACCTGAGAATAGGGGAGGGAGGGTGTGGTGTGTGTAGAGGTGAATCAAAGTGGCTTTTCAGTCCAGCTGTAAATCTGATCTGCTGACATGCTCCTCTTCAGGTCTACCTCTGTGGGGTAGATCCTCTGCCTGCCTCATCCACCCAGACCTGGGATGAGAGAATGGGAATTGCCATACAGCTCTTCCCAATGCTGTTTGATGGTGCCAGGACTGCCTTGTCCATTCTGTTTGTGGGTTGCCCATAGCCAGAACTTTGTTACCTAATGTTTGGGTGGTTATTTTCATATCTATGGCAGCTAAACTTGGTGTGCTTTAACGCTGGGGTTATGTTTGGCAGTGCCTGGGAGAGGCTGCTCTTCCACACTGCCATGTTCCAGTGCAGTTGCACAATTCCCTTCTGTGCTTTGCAATCTCGTCGAGGTCCCCGTTGCAGGAAGTGGTTTGCCAAGCTCTCCACTGGCACAGTATAAACCAGCACAGCTGATAACAGGGGGCTGCCTGGAGAGCAAGGGAATCCCTGAGTGATAACATCCAAAAGAATGCTTTTATCCTCTAGAGATGGTGTGTGATAATGGTCAGCCTCAGAAATGGATTCTTGGAGACGTTTAATGATCGCTGCAACCTTGAGCAGTCCTACATAAAAAATGCTCCCTCAGTGTCATGGAACACAAAGGTGGCTCCAGACCGGCACTGCTTCCAGGGACAAGCAGTGGCAAGCACTGCTCAAGCCTCAATCTCGGATATGTACTGGGCACTTCTCACTCCTTGATTCCCCTTCAGGGCCATGTGGGGGTCTTTGACCTCCTTTTCAGTTTTTAGGGTGCAGTTTGCCGTGTGCAGGGCACACGTGTTGCTCCAAAGCATACAAAGTTCCAAGAGTTTTGTGTTCTCTCCTGATGAGACCTTCTGTCAGTGCTAGAGGGCATCCCTTGGGTCCATGTGCAGTACAGTTCCAACATTGTACAGAGCCAGGATGGACAACCAGGACCATCCAAAAACTCCAATTCTGCAGTGATTCAGAGGAGAAAATACCTGCCTGTCAAAACCTGAAAAAAAACTAGTTATGGAAGACAAAAAAATCCTCAAAGGTTCCTTAATTAGTACCATACTGTGAACGAGCTACCCAAAATCTGCTTGGAGCAGTCACGCACCCCAAGAGCTCAAGAGTTTTGCACCCAGAGCCGACACTGACTTTCTCTGTGGCCCCGGGCAAGTCACTTAACTCCCCGTTGTTCATTGAACTGCAGAGGGGAGATAACAATCCCTGCCTACCACAAGGTAGGTTGTGGCAGGATAAATTAGCTGTTGGCTTTTAAAGCACTTTAAAGATGTACTGCAAAGCATTAAGAGCACTTGTTTTTATGAAGACAGTAACGGTTAAATGATAATTCTGCGCTCTCACTGAATTTGTTAGTTTTAAAGTGTGAGTGTTATGCTTCTACAATATGCTATTAATCCAAACAAATTACTAAGCCTTTGTGTGGTATGTGAGGAAGCCCATGAGTTTACCTTTTCGTAGCTGTAAATGCAGTGGAAAGGATTTGAACTTGCCTTCTCACCTCGAAGCCTCTGGCAAACTGGTCACCGACATAATAAATACACAGCATTTAATAATGCTTCACTTTTCCTCTTTAAACCATTAGTTGTTTCCTGCTTGACTAAGAAGAACTTCAAATTCAATTCATTAACATTTCTTTAAATAGCCCTCTTAACAATGCCGGTTTGGTTTCCTTGTTATGTTCTGCCACTAATAGCGGTTTTTACTTCTAACCTGTTATTAATTAGAAATAAAGACTGGAACTCTTCATTTCTGCATTAGTTTTAGTGCCTCTTTTCTCAGAGGCCGAAAAGGGTGCTATTTTTTTTTTTTTTTAAAGCCTGGCGTGTCTTGTTATATAATTGTTCCTGGGGTAAATAATTTAGCTGGTCAGAGCAAGTGCACTCCTGGCCGCCGTGAGTGGTCAGGCCGGCGGCGGGCAGCGAGGCGTGGCTAATCCGAGCCAAAGAGGAGCACAGCTGCATGAAACTTTGATTAGGGGCGGCCGAGGGAAGGGGCCGCGGCTCGGCCGGGCTTTCGGCGTGACCCGCGGCGCTGCCCGCGACCGCCGGGGCTGGCGGGGCACCGCTCCGCCGCGGCTTAAGCGTCTTTGCCGTGAAGGACAAATGAACAGGCGCAGACCGTCTCAGCCGCCCTAATCTTTTCTTTCCCTACTTCAAAGCCTTCTGTGTTGCATCTCGGGCTGTAATTACCCTTGAGGTATTTCAGACTCGAAGCGACACCGGGAAAATTGCGCTTCCCGATAATGGTAGCCCACAGTTGTGTTTAATCAATTATGTAGTTGGTCATGAGACTGGCTTTTTAGTTACAAGGATTTTAAGGCCAACCCCTTATGCCCTGGCTGAGGAGAGCAACAATACCGAATTAAAGGAACACTCTCCATTTGATGCAGCTTAATCGAGGCTTTACCTGCTTAATTAAAAACACGCTGCCAATACCCACTTACTTCTCCATGCTCTAAACAGCCGGTCGAATGCCACGCTGTAATTTCCTAAGCAAAACTGTTTAAGTGAGGTGGAGCTGCAACACTAATTTTTACGGATATAAACAGACCCACTCAGCAGCAGCAGCAGCATCTCTGCATTCCTTGGAGCTGGTGGCAGTGCTGTAGTGCAGGGCTCGGAGGTGTGCGGGTGCTGGAGAGGAAATGCGAGCCGAGCTGGGAATTAAACGCGTGGCCTCGCTAACTCGCTGTGAAAGATACAGGACAGCCAAAAGCTTTGCTCCCCAGTAGTAATGGAGTTGGCTGGGGTGCAGTGGGGTGCTTCCCGTGGAAGGAATTCAGCTGATGCTAACTCAACAGCTACTTCGAGATGTCTACTGGCTGCCTGTGGGAAGATCTTGCTTTGGGAAGCTGGTGGTGGTGCTGCAGGCCAGTCAAGGTTACGTGATGGTGTATCCTGATCCTTACAAATTCAGCGTGGGGAGTTGTGATGGTAAACTGGCAGTGGGACTGTGCTGGAAAGGTGAGAAATATTCAGGAGAGGGCTGCAGGGCTGATGACATCCATCCTGTCTCATGACTGAACCCACAGAAGCTGTGTAATTTCTGTGGGTGTTGCTGGGTGTTTGCCTTTGGTCCATAGATGACCACTGAGTTACTCAAACTACAGCTGTTAGAGAAGCATCCAGGCATTGGCCTGCTTCCTCCACCTTCTGCCCTGCTTTCCAACACACCCTATCCTTCTCTATCCAGCCTCTTCTCCCTACCCCAGATCTCCACCTGCTTTTCAGCAATGCTTAGCAAGCCTCTGACAGCACTTCTCTTGCCTGCTCCTCCTCTTTGGAAAGTCTCATGAAACCTCAGTCACCGATGTTTTGATCAAGCATGAGGAACAAGTTTGATGCTATTTTGAATCTGTTTCACTTGGGGAAGAGGGAAAAACTTCCAAAATTCAAAACATCTTGCAAATTCCTACATTACTTTGGTTACTTCTGTGCTTGTCAGCTCTTTGCCTGTGATGCAAGCTTGTTGCAGAAGTATTGTCTCTGAATTTAAGATATCCAGGAGAGTTGATGATATGTGAGGA
Organism: Picathartes gymnocephalus; assembly: GCA_013390045.1. NCBI lineage: Eukaryota > Metazoa > Chordata > Aves > Passeriformes > Picathartidae > Picathartes > Picathartes gymnocephalus. Next base: position 449,453 of record WEKY01048297.1, on the reverse strand, counting down.
GGTATTGATTGATGTGTACATTTATACCTCTTCTACAAATTCTTCCTTCTCAGACAGCATTACAGATAACTGTCCCAGAAGAAGGCAGCTTTGAGTCTGATGTTCTTACATGGTTCCAAGCAGGATATCTGTCTGTAGTGTGGAAGGTAGGTTATTCCTTAGGCCTTTTTCCTCTCCTCTAATTTTAGACTTGTAGCACTATGAAGGAGTTGTTGTTGCCAGTCATAAAAAGCCGGTGGGCTGTCTTTTTGGGACTCGCTCGTTGCCCTAACCCAGTTTCAGTTATTCTATTAATACACTGCTGGAGTCTGGCTGGAGCACAAAGTCCTCTGTGGACAGGCCAGTAGCAATGTCTCTCTCCTGGAGCAATTATAGGAGAAGTTTTATGAAGATGATAATTTGGATAAAAGTCATCAGAGGGGCACAGTAGAGAGAAAAAGAAACATTGGGGGAAAGTCAGGCTGGAGCTCAAAACTGAGCTAACGGGGGCTCGGTGGATGGTGTGATTAATTTATAAAAAAAATATACCTTGCAAACACAATTCCAGACTGTTCATGGAAAAGAAACAGCTCTTATGGCAGCAAGACTGAACTTCTGAATCTCCTCTTCTCACAGCATTCCCACATGAGCATTGGCCTCCTCTGCCCAGCAAGGCTTTGGTGTTAGCATTGACGCAGTGGCCACTATTTCTGCACAGCTCGCCCCAGGTCTGGGTGTGGGGTTGGCCAGCAGCAGCAGGCTGGCCTTAGCCTGGGTCCATGTCCTGATCATGTTCTCTGTATCATCCCGCACGTGCTGGGCTGTCCCGATGCGCTCGTGGAGCTCCAGTGCTTCGTTGCTTGTTAGGCAGATGGGCTGATAGGAGACCAGTCCCTGGAGTGCTGCTTCCACACCAGAGATTTACTTGTGTGGCTCTCTGCAGCAAAACTTATCAAGGATGGCAGCCTGGGCAGTCCCGTGGAATTCAAGGTGTGTTATTTTTGTTCTGTTTTTAAAGGATTTTAATTAAGTGCATGGTTAATGAATGTTGTGCTGTCCATCTTCAGTTGTGCATACACACGTGGTGTGCTGCTCAGGTGCCGGCTGGCCCGTGGTGAGGGTGGTGTGCAGCCATATTTGTGACATACCATTGCTAGGATTGCTTTTGGGGTAAGCACAGGAAGGGATTGTTCCCAATACCCCTGATAGTTCCTGTGTGACAGACACGGAGTGTGTAAATCTTTAATGTATCTGCAGCTGGGAATGCAAGTGGCTGCTGCCCTCTCTGCAGTCAATTACACCGTCTTAATTTGCTCTGACATAAAATTAGTTTTTCCCCCCATCTTATTTCCTCACACAAAGCAGGGATATAGATTGTTACTGTAGAAAATTAAGGTAGGTTTGAGACCTGAAAGGTGAGGCAACAGGGAACATTCAGTTTTCTTAGGTTTTGAAATGCTGTTTGTTGAACAAGCCATTTCCTACTTATCCCAAACCTTGCCCAGATTTTGTGGCGGTGGTACCTGAGGAGGGTTCAGATGTTGAGGTGGAAGTGCACCTTCCTTGTGGTTCAGATTGCCATGGAAAATGCCAGCTCCAGCAGCACAGTTGAATCAGGGAATCACAGAACTGTCACAGTTTACTTTTAGGATTGTAATTATTCCTCTGCTTAGGAAAGAACCCTTTCTATTGCATCCTGCTTCGGGAATACACTTTGGAGAGTTCTTACATTTGGCTTCAGGTGGAAATTCTGAACACGGTGGGGCATCAGCCCAGAATTCGCTGTGCAAATGCACAGGAGAGGTATGATGATAAACATTTCTCCCCCAAACTTTGTATTTCTCTTTCTGTACTTTCTCATTTGGGTTTGTTTTTTTCCATTGACCACCGGCTATGACCATATGGCTTCTCTTCTGTTTTCCTCTGTGTCTTCTACCCCCCTGCTCTGAACATATTATAATGTTCACAAGACATTTTAATATCAGTTCTGGTCTTGCCTAGCAGCACAAAACATCTTGTGTATTTGCATTTTTTAGTTTAATCATTATCTTAATAATTTTTGGGCAGTAGCCACAGAATCATTTTCTCTCTGTCTCATCTCATCTTTAAAGCAGCAGTTCATGCATCTCCCTACCAATGCCCCGTTGCACTTGTTTTAAACCCACAGCTGAGGTGTGGTTTGGGAAGAGGAGATGACAATAACCTGCCTGTAAGGCACCTTTCAGGAGCCCTGGGTACTCCAGCCCTCCCTGGAGCAGGCCTTCAGCACTGGCAGTGATTAGAGAGAGCTGTCAGGCTCCAGCTAAGGACACCTGGAAATGGAACTCCTACGGAGGGATGAGCTGGCATTGAACAGGTTCTGGAGATTAAAATAATCCTGGGAAGCATTGGATTAGCAGGAAAGCCCTCCATCTTCTGCACCCTGGCTACAGCAGACTCATGTCCCTTTTTTCCATGTTAGTTATATTTTAGGTGATACAGCCTAGGGAGGCAGTATTCCCATTACCATAAATCCCTTCTTTTTTTCAAATCCAGCTTGATTTTTCTCAGCTTGGGGTTAAATTCACTCCTTTTAGTTCGGGTGTAGTTACACCAATTGTGCCTGGTCTAGGTTTTTGGTCCTGAATGTCAAACTCACTGTTAGCATCTTGGGATTACCTCATGATCTCCTTTGTAATCCCTTTACAAACATATTTTCCTTTCAGCTCATGACAAACCTAATTAGTGGTGTTTTCAGTAAATAGGAATACCTATAGCAAAAGTCCTTTTTCAAATACAGATTTGCCATGACCTGACATTAGTTTGACCTTCCAGGGCATCTCTCAAGAAAGTATTTTGCTCAGGTTGTTTAATCAAACTTCATGAAATTTACTAACTAAAAACTTGTTCTTCCTAGGTTAGAAACAAAAAGGCTGAGGGTCAGAAAACCTTTTTAAAATCACTGGAAGATGGAAAATTATAGGTAAACTGTCCTAGCTTTTAAACCTCTGTCATATTTCCAAGATGCTTTCCTTGCTGACACTCCTGTTCTCAAGTAGCACATTCTTATTGTCTTTACCTTGTTTGTCTTCACTCAATCTTCAGCCTTTTAAATATTCCAAAGCATTTTCCTTTTCTGTCCTGATGAAGTTTGAGGGAATCTCAGCCCCTGCCCCAGGTGACTCCTGACAGGAAAGTGTGAGCTCTGTGGGGAGGAGGAAACACCTTGTGGTGCCTTGTGCAACGCTGAGGTTCTGAACACCAATTCCAAACGGCTGCATCTTATCCTTTAATATCACCCCACGCCACAATCTGTCGCAACAGCCACCAAATGCAATGAAACCCTCCTTCTTTCCTTTTTAGATGTTACTCACTGTTCTCATTTAGAGAGAGATCTGGCTTCAATTATTTACCAAAGAGATGCTGGGCAGAGTTACATACCAGGCAAGCTAGGCTGACTTGCCACAATCTTTTAGGGCTCCTTTTTTTTTTTTTTTTTTTTTTCCTCCCCAGAAGTCTTAGTCTTTTTCCCCTTAGAGAAAATTATTCATAATCATAAATGAGTATTTGGGAAATGTCACCTCCAGGTACTAGAGATGAGACCTTCCAGGCTTCTGAAGCTACAGAGGGGTTAGCTAATGTGACATTTTTTAATCTGCTCATTTGTTTTCTTATCATGGAACAAGGGCTTCTGCTCCATTCAAAATGAGAGAGGTGCGTTTTAACCAGTTATGTGGAGAAAGTTCAGTTTTTCTCAGATAATCTGTTTCTGTGTTTTGTACATATTCCACAATAATCTAAAAATCAAAGCAAGATTACCCTCTTCTTCTGGTATGTATTTGAGAGGGTTTTTTTCCCACATCTGCCCTTTTCTTAAAGCTAAACAAGGCTCCTGTTCAGATCACATGACTATTAAGACACAGTAGATGCTTTTTCATAGATTATGAACTTGCTTTAAACTTCTCCCTTTTCTGTAACACAATTCCAACTCCTTGGCTTGCTCTCCTTCACTGAAAACTCTTTATCTGCAGTGAAATATACTGAATTAAGAATAGGGTTTTCTCCCCCTCTTTTTTAATGTGTATGTGTTGACAGTAATTATTTTCTAGGGGTTTGATTCAAAAGCTATAAATTATTTGGATTTGGAATACAAATCCTAGAAAAGAGAACTGGAAGGGATATCAAGAGATCAACTGATCCAAACAAGACCTATTATATCTATTTAATTTCCAACAGATGGTTCTCTAATCACCTCTTAAAAATCTCCAGTCACTATTTTTACTCTTAAAAGAATGTCCTAGCACCTAGCGGATTTTCCCTTTCTGTCCACGATTTCTTGTCCTGCCCACTCTGGGAACAAAGCAGTTCCCTTCCTCTCTGATGGAGTCTTCCATACACTTGGATATCCTTTTCCTGCCTCTCTCAGTTTCTCTTTTTGAGGATCAGCACACCCCAGTTTGTTCAGGGGGCCCACATGGGGACTCCTGAGCATGTTTCTCCCAGGTGAGTTTCAGGTATGGGATGTCCTCTGACTTCTGGCACTCAGAAGTGGAAGCAGAAGTCCAGCTGACGCCTCCTCCCACTCCTGATGGCAGACAGAGGGAGAAGCCAAGGGTCTGGAAGTCTTGGATGGGACCTGCCCAACCTGTGTGCAGCAGTCATGGGTGGCTTGGGGCTTTTGCCCTTGGTCTGCTCACAGCTGCTGCTTCAGATTAAGGCTCCTCCGAGTTCTGCCAGGAGCCATCAGTCACGTTAACATATTCCAGAAGCCAGATCTGCCTGTGTGTGGGAAACTGAACCACGTGCTGCCTGATGTTGGCCAAGGGAGATGGTGCAGGGCTTCTGACACCTGGGAATTAGTCTGCTGATTAGATCTTTCACTGGTGGACCATAAAATACTCCCCCCCCACAATGTATTTTCTGTAACTTAGTTGTTGATAGCTTACAAATATCTCAGTGCTATCCCTTAAGCACTTCTGAGGGAATGTTCATCACCTGTTTTTCTTCAAATTACTTCAGAAAGACCAAAGGGGAGCTGACATGACAAATCATAGGGTAAAACAGATTATTAGAAGCAAGAAGGCATCCTTCAAAATGTTGACGTTCTGTGTTCAAGAATGAAAAGGGAGGACAAGGCTCACAAATCTTCGGGAACCCTTTGAAGGAGTCCCCAGGCAAATGAACAAAGAGATCTGGGTGATATGGTCCTCAGGGAATTCACAAAGGCATTTGAAAAAGTGCTTCACCAAAGGGTCTTACAGGAAATAACCTCCATAAGTTTCTTGCATGGATAAATAATTGTTGAAAAGATGGGAAACAACAGAGAGGAATAGAGAGGTCATTTCCACAGCAGAGGAACCTTGCAGAGGTCTGTGGTACAGCCCATATTTTCATAAATGTACTGAAAAACCAGGGTGAGCAATAAGATGGCAAGTTTGGAGGTGAATGCCAACTTATTCAAGATAATAAAGGCAAGGGCTGGCTGCAAAGAACCGAGGAAGTGCCTTTTCATACCGCGTCCCTGAGCAATAGAGTGGGAGATGAAATTCAGCGTGGATGTAAGAGAGGTGGGGTGAAAGTCACAGCATTGCATTGATGGCGATGAGCATGGAATTGAATACTATCACTTGGGAAAAAAGATGTGGTTGTAACACTGGGCTTTGAAAGTATCACCTCACTGCTTAGTATTTATTTTTAAAAAAAAGGCTGACATACTGTTAGGAGCTATTAGTAAAGTAATACAAAACAAAAGAGGAGACACAAAAGAGGAGACACTCTCCAGCACTTTAGACATCCATGCTTTGCCCACATCTTGAATACTTGGTTCAGTTCCAACACTTCAGACACAGCAGGGGTGGAAAAGGCATGGAAAATGAGTGATTAGAGTCAGAGAATGGCTTTGCATGAAGAATCGTAAAATAGTCTAGGATTCTTTAGCTGGGAAAAGAGATGAGGGGATGTGACAGGGGGCTGTAAAATGATAACTGCGAACATCAGGATGAAGAACAGGGAAAGATGGTTCATTGTTTCTTCTCACACAAAGTAAAGGAACACAAAATAAAGCTACTGAGTAAGGCTTCGGGACAAACAAAGTGGTGCTGCTTCATGGCACAGGTAACATTCATAAGGAACTCCTTTCTGCAGGATGTTGAGGTTGCTGCAAATTTTCAGGTGTTTAAAGAGTCACTGTTCAGATTTATGTGACAAAAAATTCACCAATTTATGCAAAAACGCTGCGATTCAGGAAAATCTGTGCACTGCAAATCGTTGGAGGCTGGGAGGGGGTTCAGGGATGTAGGATTGTATGGGCTGGTTCTGCTCTCCTCCTCCCTGGGTATCGGCTGTTTGTGACTGTTGGAGACAAGTCACTGGATGTGCCTTGGTCTGACACGATGCCGCTGCTCTTGTGTTCACTCTGTCATTCTTAGAGATGCTCAGCCACTGCTAGTTTTAATGAATTGTTTTCAGTGGTCAAAGCAAATTGCCCAGCTACTCTCAAAGAAATCCAGCCAAGATAATGGGACCTGGCAATTTCAGGAGTGTGGCAATATACCCTACAAGTCAAAGAATTAAATAATTCTTTTAAAAAATACTCATTCCCCTTTAAAGGAGTATTGGAAGGGGAAAAAAAATGCTCCTAAACAGTCATATATCAGAGAGGCATGTAAAATGTCCAGCTGAGGAGTGTTATTAATGAAGTGGTGAACTTTAAGTCCACGCATAACATGCCTCCAGTAGGAAGGCTCTTATTTCCAATGCCTGGGGTAATCTAGCAAAATCCAAGCCATGTCTGTAATGAACAAGGTGGGCTATCAATCAACACGGAGATGACACAAGCATTTCACACAAACCCAAAACCCGACCCCCCCCACCCCTAAAATCAAGGCCACTGCAATGCCTCCCAAGGCTGCCCGTCCTCGCCAGGCAGGCAAAGAGTCATGAATCTGCATGTGACTGTTAAAGGCAGAGCTGCTCCTAAGTAGGTGGTAGTTATTTTTAGCAACTAGTTTAAATTGTTCTGATATTGAATCTGCACCGTGCAGGGGTAACATCTTTAAAATGCAATTCTATGGTAGGTGGCAACAATCAAGCTGAATTACTGACATTGTAAGGAAATGAAAAGTCAAACTGCTGACCATGTGTATTTGATGGTATTTAATTAAAAGTAGATAACATAGTGTGAATGAACCACAAATCAGATAAAAATGGCAGTATATTCTCATATTTAACACATATTTGACTTGTGGTTGCTTGACAATTTACCAGAACAGGTCTATGACGGTCTCCAAATATAAAATCAGGAGTATAATTAAAAATACTGCAGGGAAGAAGCAATATTCAGTTCAACCCTGAACTACGTTAATCACAGCCACAGCTGTATCACTCTGTATCACTTCCATTGCCTTTAACAAGAACTTCATTTCTTCTTCTTCTTCTTTTTTTTTTTTTTTAATAGAAGAGGGGAAAAAGGTGTCCAGGCTTTTGCTAAATCAGAGTGTTGGGTTTAAAAAGTTTAAAATGTGGGGCTGGGAGGAAGAAGAGGGTAGCAGAGGCAGAGCATGGTTTATTAGGAGCTGTGGTGCAGCTGCCTCAGCCTGGGACTCTTGTGGCCACGCACCAGGACTGTGGCTTCTCTTCTGCGTTTGGCACAGGGTTGTGCTGTGACCTTGAGAGGTTCTTTTATTGCAGCCTGTGCCACAGCTCCTTCTCCTGTAAAGCAGAGCTCTCCTTGCTTTCTCTCCTTATTTCTCTGTTTGGCTAATAACCAGGAGAGCGAAGCCTTGATCTCTCTTGCGCAACAGCTCCTGTTTCAGGGGCATTTTGCTCAGCTCTTCTCCCAAATCACCCCTGCCTGCTGCAGGTCTGCCACAAGCAAGGAAACACAAACTGGGCTTGGGCTCCCACCAGCTTTTCTTTTGTTAGTTCTGCCACTGAAATGATGCCACCCTAATCCATGAGGCTTTGCCAGGCACACAGGGTGTTCCTGGTGTTCCCCTGTCCCATGGGGGAGGGAGATGTCACAGCCTGACAAAGAAGAGTTGATACCACACATCTTTTCACCAGGATTCAGATGAAAAAGTCTCAACATATTCTTGTAACTCTGGCTGAAGAGGCAGCTCTTAGAGAATGAGTGTTTAGTCTTCGCTTGTTTGATGTCTGTCAGCACAGCTTTCAGCCAAAATAAATAAAGGTAGGCTCTCCATTCACAGGGAGGGCAGGGAAAATGGGAGTTCGGGCTTCCCTTGCTCACCTTTAGGATCCTCACAGGTAGTGCCTGCCGACTTCTCAGCTCCAGTCTCTCTTCCTCCCACCCACTACAAAATGCTGTTCTGTGCCCTGAGAAGCCCCAGTTCATTTGGCCCCCCATCTCTGTTGCTTTCACCTGCATGTGCAAATGAGCTGCAGTGTGACCAGCCATGGAGGAAGGAAAAAATCCTTCAGTGTGTTAGTGTGGGGAGTTTTTCCAGGGGACTCCATCTCCTGGAAATCCTTGGGAACCAGAGAGCAAAAACCAGGCAGAATGAATTCATGCACATTCAATTTGAAAAATACAGTTTTTCTTTTACCTTTTTGCCACTAGACTGTTGAGTTTTACATTTTTTTCCCCAGTGTATCACTGTACCACTGGGGTTTCCAATGGTGTCCAGGGTTTTGTGCACAAAGAAGGTGTGTTTGGGACAAGGACTAAGTAACCTCCTCTCTTTGGTGAAAGAATTAAGAAAGCATTTCCATTTTGCAATTCCCATTTCCTCTTCTCTTCAGTGGGTTACAACTGATTAGGGAGAGGGTGGGATTTAGGTTCTGCTAGCAGAATCACATTGTCTAAATCTCCTTACTATTATTTTAGTTGACATGCAATTGCAGTAATGCCCACTAGTCTCCACAGGTACGGTTTATTCCTTTGGGAAGGGCTGGTGTCTCCTTCAGTTTTGTATGGAGTTTCAGAATTTGAAAGATTCTTTTCGTGAAATTTTCTTGCGCCTTGTAGAGTATAACCCAGCGTTTCTTGTCCCTCTATTGCAAAGCTAATTGCAACACCATTTGTTAACTTGAGAATGAGACTATTTCTTATCTATTTTTAAAATCAGACTTTTTAGCTTATTCTTGACTTGGCTGCCCTGTAGCCTGAGTGAGCGTAATGCAACACAATGGACTTGCAGGTAATCAATAAAAGCTTAGAGGTCAGAGATGGCATTTGACAGACTTACACTCGTGATTAAATATTCTGCTGAAGGAAATACTTAGAGGGTTTCTTTTTAAAAGGTAAACTCAGAGTTGCCCTGATGACCGTTAGGTTTGAATTCTGTGCTGCCACATAGAGGAGCTGGCTCTGGAGTTCCTTTTTGGGACAACAGAGTCGTTGGCTGCTGCACAAGACTGCCTGCAACCTGCTCCTACTGTGGTCTGTGAGGCTCCATTTGGCTTCAGTGCTCCTAAGATCTGTAACTAAGCCACCTGGGTTAGGAGCCTTGACACCCTGGTCTCCCCTGTCTACTCAGTGTTGAGAGAAATTATTACAGAAAATCTCTGGGGATGATGCTTTTTTAAGGAGTACTGGGTGCAAGCTGGATTGCAACAAGTGGCTCTGCTGCAGCTCTGTGCATGTGATGCTCAGAATTGACTTTAGACTGAAGTTATCAAAATGTTCTCTCCAAGCACTAGCAGTTAGGACAATTTGGTGTGCACCTGAGGCAGAACTTCTAGTTCTGTTCTTCTGAGGGGAAACTGTTTATGGTGACACACCCCAAAACCACCTTGTGCCACTGAGGAAAATCAGGGGATTTGCTTTCAGGTCTCGTGCCTGCTCTGAAACAAGACACTGAGTGCCAGTGTCCTCGGTGCTGGCACTGCTGCTGGTCACATGCTGGCGCTGGGTGGGAAGGTGGGAGTGCTTTTGCATGTCGATAGCTGAACTGACAAGCTGTGAACTCCCTGCGTCTGAGCTTTAATTCTGTGAATGAGTGGTGCAGCCACGAGGTCCTGCTGGAAGGACAATAGGGAATTCATTCAGGAGGTACTAGAGCAGGATCCAAGTATTTGACAAAGGTACCAGGGCCCTACAGGAGTGATCATTATCTCACTGTCACTGTTGTCTGGCTGTGGACATGATGGCTGGAAATGATGATGGCCTGTCCGTGGGAATTTATCTTTACACCACCCAGACTCCCAGAGCAAAAAATCCTTGTAGTTGGACCTCTGTGGAATCCTTCCCCCACAAGGCTTCAAAGACACAGAGAGAAGAGCTAGAAATATTAAAAATGTTGTCTCCAGACTATGTGGCAGTGAATGATTTGGGCAGAATGAAGTTGCTCAAGCTGGAGGCTGATCAGGACATGGATGCATTAACAGTAACAAGGGAAGCATGGCATGGTAGCAACAGAGAGAAGCAGCAGCAGGAGATGATGTTGGCAAAACTTCCCTGTTCTAGAAGTTAACTCCATGAATTTTCTGAAGTCAGTTGTAGGCACTTTTGGGAAGTGATATTTGGGTGACAGCAGAACGAGTATATTTGTGGCATGGCATCCCAGTATGCCACCGAGCAGCTTGTCTCGGTGGATGTAAAATGTGAGAGAAGTACATCATTTAGCACTGAAAACATTTCAAAAGGACACGAGCCAACAGACTCATAAAACTTGTCTCTCCAGATGTTCTCCCCAGAGCCATTAAAATAGGTGGTCTTAATATTTGCTTTTTGATCTTCAGCATGTTACCTTCTCAAAAGCCAGCAACAAAGGCCGTGATTAAATGTGTGCACAGATGAGTGTTCCGTGCTGGGGCAGCAGGACACGCTGACACCTCGTTTAGTTTGCCACTCCACTTCCCTCCGGCTGAACTCGCAGTCTACCTGCAGTGCCTCGTTTGCAATCTGCATGCAGAGTAGGAGGCTTCAAAGCTCTTAAGGAAATGCATTTCAAATGGTCTTCCCGTTATAAAGCATGCAGCCAGAGCGGTCACCCAACCATGGCAGAGGAATCCGTAAAAATGGAGATAGGCCGGCGTAAATCAAAAAGTGCGGCTTAAATCCTGAGAGTTCTGCAACTGCAAGAAGTGTCACATCCAACAGGATGCAATATATAATGGGTATATACCACACCAGTTACAGGAGGATGACAAATGGCCTCGCAGGCACCACACTGGCTCCATTTATACTGTTTCCTTTCTGAGGCAGGATGGTAACTCCGTAATGTCTCCAATATTTTGTTGCTCTATTGAACCTCCTCTGCTGAGAGCAGAGACAGTCGAGTGTGTTCCTCTTGCATTCTCTCAGGTGTAATATACAAGATCCATAATAATTCAATAATGTGAGAGCTCAGCTCCAGTGTTGGTTGGAAAGGATTTACTTTGCTTTCCTTGGGATAATTATGACTGATTGTAATAAGTACGGATATAAACTCTTGATCTTTGCCGTCAGAGCCACAGACTACAAGTTCCATGTGAGTTGAGGACAATTACAACTTAGTTCAAAGGCTGGAGACATTAAAAAAAATGGTGATTGCATTTAGTAGATTATAATTCCACACTTTTTGTTCTCCACTGTTTGCAATTGTTCTGAAAGTTTTACTTGCATAGATGGTTTCCGGATTCCAGGGCAAGGCAACTGCATTTTGCAGCATTCCTTTTAAATCCAAGCTCAAACTACCATGGCAAGGGTCCTGATGGGACCTCACAGCACCTTCCTGCTCCCCAGCTCTTTGGATAAATAGCCAAAACAGGTGAACATGTGCCAAGTTCCTGGGTGGGAATTAGTTGGGCTTCAAGCACCTTGATTATTTCATGGATGGAGCCTGCTATAACTTTTTCGGAACAGCACAACCGCAGCTGAGCTACAGCTTTGGAGGACAGTGGGCTTTTCCCTGGCAGTGCTGCCTCAGCTCCCAGAAATGCTGTGGAAGCTGTTGTTTTTCATTCAGAAAGCCTGGCATCTATGACTTCTAGTAGCCCTTTGCTTCCCTGAATCCATTGGGATGTGGTATCCTCAGTTTTCCCTGACACTGCAAACAGGTTGAAATGATAGATGAAAGGGGAGCGGGACGGAGCTGTGAGTGAGTGCATTAGCCTTTCACTGCTGGAGTCCAGGGTTCAGAGGCTTCCTTTGAGCAAATGTAAAAACGGGTTCAATAATTTCTTTCTAACATCCTTAGCGGACATTTGGCAATATCATAAAACCTGTGCACAATATGGAAAAGAAAAGCACTTCTCTCTGGAACAGGAAATGTGTTGTGGAATGGAAGCAAGGTAGAAGGCAGAGAGGCGTGGAGAAACATGCACAGCACCTTCATCTAGGTATTTCTAAAAAGCCAGCACTTGTTATACACCAAGTGCACCCACTAATTAAGGAATAAGAAGGAAAGAAGGTAGTTGAAAAGCCTGACTGGTTTTTCTTTGGGAAATGCATTAGACAATTGGAGAGTGCACATTGTCCTATTATTCAAGTTAATTTACACTCACTCTCCTAGTCCACCACAAGAATTTATGAACCTGGAAGAGCTATAAGTCCCTTAACAAAATAAACAAACTGTAGCTCAGGCTTGTGTTCTTCCAGAGACCCACCACCTAAGGGTTTGTGTGGTTGTTTTGGTTCTGGGGTTTGGCTTTTTTAACTAAAGGTGAAGAGATGATTCAGTACGTGGTGCAGTGTCACTTTTCTCAGGGCCAAACAATTCACATTACCAGAATTAGACCATTAGAATATACTTCAAATGCACAGTGAAATAATAAAATCTACCAGCCTTCAGCTATGACTTGTCTTTGAACATCCGAGGTGTCTGGATAGAGAAGGAAGCCTCGACCTGCTGGGCTCCTTGTGAGTGGCTCAGCCTCCCCTGGGCCCTACAAATTCAGAGCAACAACAGCCAGAAGATTAGACAAGTGTAACTAAAACTATTCTGATGTCAGGCCCCTATTTTAATCTCCTCCAAACGATCCAGAGCATACTCGTTAGTCCGTTAGTCCGTACAACACATCGTCTCCTCCTGAATGTGTGAGGCTCTTAAAGAAAGAAAGTTTTTCACACTGTATACCAGACGACCTTGATGTGATAGACTGCAGGGTTTTGTGACACTGCACACTCAGTGCTATTCAACACTTTGCCTGAAAGGGAGGAAGGAATGGATTTATTGACTTGTGACTTTGACTCAGGCCTGTGTATCAGGACTGTTATTATGTGGAATGATTAGGCTGCAGTGTCAGGGACAAGTTAAACTAGAACAACAAAGGACCTCCTTAACCTTTACCTGGACACAAGGCCATTCATAATGACTTGCATGGTTTGGAAAACTAAGTATATCTTGCAGCACTCAATACTTCTGCAGCTACAGCAAATGAACAGAAATGGAAAAGATGGATTGCTGAAGGAGATGAAATGTAATTCAATTCTGCATAGTCCTGTTCAGAATACCAAGTTCAGGTCTGTGTCAGAAAGTGGCAAAGGCATCATCTTTCTGTTCAGAGTGAATTTTAGAACTGGATACAATACATATCTACCCAGGATTCTTCCATTTTTTTGGGGAGTGGTGGTATAGCAAATGATGCTTTCCATGAAGGAGATTTCCTCATATGGAGTGTACATGAAACCAAAATCAGTGTTAATAATAGCTGGTGCCAAATGTAAAGAGGAGGTCCTCAAATGGCAAGGGGAGTTGCTCCCACAAAGTCAGTGTGACAATATTCTCAGATCCCTATCACTGTGTGAGGAACTGAGTATCTCTTTGTAGCTAGTGCTGCGCAAGAGTCCTGATGTAACAGTCCATTTGTGGTTTTATATTAGATTCAGAATATCGCTCTCCTTTTCTTGATGGTCATTATCAGAGCACATTATGAATGAGTCAGAGCACTTTGGATGGCTGAGATTTCACCCCTGCCCAAGCTGATGACGAATTTGTCCCTGTTTTCAGGAGGTGCCGAATCAGGGCTCAGCACCTTGCAGGGCTGAGTGCTTGGCTGTGGGCATTGCCTGGACCCTGCTACTGGCTTGAGAGTGCAGGTTTCTCTCCTTCCCAACCATGTTTATAGGTGATACCCAATTGTGGAATCTCAGGCAATTTCCCTTTTGTGAAGAAAGGCAAAGGCCCTTCTTGCAGGAAGCAGTTGCAAAAGGTGCTGTAAAAATGTCTGCAGAAAGAAATTAAAACAAGCAGGATGTGATAGAGGAGTTGAAGAAATAATGAAAAATAAGTGCCTTAATGGGAGTATGACCAAGCTGCTTGGGGAAGGGAGGCCGATTTCTGATGAGATGCATTTGATCTCTCCAGCACCGCACAAACACCTGAACTTGGTGCTCCCGAGTGTCCCTCAGCTGCAGAGCTTGGAGAAACCACAACCGGCCTCCTGTCTTTGCTCCTGTCTGGCACAGGCCACCACAAGCTACAGGATAAAGAGAATTTTTCTTTGCTTCTGCCTTGATGTGTGTGATGAGTGGGAATTTGTGTTTCAAGCTAAACATACCTGCTGGGTTTGAAAACAGCTGCAATATTGCATCCCACTTTTTTTTTAAGAGCTCAGTAAAGCACATAATTTTCGTGGATGTAAATTCTGCTGGTTTATATATTTGTAGAGAGGTTTCCGTTTGGCTCGGAGCCCCTAAAACCTCTATCACCTCTATCTGTCCCTTTTCCTTTACTCTCTCCTTTCTCTATGAGCAGAAAAAAAGTCAAATGTGGCCCAAAATCCTTGGTCAACCCAAGGCAGGTGAAGCCACTGCTCCCAGGGGCAAGGTCAGGTCACCAGAAGATTTCAGCTGCTTCCTCCAGTGTCCTGGTTAGAGCATAAATACTGGGTCAGTTTTAGCTCTTGTCAGCCAAGAAACAAATCCTATGGAGAGGCTGTTTCTCTGCCCTGTCACAGAAATGAGGTGGGGCAAAACTGTGGCAACTCTTTCTTTCAGAGTTTGTTGGGGATTTTTTCCCCCCAATGAATTCAGTCAGAATTACAGGATTTCTTTTGTTAAAAGGTATTTGTTACATTTAACGGGTGTGAGTTAGTTTAGCAATATCTTGTTTCTCTGGTGCTATTATGAAATAAATCTAGTTTTTGTGATGGCTGTGTCAAGATCCAGTCATAGGATAGGAACACTACACATGGAAGAAATAAAATTAACAATATGAAGTGAAAGAATCTCTGGGTCGACCAGACTAATATTAGAGAGAGAGAAAGCAGAATAGCTGAGGTTTGGTTTGAATTTTTTGCTGCTTACCTGAAATCAGGTCTTTTGAACTAAAAGCTTCAAAGAAATGGTCTTTACCTGCAGGCTGTGGCATATTGTGTGTATACCTGGTATCTACCTGTAGTTAGTCTCAGAGGTTTTAGGGTTTTTTGACTCTTGCATACATTTTTGCTACATAAGAGTTTTACTGCTCCTTTTTATCACCCCTAAATTGGTGTGTTGGAAATATCACCATTGAATGCTGTCTTTGTCTTTTATGCAGGTTGTCTAACATCAGGGAAATACAAGGGTTTACTGCATAAGCCTTTATTATGTACTCAGTCCCTTGTTTAGCTGGTGAATGACAGTGAGTTTCCCTTTGTCGTTCACATGCTGCTTTCATTTTGTCATATCAACATCGCAGCAAATTAATTAACTCCTGTTCATTTTTTTGTTCATCTAAATCAGAGGCCAGGCTGTGTAGCATTTCTGCAGGAGACGGGAGGGAAGGGCACCCTTGTACTACTCCCAACTCCTGGACTATCTCAGCTTGCCTATGGGTAAAGTCACCTGGAGAAAATCCTGGAAACCTTGCCTCCCATCTCCCAAGATGTGGGCTCCACACAGCAGGATTTGAAGGTGCTGTGTAGGATATTGCAAGACAGGTTTTCAGGAGAAGGGTCCCTGTTCTTGTTGGAAGACTCCAACAACTGGCCTTTTGTTCAAACCCGGGTAAAGGACATCTTATCTTGAACAATTACAATCTTCTAAAATTACAGGCATCTGAAAAGAAGGGAGAACCTTATATCACATACAAGAGCCAACAGGGCTGCTCAAAGTGGACGAGAGGTGCAACATGTCCAAAATAACGCTGTAAAAGGAAGAACTTCAGGAGAAGCTGCCAAATGTTTCTTTCAGATAGTGCACAGAATGGGTTGTTTTACTCAGAACCATAAAACATTTATGGAGAAAGAGAGCTTAGTCTTTGCATTTGCATTTTTTTTCCACTGTAAGGACTGAAAACTGTAGAAGAAACCTGCCTTCCTATTTTTAAAGTGAATCATAGTTTTAATGATAGCTCTTCAACTGGGACGGTGTTAGAAGTTTTCCAGTGATGTGGTTGCCCTGCAAGAGATCATAGCCAGCAGAGAGGGGAGTTCCTTTACATTTTTGATTTTCTTAGGATCAGGCTTCTACTTCCAAGAGCCAGCGGTCTCTGCAGGCACCAAAAGATCAGCAACCTCCAAATGATTTCAGACAAATCACCTTTTTGTGTCAGAGTGGATGTTCAGAGCAGCATATTAAATATAAGGCAGATAAAGCATACCACACATGCCAGGGTTGGCAGATTCCTTTCTCCTCTTTTGTTCCCAGTTAAAGATTCCATGCTTGCAACTGTGACTCCAAGCGCACTGGTCATACGTTTTGTCTAAAAGGGATTGTGAAAAGAAGCCAACAGGGGGAAGGAAAGATGTAACCAAAGGAACTACTGAGGGAAGCTGAGGAAGGAGGAAGATATTGAAAAGAGCAAATATTTTTATCCGTGAGATATTCACTGCTGACTGGCTGCAGGTTTCTGGAGCTGCTTGGGTGGGAAAGGGCATCTCTAACCTCACTTACCATCCTTCAGGGCCCCCTGACAGCCACTACTGACTGCAAGTTGAACCTGCCTGAGGCCATGCTGGCTACTAAAATCCCCTGACTCTGGCATTGAGTGACCACAAGAGTACAAGGTTAGGAGGGAGGATATAGAGTTGGTTACGGGAGTGTCACGCAAGCGTGACATTATCTGGCTGAAACATCAGCACAGCTCTTCACAAACTGCTCTGATAATAACTAAAGTGGTCGTGGCCTGGCTGAACAGAGTCTGGCTGAGCCATGGGCTGACCAGGCTCACTGGTCACCACGGCAGCAGAAGTGGCTCGTTTTGAGCAGCTCTTCTTTCTGACACAGGACATCAAGATGGAAGGGATCTGAGGAAGGCCATTGTGCATATCCCTCCACGCTAAGGCAACACCTCCTGCACCTCTACCAAGAAAACTCCACATGGTTCTTGCCCGTCTCTTCTAGAGCTTCACTGTTCTTGCTGTTGGAAAGACTTTTCCTAATATTTGACTCAAATCTTCTTAGCTGCCAGCTTTTTCTTGTCCTTTTGGTCCTGAAAAACAGATTGTTCCCTTCCTCTTTGCTGCAGCCTTTTATACACTGGAAGGCTGTTATCATGTCTCCCCTCAGTCTCCTCTTTAGAGCAAACAACCCCACTGTGTTCAATCTTTCCTCACGAGTCATGGTTTTTAGACCTCTGATTGTTCTCCCTCCTGCTCCTCTGAACTCTCTCCAATTGGGCCATGCCTTTGGAGAAGCACTGTGCCTGCAGGAGAACACAATGCCCTGGGTGAGGCCTCCCTGGCACTCAGCAAAGTGCAAGCTTTGCTTTATGAGCCTTGCAGACTCTACTTCTCTTTAAACATCGCAGTGTGGCATTTGCCTTTTTCTCAGCTGCACGCCATTGTCGCCGAACGTTCAGCTTGTGATCCACGGCCCCTCATCCTCTGGTTTCTTTTCTGCGCTGCTGCCATCCTGGCAATTGTTGCCTCTCTGCTGCTCGTGCAGGTTAATGCACAGGGTACATGGAGCAAACACCTACTCCATCTCCCCCTGCCCCCAAATCCACCTAATGTCAGTTTTATGCTTTTTCTACTTCACAGAGAGTCCACGCGTTGAGGGAGTGTTGGTTATCAAATGGGTGGGGAGAGGTCTTTTTTGAAATTACAAGCGTAGGATAACAGGGCAGGTGCACAGCAGCAGGCATAGCTTCATAGCTTTGGGTTTGGGTAGTAAAATGTTGGACTTGGCTCTCATTGATGGTTCTTCTTTTGAATACCAAAAACACTCAAGCTACAGCAAAACAGATGTAAACTCCCAGTTATTTTTTTAACGATCCCCTTGAGCTGGTGTGTCTCATACACTTGATATGTTTTTCTTTTCAGAGGTAAGACATATTCACTGGGGTTATTTGGGTTGGAGACAACTTTCTGTGTGGTGTGGAGAGGTCTGCTCCTCCCTGGTGCTGGTTTGTGACTGGACAATACAGATGATGTGGGAAAAGGACAATTATCTGGGCCTCTAAGGTGGTCATTCCTTAGCTCCTTCTTTGTAGATTTACCAAAATAAGTTATCTCAGTATTTTCTCTGAAGTTTTGGATGGTGCTTGGAAGCAGGCGATACATCTACCTCTCTTTTACTGTAAGAGAGGGATAAATTTAGGGGATTTTTTTTTGTATGTGTGCTCCCCAGCCAGAAAACATGAAGGTTCAGCTTCAAGGTGCTTGACAGAGGCAATGGCTCCTACCAGGGGAGTCAGCACATCAAAATGTTGCTTTCTGTGGCAGAATAATGGAGATCTGGTACAGCACCTTCTAATTTTTCAAACAGCACAAAGTGCAATTCCAAATTAACCAGCACACCTCCACCTTAATTTTTCATCTTACTTAACCTCTGTGTGTCTGTTTCGCCATCTGTAAAACTGAGATAATACTTACCTACCTCACAGGGATGTTATGAGGATTAATTAATTGATGTTTGTACAGCGCTTTGAATATGCAAAGCGCTATATGTGCTAAGTATTATTATTTAGCTTAAATGCGGCTGAACAGGTTTAGAATGCTGGGAGAGAGCTCTGTCACTGACACCAATCTATCACAATGTGGCTAATGACACAGCCTTGAGAACCAGGCAGCCAATTTTCTTATTCTGTGCCATAATTAGCCAATATCAATAACAAAAAAAAAAAAAAGAAGAAAAGAAAAAACCAAAAGAAAACCAACCCAGCACCCCACTTTTGCAGAAATTGCGGGGATTGACCACTTCAGGATTGCTGCAGAAATCCTAATCTAAATATCTCACAGTGGGATCAACCAGTGGCAAATGGTTCACCCTCAAAAACCACCCAGCCCACGTGGGAATGAGGAGTATCTGTAGGGCTGGAAGAAGGCTGTAGCGCCCCATGGAAAAAGAAGAGCATTGTCTGAATTGAGAGCAGCAATAAAAATGAACAAAATATTTGTTGGGAGGTGGTGTCCAGCCCGGCTTTTGCAGACATAGCTGAGAGCAGCACCTGCCCCCCTGGGCGTGAGCAGAGGGTCTCAAGCCAGTATTTGTTCTGGTGTGTTAATGAGCAGTGGCAGCCCCAGCAGCCAAGGGGACTGTCTGGCTGGAGAGACAAAGGGCTGGTTAAGAACTGGCCACATGGGGCCTGTGTATGCACTGGGGGAGAGCAACTTCTTCCAAGAAATACAAGGAGAAACTCTATAATTTTTCTCTTGGCTGCAGATTTATTTCGGTTTTAGTAGTTCTTATTCAAATTCATCAGGGGTAATTAATGAAAGATATAGGAAGGCCAGCACACACCTAGGATGCTCTGTTTGTAGCTTGAATTATGTAGAGCTGTTTGGTCTATTGGTTCACTACCTCAAGCCTAGTGCAGTATTGTCATCCTTTGCTTTACAACACAGTCATTATATCCCTAAACCACATTGTGATACACTGTGGCTTCTGTTTACGACTCCCGAAACTCCCACTCCATATATCACCTGCCATAAAACCCATCAAACTGCTGCTAGTAAAATGGTGCACAGTGGTCTAAGTAGGAGCCAGGCAAATTGTGTGATACCCTACTGTGGTTAATGAGAGTGAAAATGTGGTTAGGATTTTATTCAGGCGATGTTCATTTGCAGGGCCATTGTAGTGAGGTGGCAAAGAAAAGAGCCTTTTGTTAACCTGAATGACAATATATTTTCTATTGTACGAAGTAGCTGAATGCAGAGTTTGCCAAGTTATACATCAATTGTAAATAAGTCAAACTGTGACCTTGAATGGCTACATTTTTATTGCTTGGGGGTCTTGAAAACTAATTAATACACTGAGATGTTATAGCGACCATATGAAACCTGTTACTGGAATTTAAACCATTGCGGAGCAGTTCAGACCTGTCATTGACAACTACAAAAATATAAAAAGTAATCTAGCTCTATGTATCAGGAAGAATATTTTAAATTTTTGTTTGAGAGCTGTTGGGGTGGATGTGCCATTCAATTGTTTAGAGACGTAGGGGAAATAAAAATTCTGGTGGAGGTGTGTTCCATGCTGCAGATCCTGAAAGCTCCTGATTTAACCAACACGTTTAGCCCAAGAGGCCAAGGACACTCAGCTGCATCCCAAGGCTGTTTTGGGCTGGAACCAGGGTATGAACCTTTCCCTCTCCTCCTTGCCCTTTCCACCCTGGTTTATGAAGGGACTAGATCCAGACATGTGGGACCAGTGTCTGGCCTAAAATCAAGCATGACAAACCCCACCTTGTTAAACCCTGAGCGATGTCAAAATTGTCAAAGCGATTGTTGGTTGATTATTTTCCACAGTCCTCGTCATGTTTCTGCTTGTAGTTGTCTCATTCATTAAAATGCATTGTAATTTTTGTGTTTGTAGTTGTTTCTGCCTCCCCCCACCTCCCATTTTTAATTACAAGACCGCATCTTCACATAACTTGAATACAGGAGAGCTGAGCTTTACTTCAGATTGAAATTTACATGTATTTTGCCTTGGGTAAAAAGTTGATTTTCCCTCCCCAGCCAACTGAGAGTAAATTAAGGAAGGCATCTATAGCAAAACCAAAATTTTGTAGCTGCATTGTGTGTTTTTTGACTGTTTCTGCTGTTGTACAAAAAAAAAAAAATTACATTAAATTAAAAAGGCCTATTTATAAAACAAACATTTTGTAGGCAAAAAGGAAATGCAACCATAATAAAATTGTCAGTCTCAGCGGAATGACTGTATTGTACTGGGCTTTCGAAGAAAATCAGGCTGGCTCCTTCAGAGGAAATCTGATTTCAATTTAAGAGTCTTATTGAGGAAAACAGCACCACAAAAGGGGAAATTAAACCATAAAGAGTGCATTAAGATGATGTTAAGGATCTAACTTACCACCACAAAAAAAACAAAGCAATCTGAAGTTGGAGCTACAGAAACTTTCTCCGTGGCACATCCTGCCGGGTGGAATTATGGCAGGAAAGGTGGCAGGGACAGGAGGTGTTTGAGCTGAGCCCCGGGGTGGTTAAGTGTAAGAAAGAGACTATGTTAAAACGGCACCTTCTCACTTCACATATCATCTCCAGTGTGAATTCTGAGTCATAGCTGCTTAATCCACTGACTGAAAGAAGTTTTTAGTGCTTTTTTTTCCCTCTGGCTAGCTTAGTGGAACCTGTAGAGCCATGGAGATGGAGCTGGATTATTTTGTGGCTCATGCACCACCAGGAGATTAGCTGATGAAAGCTCTGGTCTAGCAGTCACTTCCCAGGGTGTGGAGACACACTGCTTTCAAGGAGAAGCAGTTCAGCTCAGCAGTGGGGCTTCCTTTCCGTAGGCTGAGAGCTCTTTCCAAAAGGACTTTTTGTTTTACGGCTGGAGAGTGTGAAAATCTGGAAGAAGCCAGAAGAATGTTAATTTGTTAGTTTTATGGCATATGAGTGTCTTCAGGATGGCTAATTTTATACAGTTGTGGCTATAGGGGGGAGTTGAATGGATTCAGGGTTGGTCTGGATTATGGAAAATAATTTTGCTCTGCTTTCCCTTCCTCAGGGGAATGAGTCTGACTGCCAGGATGGGCAGTTGTTCTGTAAGAGGTTTATGTCCTCACCAGGTAGGCACAGGCTCCTCCTCAGTGCACCTGCTGGAGAGGGAGCGAGTGCTCCGCCACGTGTGAAAATCCCAAATACTTTGGGGTACCTTTAGGGTGGATTTCTCTGTACTGCCACTGTCAGAGCCCGGAGGGTGCAAAGTTCATCCTCCAGGTGCAGGAGGGGATGAAGGTGACCCGTCCCCGGCTCCAGCACAGCACTGCACCTTGTGCCGTGTGTGGGAGCGGCAGCAGCCAGCCCTCAGGCTGGGTCAGCTCTGCTCCTGCTCACACCCCTGTGGCCCTGCCAGTTCCTTGTGGAAGTCCTTCCCTGAGTATTTTTCATTCCAGAGGAGCACTGCCTATTAGAGTTATGTATGTTTACTTTCTGAGCCTCCCACCTGGCTCTTGCACAGGAGGGAAGTATTTCCACTTTGTTGTGAGGAAACCAAGGCACACAGGGATCAGGTGGGATGAGACTGTGGGCTGCTGGGTATCCCTCAGCTGCGTGGGCCACCTTATCCAGATCCCTCAAAGTGGGAAATACAAAGCTGCCTTCATGGAACGCTGCTGGGAAGGGTTTGGGTGTCATGGTTTCTGCCATGAAGCAGGAAGAAGCCCAAGATTTCACCAAGTCTCTTCCTACTTTTAAAATGTTTTCATTAGTATTAGATTTTATCCAGGTTTGACCTGGATTATACCTGCTCTGGCTGGGTCTGTCATAACATATTTTGTGAGGAAAATAAAACACTTCTTTATAAATGGGGGAAAACAGCAAACTCAAATAAAGGCACCATTGCCTTGGAGTGCAAGGTGGTGGGATGGATTTGCACACAAGAGACCCCAGCCCCCCCTGTGTGATTTGGGAACTCTGGTCCTGTGTCTGCACCACCACCAGTGCAGCTTGCGTGTGTCAGCAGTCTCTCCTCCATGTGCTTCCTGCAGTGAGGAAGCTGCTGTCCCATTCTGTCCTGTCCCAGTTCTTTGATTCATAAAAACAGAGGCCTCCAGTCGCTGTGGGAGTCAGATTCCCTCGGTGTCAAGGGGACCTCTGGGTAAAACCTTTGTGCATCCAGAAATTGGAGGAAGTTTTGAAGAGAGCAGAAACATAAACAAAAATAAATAAAACATAAACATAACCCCCTAAACTGAAACATACTCATGCATTTACAATCATCAAAATCCCAGGTTAGGCAGATGAAAGAGATTTCAGCATGTTACAAGTCATAGCAATAATAGCCCTGGGACT
Organism: Picathartes gymnocephalus; assembly: GCA_013390045.1. Taxonomy (NCBI): domain Eukaryota; kingdom Metazoa; phylum Chordata; class Aves; order Passeriformes; family Picathartidae; genus Picathartes; species Picathartes gymnocephalus. The sequence goes on along the minus strand of WEKY01048297.1, from coordinate 426,434 downwards.
TTGGCTGGTCTGTTCTATTATGTAAAAGTCTCGCAGCCTTGTAATGGTTCCACAGATTAAGAAGTGCTATGTACCAGCTCTAAATATTTCTTCAAATTAAGACTTTCTGCTTCTAACTGAAATCTCCGCTGAATACAGTGGTATAATAGGGTGCCCTGTTCCATCTGTGTAAATAACACAGAGAGATTTTCTCTTGTTGAAATACCTGCGTTAAGGAAAAAAAAAAAGCAGCAATAACTTGAGACTTCAAAGGTCTAACTTCAAAAGATTTCTTGTATTCTGCTTGACGGGACAGCATCTTATGCACACATGCTTTTTCACTGCTAAATGCCTTAATAATGAGCTTGGGTTCAGGTTTTGTGAATCAGAGCCAAGTAACTCTGTTTTATTATATTTGCTGGGAAATGAACTAGCTCTGGGTAATTAGGAAAGCAATTTTATTAGCATCTATTTCATAAAGATTGTTTTTTAATCAGAGTCAGAACTTACTAGAAATGATTCTTTTATTTTTATTGCAGGCTGCCATGGGTCTGAACCCGTAGCAAAGTCTGTCCGCTGAAGGCAGCAGTGTCACCGTGAATCTGTAACAATGTTATAAAATAACCCTGGGATGGTAATCCCCTAAATAACGCTGCAGCAGCTAATAATTACTGCAGCGTGCTTTGCTGCACGATGCCACCCTGGGGCTAAGTGATAACTGTCCATCCATTCCTGCACCACAAAGGCAGGGCACAGGGAGCCTGCTTCCCTGCGTGTGCCCTGCAGGAGCAGCAGGAGCCAGCTGAGAGCCACGGGGAGAGCTGGAGGAACACTCAGGGTCAGGGGGTAGCGGGTACAGGGGCAGCACAGGGACCAGGAAAGAAAATTTGGGTTGGATTCTGTGCTTGCCCTTAATTTCCTGTAAGAACGTGGCACTAAGTGGTGGTGCTGGGAGTGGGAGGAGAGACCGGTAGGAGACCTTTGGTCTCCCTGGAGGTATTTTCATACAACAACGAAGTGCCACTGTGCCCAGCAAAGGGGAAAGAGCACAAGGGTTTGTTCCGCTGGCCAGAATGGGGGAAAAAGAAATCAGGCTTAGAATAATCATTGTGGCAAAACCCACACCCAAACCTCTGTTTCCTAAGGAACAGGAGGAGAGATTTGTATTCACCTGAATGAAAAGTTTTGATTTCATTTGTAAATCTCTTTATTGTTTAATATGGTCAAATTTCTAAACACAAAAGATTATTTCAAAACACAGAGTTAAACCACTGCTTCTTGAACGTGTTTTCAAGAAACGCTTTGAGTTTTCTGAATGTTTCAAAGTTGCTTAATGAACTTTACCTGAAATTGCAAGTATTTTTGGTTCCTTGGAATTTCTTTTGAAATGAAAGAACAGTGACTTGAACAACGCAGTGATCTGCACATCACAGGGAGTCCCTGGGCCTTGGAGCTCTGCAGTCACTGCTGAGCAGAGAGGATTTGTCCATGACTGATCCTGGGGCTGAGACCCATTCCAATCCAGGACAGCAAAAAAGACAGGTGTTTTCTGCAAAATTTACACCTAAAGTTATGTTCCTATTGCAGACAAACTCCAGGTTAAAGGCAGTTGCAGTTGGATTCGGGTTAATTCTTTTTCTCGCAAGGATTAGTTCATACTGGATTAGTAGTAATAAAGGAATGGGTGAGGATGTAATGGAAAGAGTGGGAGGATCTTTTATGCAAGAGAAAGAGTAGGCTGAACTTCCAGAGGTGCTTGGCAGGGCTACCCACGTACCTGCAGAGCATAGCCTGCCTTTTTGAAACAGGAGGCATCTGGAAAAGGGCAATTACCTGCCTGGCTCCCTCCTCACCAGCGTTTTGAGTGCGCGGTTATAAAGTTTCTAAATTTGGTCCTGTGTAGCAGCTCTCTGGAAAGGACACAAGAGCTGGGAGGAGAGATGTCCCTTTTGGTTTGGGAGTCTGGGTAGAGAAGGGAGAAACTGCTGGAATGTGTCAGTTCCAGGGAAAAGTACCTGGCACCAAATCTGGAGCTTGACCTGAACCTGTTCACATTTTGGAGGCCTTCGGGGAGTTTGTTTCAGGCCAAATCACTGTGAGATCAAGGAGAAAGTTTATATCAATTTCGAATTGCCTGAACAAAGCAAAAACTTTTTAGGACTAAAAAGGGAGAAACATATGTTACACATGAGAAAAACATCTTATCAGGAAGAATATGGAGAGAGTGAAATGACTAACGATGAGGTTTCTGAGACTTTGCCACAAAAATTTTATAAAAGGAGGCTCCTGAAAATCTTTCAGATGGCTGTAGAGTGATCTCATTCTCCAAGCAGAGAAAGATTATAAATGAGGGTGTATTTTCCAACTTTTTTTTTTTTTCCACTTATACTTTACAAAGTTTATTTCATTTGGACAAAATAATTTAAACTCCTTCAGTTATCTAGATGTCAAAACCCACATTGCAGGACAGGGATTCAAGCCAAAGGCCTTAGGCAGGGATACTTTCTGTCACCCTCACGGGCCGTGGCCTCATCTGGTGGTACTTGTGATCCTCCACAGCTGTTGGCTGCACCCCCTGGGTGAAGGTGAATTAAATAAATAAATAAATTCTTGTAAGAGACAGGAGAAAAAGCAGGTCCCTCTTCCCTCTGTGCACACAGCAGGGACAGCTACTGCTGCCTGCTTCTCCCAAAGTTTGAGTGCTTAACTTGGTATCCCAAATACAAAAGTATTTTGGTTCACATATACATGCATACATGCATATATATATAAAAATGTATATATACACCCACACACGAAGAACAGCAATCATTTTTATTCCTTTGCTTTGCAGTCATCAGTAAATTTAGTATATTCGTGTGGATAGTTTAAAGAACTCGTCCTGTGATCTAAGTGAAAGGGAAAATATATCCACAAGATGATCCAGTGTGTGTAAAAATAAACAGCTTGATTGCTCTTACATGCTCTTCTTTTGTGCAAGCAAAGAGAAATGCAGAAAAATTGCCACATTTCATCATGTAGGACAAGGGGGCCCAGGTGACACCCTGATCAGGTGTGCATGCATAATCATTCCCAAAATAATCACCCCTTTGAATAATTTCACTCCAAATATTGCAGCTTCAACTTATTCTCTGCAAGTGACTCATAAATCTTTACTGTGAATGTGAATCAAGTTTCAGAGCCGCAGGCTCAGGAGCTTGTTGGATTTATTCAACTTTAGTCTTTATTTATAGACATAAAAGTGTATTATTGGTTGTAACATCCAAACAAAGGAAAACAGATTGTAAGCATCCATTAACATTTTCCCAAAAGGGAAATCTGGAGTTTCTCCTGGGTCTTTCAGACTCTCCCTTGTAATATTAAGATGATGTCATAAACTCATAATTACTTTGTGATGCTCTTATGTACTCCATAGTTGCTTGTACAGAGATGGTTATTTATTTTCTGAGCAGAAAAATTGAACAATACAAACAGGTGGGAGGAAGGAGATCGGTCTTTGGTGGTTTAAGGTTTGAAGGACCTCGATATTTTATTTTATCCCATTGCAATAATTTTCTCTGGTGTATGCAAGGACACAGGTGTTTTATGTAGTATTATTTAAAAAATGTTTAATTAATATTCAAGTATAGGATGCAAACACTTTACATCCACTGTATAATGACTGGAGCAAAGAGCAATTTGGGGAGCAGTAATCTGCAGCCTTTACTGCCGAATCGCTCCAGGTTCCTTCCAAAAATCTCTCTCTGATTAAGTGGTGGACTTAATGCTCTAATGAGGATCCCAGATGGCAAAAAAATGTATGAGTACGTGGAGGGGAGGGGACGAAGGAGCCGACCCAAGAATCTGGGGAAGTGCAAACCTTGGCATATACCCGGGGCGGGACTGGGCAGGGCAAGGGGGTGAATATGCACTGTGGAGAATTCCAGGGTGTGGGGCTTCCCAGGTACATCCGTAATTGCTCCTTGTTTGAGGGTAGAGCAGAAATTTGTTTTCGAGCTGTGTTTACCCTGTAACATTTCTGACCTATAAAAGAGCCTGATGGAGTGCTGCCTGAGTGACTCGAAATTAATAATTGATCTGGCTTTCTCTCTCCTCCTCATGGAATAATGGTGAGCAGATTGTGATTTCCTCAGATCCTTGTTATTCAGAAACATCTAATATGTTTTTTTCAATCTTTTTCCCCTCATCCCATTGCTTAGATTTCGCAGGCATTTGGGTTTGGCTCAGACAGTTTGGGCTTTGGGCAGCACATCAGGGAAGGAGCACAGTTCAAGAGTTAGAGGCTGGGGTTGTTGCTCTGCTTGGCAACGTGCAGGATGGCCCCCTCCTCCCTGGCACCCCAGCAGGGCTGCTGAGGGTGGGACAGGACCTTCTGCACACGTGTCAGGTAAATCAGGTTAATCTGTCACGGGTTAGCCACGGGGTGCTGCAAACCTTCCCAGGACTGCAGTTCTGGGAAATCCATGGCTCAGTGGGATAAACGCTTCCTTGCTGTTTTCTGCCCTAGTATGGACAAAGGCACAAGCGCTTCTCACGCGAAGATGAGCAAATCCCTCTCTCTGGGAGCATCCTTGGGGTGTGGGCAAAACTTTCCTGCAGGATGGTTTGCTTGGTGGAGGTGCACAGATAAAAGAAAAACCTTTCCAAAGCTGGTGAGACTATTCAGGAGCATATCGTGTTCCCAGTACTCAGTCAAAGCTAATTTGATGGAGAAGAGAAAAATCTCTTCCTTCCTCTGCAAGGAGCATAAATATCCCTTTCAAACAATTCTTTAAGGACCTAAGGTTTCTTATTACTGATTGCTAGCCATTTTAATTTCTGACCTCTTCTGCTTGGCTAGTTGCAGGCCATTCCATGACCCTTTAGGATTCCAGCACTGAGATTTATGTCCTAGCCCAAATTTCTCTGAATTACTGTTATACTGAGCCTCTGACAGAAGTTGAAGCTGGCCTTTTTGTATCCCCTACGCAGCTTTCTGTACTTCTCCCTTCCTAGCGCTTCATTTAGGCTCGATGGATATAATTTTAACCATTCTCCTCAACTCCACACAGACATTTATAATGCAGATATGAACGGAAAGGGACTCAGCTTGGTTGACTTTGTTTCATTTCTCCCAAAGTTTCCTTGGGAATTATGGAATTATGTCCATGCTTTTTATTTTGGTTACATAGTTGTTTTTTTTTTTTTTTAAGTGAGAGTCATTACAGAGTATTTAAAAGTTGTCTTTCCACAGTCATCATGACTTACTCTGCCTGCACAGAGAATTGTGCTTTTCTTGCCTTTTTACTCCACTTTTGTACTTAAGGATGGGGTTTTTTGCCTTGCCATGGGTGGTTCCAGATCCTGGTCAGAATGGGGAGAGTGGAATCCAACTCAGGTTGAGTATGAACTGACTGCTCAATCTTATATGCCCAGATTAAAGCCAGATCCCCAAATACAAACCTGACACTGCACAAATGAGTGAGAGGAGAAGCGTTAAAGCACCAGGAGTTCACCTGTGCTCTGGTCATTTCCTGATCAGGAAAGCTCTTGTGGAAAGAGATCTCTGGAAAAAAAGCCTCTGGTGAATCCAGCCCGTTGCTGAAGGCACTGGTGGTGACGCAGCCGTGCTCCTGCACCTCGCTGGGCTGGGCTGGGCTGGTCGGAGGCTGCTGCTTCACAAATCTTGGCTCCAGATCAAGGTTTCCTATTTCCTTTGCCTTTCCCCTCAGCCTCTGATGTTATCAACAGGCTCAGAAAAGTGCCAGAATTCAAGGGGGGAAAGAGGAACTTTCTTTGCCATCTCTCAGTTCCTCAAGTCCCTTTTGCACTAGGCGAGAGGAAATAAAACTAATATTGCTGAGCCTTAAATAGACTCCTGATCCAGATTCCTTACTGACACAAGACTTATTTGGGGTATGTCCTAAAGCTAAGATTGATTGCTTTGAGTTACCTCCATGTAAATATGTATCTCTAGTTTTAAAATTACGTCATTTTTTGTCTTCTCTAGATCACTTTCTTTGAGAGTTCCTACTGTCTGGTGCTGCACTGGCCAGCCTGGTAATAAACCTACCACGCAGTCATCCAGGACTCTCCCTAAACTTGTTGCTGTTGACTTGGGATTTTCTGTGATATGACTTTAATTCTGGGATTTACTCCCCACTCCCCACTGTCTTCAAGGATCTGGGTTAGTCAGCACTCAGGTGTGGATGTGAGCCCATGTTTATAGTCACTGGTAAAGATAGAAGTGGGCTTGGAATTATCAGCTAGTTTTTATTTTCCTAGAATTTCCTACCCAGTTCTTTAGCAGACCTTTATCAGAACCCCGTGTGTCCAGAGCACCGTTTCTCTGGTGACCTGGGAGCCAGGCACTAAACATTGTTCACATCAGAATAGCAGTGCATGAATGAGGGGAATCTTTTTGTCACTATGGTGATGTGCCAGCCCTATAGATGCTATTTTATTATTAGAAATTAAAAACTTACTCGCAGATTCCGAGGCGGAATTTTGCTTCTGTGCGTTCATTTAGGATTTAGCCTGAAGTATTAATATAAAATTTAAAATGGTGTCCTTTCCACTGAAATCCAGTGTGGTTACAAGGTTCTAATAAATATTATGTCCTTCCATCATGCAATTAAAATTTTCCACCTCATTTCACAATGCAAAACACTCACATGTTGTCAATCATTTTGAAACATGATTTTTTGACATCATATAATTTCACTTCATTTTTCAGACAGACATCACACCAGGAAATTATATAAGAAAGGATCCTATTATATCTTTATTTTTCCACCAAATTTCACCTTCAAATACAGACATTTGTGTACATTTCAGTAATTCTGACAATAAACTTTCAAGGAGAAACGAATGGCATCTACATAGCCAGGGATCAGCATATGGAGTTTCCTGCTCTTCAGAGACTGCGGCTCCGGCGCCAGCACCTGGTTAGGAACCGCTGGTGTAGCCACGGGAAGTTTACAAGTCTTCATGCACCAAGTGAAAAGGTTGCTGCTTGAAACAGATACCACCTGGGAGGCAGGGAGGGAAACATATGCATGTTTTTGAACTTCCCTGTGTTTAACAGTTAGCAGACACTAATGAATTGCCAAACAGCCCTGATTTAAAGCGCAGTAGTCAAAAGTAAGGGGACTCGCTGCTTGTCAGGTAGTCCACCTGCTCAAGAAACCCAAGTGCCCTTGCCCTGTGCCAGGAGAAAAGCTGCTGCTGTTTCAAACCTCTGCTCTGGTGTGTGTGTGTATGTGTGTGTATCTCATTGTGCTGCTTCCTATCACGTGAGTCAGAAATGTGATAGAATATCTCAGGCTCATTATACAAGTCTGGTATTCAGCGACAGATTTTGACCAGAGTTGCGTGTAAATCTGGGGGAAATACAGCCTGTTTGGAATTTGTAAGTGCTCAGACATAGGCTGGCAAAGTAAGACAGGAGCAAACCAGGCATGTAAAAAGGCAGAGTTAAACTTCTGGTTGTAGCTGGGTTAGGTTTCGGATATCCTCTCCTGGTTTGTGATGTCCTTGGAAATTCACACCTGGTCCCAAAACCTCTTTCTGGTCTCTCAGGGCTCAGCTGGAAATGGCAGCACGTTACCAGAAGATGTCTGAATCTCCTCCATCCTTCTAGATTTTAGTGCTGCCATGGGGATATTGCTTCCAGGCAAGGTGATCCTAATATGTTCCACTTAAAGGTGTGCCGGGTCACCCAGCCAAGCAGCTGCAATTCTGCTAAGGGAATGTGCAAACAGAGCTGCTGACCTACCAGTAAACCCACTGCAGGTAGATAAAGATGAAGTGTTCGAACTTCTGCTCGTTGAAGTCAGTGCTAGAGAACCTGTGCTTGGGGAGTGCAGGTAGAGCTGTGCTGTGTCGTGCAGAGATACTGGGTTTGGTCTCTGGAGTCAGCTAAATTGTGCTGGGTGGCCAGGAGCTGCATGTGTTGGGCAGTGCTGCCTCTTAAGCTGCTGGGATTGAACTTGGTTTTAGGGTTTACCGTAGTAAATTACAATATTGAGCTGAAAGAAGAGACCAGCAGGGTCTGGGCTGCTGCCCCCCACTCCCTTCTTGGCCATGGGGCTGATGGTTTAAGCGATTGAGACTATTTTCTTTTCTATTCTATTTTAGATGGTGTGTATCTGATAGTCTTTCTGTGACCAAGGATTTTTCTGGCAAAATGATTCCCAGGCTTTACATGCAGCCACACAGTCTCAGGAACCTAAGGGGCTCAGTTCTTGCTTTTTTTCCCGCCTCCAAAAACAGCTGGTACTTTGTGAAACCAGGGAGAGGTGTGAGCAGTGCTGGAGACCCATCCCATGCAGCATGGCAGGAGAAGAGCCAACAACCACAGTGCTCTAGAGAAGGCCTGGTTCGTGGGCTGACATGGCTGGTGGAGAGCCTCACTGAGGCTGTGATGGGATATGGAATACTCCCGTGGAAAAACACCCCCGCAAAGCTGACTGTGGTCCCCATCTCTACAGAGGGTGCCTGCTCTGGTGGCGGAAAGGAAAGTGGCTTTTAGGGCAGCTGTGATCAAAAGAGGGGAAAACCCCACAACACAGGTCCAAAGTGGTAAGTTGGTACTGAGTGGTAGTAGGGAGCTGGGGAGTGGTGAGCTGGTTCCCCCCATCACTCAAAGTGGCCTGGAGAAAGCTGGTAATGATCTGGTGGGAGAAGTGCAAGGAGGGCAAGCAAACAGAAAATCATGAGAGGAGGTTGTTACCACCACTTCCTTCCTCAAGCTGCAGCACAGCTCGGGGCTCGGATTCAATAGGAAGTTCCTGCAGCATAACAAGCTCCCACCCATCAGCAGAGCTGCTCTCACCACTCGTGTGCACCCTCTTAGCCCACAGCAGTTGTAAAGTAGCATCATTTAGCTTAATTTTTTTTTTTTTTTAATTAGAGGCCTAAAGCAGCTCGTGGGTCTTTGGTGTGGGTTCAGTGGGTGTGCACAGTCCACACCAGTTATCCCAGTCAGCTGCAGGGACGTGCTGTGGGTCAGGGAGCTGTGTGTTAGGATGGTGCATTTTCTGCTTTGGAACTCAGCTCTTATATAACACCAGCTCTCCGTGGTCAGGTTGGTTTCACTGCAGAGGTGCAGGGAAGTAAATACTCCAGTGAAGTAAATACTCCAGTGGAGTAAATACTCCAGTGGAAGTGCAATGCAAATGATTTCTCCTGACCTGATCCTGAAACCACTGGGGTGTGCCGTATAAAAACATGCGAGAAATTAGTCTAATGAACGACAAGCTGGATCTTCCAGGGGGTCCCTCCTGAGTTTAACATGAAACGTGCTTTCCCTGAAGCGGAGCAGGGGTGCTGAGCTCCTCTCAGAGCACACTCTCAAGGCATGAGCAGCATCTGGGGAGTTCTGGTTCTCGTGCACCAGCACAGCCCTGTGATTTGCAGGAGGGGGGGTGTTAATTCAGAGATCTGTCCTTCAAAGCAGGGAAATTATGAGGTAAGAAATCTTTCTGTATTTTGAATATATATATATGTACACACATATAAATATAGATGAGATTATTCAAATGCAGCTTGAATATATTTTGCCTAATCCATACAGAGTTTTATCAATATTTCTTTGTTTATTCTCTTTCATGCCAGCTGCTTTCTTTATATATTTCCATTTTGTACATTTTTCAGAGTGATTGGATCATGTTGCACACACTTCTATTGAAATATTAAGTGTTTGCAATCCGCATTCATAGGCACCAGCTCTGTTATTATGATCCATCATTTCAAAATCCACATATTTGAAAAAAGAGAGCTTAGCTAGCCCTTGAGTAGCAGAGAGCATTAGACCCAAGGAATCTCATTCGTCTTGTCAATAATCTGTGGATTAACACCACCAAATTGTTTGTTTCGTTGGCATGTCCTCACTGTATATTTTTAAACAAATTGAGTGTGTGGAAGCCCCAGTGAGGTGAGGTCTGATGGAGGCTGGGTTTATACTGGTGTCAACTGGGAAATGGGGAACTTCCCAGTCATGCCCAGCTCCTGGGGATCTCGTGATGGTTGTGGTTTTGGTAGTGTGGTCAGGATAGGAGATAGGAATCCTGTGATGGCCAGGGCAGCTTGTCAATGTTATCCATGAGGAAGCAGCCCTCCCTGTGCCTGGGGTTTTCATTCCCAGCCAGCCTGCAGGAGGACTTGCCCTTGCCCATTGCTCAAATACAACGGGTTCTGTTAAAAAGGTTCTTTCCCTCACTTTCTGCATCCCAGTGGGATGTGTGAAAGTGCAGACATGGTGGTTGAGCAGAGGGGTGGCCAGACAGCTGCAGCACTTGTGGCACCAATGCAAGAAGAACACCCGACCTGTTTTGTGAACATCTGAGATAAGGACAGGCTCGGTGACAGTGCTGGCCAGGGTCTGATGGTGGCCACAGCAGACTATGGAGCATAAGCCTGGAGCATCCGTGCCTGTTGCTGGTTCTCCTGAACCCCAACACTGCCATCATTACTTTTTAGACAGGCTCTGATCACCCCTTGGGGCAGTTTCACACCCCCATTGGCTTTGGCACCACTGCCAGAGCCAAAAGGGCGGTGAAGCCACTGGTGCCACACTGACATCGCCCTGGCCGGGCCAGTGCAGGGCAGCCCAACCCTCGTGCTGCCGAAATCTGGCCGTGGCCTTTGCAGCCCGTGTGCTGGTTGGTGGCAGTGCCCTCGGAGGGCACGAGTGGCAGTGGCGGAGCGGGGACCGCCGCCAGCCGGGCCATTCATCACCGGCGACGGTCCGTGCGGCACCGTCACCTAGCAACCGCCCGGCCACGGCAGGTGGGACTTCAAAAAAATTATTTTTTAACATAAAAATAAGGCAATAATTTAGAAATGCCCATTTCTGTTTCAGCAAACGCGGATATTTGGGCGGCGGGGTTGGAATTGGAAGCTGGGGATGTTTTTGCTTTGCGTCCCTGTGACTGCAGGCTCTGGAGCGGGGGCTGCCGTGAAGAGATGGAGCTATCCATTTCATGTGTACCAGGGTTTAAAGTTGAACCTGACACTGGGTGATTGCCTTACCCTGATTTTTCTTCTTTTTTCCCCCCTCACGTGCTATAAAAAATAATCTAGTTAAATTATGGGGTGGGCTTTTTTAACATAACTTCTACTTCTGAGGCTGAACTTTCAGGTCTAATTTTATTTTTAATCAGAGGGAAGAAAAGGAAAAGAAGTATATAAACTCAAATTATCCCTTTCCCATTCTTTTAAAGCGTCTTTAAGATTGCAGAAGTCTTCTGAGCTCTATATGGGCGATTCATGGTGCGGCAACTCACTGCAAAACCCGCTCGTTCATTTTCGCTGATTGAATTTACTGATTGTTAATGTGTATAAAAGTGTTATGTACTTTTGAAGTAATCTCCTGCTAAAGGATTTATAGGAAAGACTATTTAAATGTTGCAGTGTTTCCTCTGTTGTTATGACAGTATTATTGAGTAAATAGTTTAATTTTAGTGCCCTAGTTAAAAAAAATCCATAATGACCGTCACATAAATCGTTTGCTGTTTTTATTTCTATATTTAGTTCCCTCTGAAGATACTGGAGTTGAAAATAGGCTAGTACCTAAGACATGAATTCTGTTAAATATTAAAGAGATCTCATCAATGATTTTATTAGTCTCAGTACTCAGTGAAGGCCGCACTGACATCTGAAGTCTAATGATTTTTTTAATATATTTAAAGCCTCGTACTGCACCTTTAAATATTGAACAATATTGAAAAATATAGAAGTACTTTTTTGTATATTAGCTTTAGGCAGAACTGTTGTATGATTTCCACTTCTTTCATGACATTGTAATGATGTTACCACATACAACTTTATCTTGCATGAAAAGGTGAAGTCATGAGTGATTTCTCCAATTTAAAAGCACTCAACCCTCACAGTGCTAGAAATGAATATTTTGCATATATTCATGCAACAATGATTCAATTTAAGATTTCTATTTTCAAACATTGCTTGAAACCTTCGGTATGTTAGTAGTAAAATTGCCAAAATGTGTAACAAGATTTATTATAGATGAGTAGCATTTTATTTAGTATTTCATGTTAACACGCTTTTAGGGTTACCCTGGTTTAGCAGAAGAATTCATCTTTCTTTTCTAATCAGAGCTAACACTTTATTGTATTATTAAGATACACTTACTATGGGGTTGTATATCTTACTGTGGGGGAAGAGTTTCCTGTGCCTGGCAAACCTGCTCCTGGCTGATGCACAACACCTGCCTCCTGCACCCACCACTCACACTCTGCCATCTCCGGCACTTCCCTTTTATCCTGCTTTTGAGATTTTCCTCCTAAAAAGCCATCTTGAGCTCTGTGACACACCCAGGTCTCTCCTTTCCTCTCTGTTCAACCAGACCTCAGCTCTGCCCTTGGAGCAGGCAGCAGCAAACCCTGTCCTGGGATCACCTCTTCGGTGACCAAAATACAAACCACGCTGGTGGTGAGTTTGTTTTGCAGTTTCACCTTCATCACCTGCCCATCCTAAAATCTCCCTAAATTCTTAGGCACTGTTTGTCATGGAGCTGCCATTCCCCTGGCCATCTGTGGCTGGGAAATGTGTGGATGCATTTTGGTCCTCGTGCCGAGGCCACCATATATGGATTTCCATGGCTTTGCTGGTGAGGCGTGTGTGGCACCACGGCTGCAGGCACTGGGAGATAAAAGCAGCAGAGCCGATGCTTGACCCAAGCAGAGGGCATCTCCTTTCTGCTCTCTCACAGCCTTTTTTGTGCCCTGGAGCAGGTTGCATCCCTGCCCAAGTGGTATCATTGTGCATACATCATTTTTCTGACTGAGGGTTGGCAAGAGCGGGCCTTAAAAATACCTGGCATTTTGATCCTTTGACCAAGGTCCAAATCCTGGTGCTTTTTTTTGCCTCCAGTAATCCCTTCACACCTAGCCCCAATGCAGCCACTTGCACAAGGAAAAAACATGTCCCACAGGTAAGGGGAAAGCCACCACTGAAATGCAGGTGTGAGGGATGTGTGGTGACGAGCTACTGTGCTGGAGTGATGAATATGTTTACATCTTTTAAAAGTTGTAATTCAGCACGGATGAGCTGGCGTCCACCCCGCTTCCACATTCATGTTTGATTCACAAACAGAAAGAAATGATGTACTATTAGGAAAGATTTCTCTTTGACTGGGGAGCTGGAGATGGTAGTGAGAGTGGCTTTCATAGATGAAAATAATTGTACACTTTTTGTATTATTATTTTTGGCAAAGAGCTAGCGTTTCAGCTTTCCAGAGTATTACATCATTACTTTGTATAATGCATCATAATGACAGAGTGAATGGAAACGAAGAAATGCCAGCTTCTGTTGCAAGTTTAAAGACAGACACACATTTTCAGCTGGGAAAGCTGCTGTTCAGCTAAGTGTTTTCCTAGATGAAACAAAGCTGCAATCCCACTTGGCATTCGCATTAATTGTGGACTTGCCAACAGGCCAGTTTCACTGGTGTATAAATTAGTGGAGAATTATTCAACTCATCTCAATAACTAAGAGAATATCCTCATAAAGCTTGCTGAGCTGTAAGACATCCCCCCTCCCCCCCACTTTCCAGGGTATTTTGCACCCTATACTTAGAAAAATCACAGAATTTGCATGCTGTTCCAAACAAAAAAAAAAAAAAAAAAAAAGAAGAAAAACCATACAAAGAAAGGCATCAGATATACTGATACCCCAGCACAGCAATGTGGTGACTATCTGCATAAAATAGCAAGTTTGTGTGGGAAATGTCCAAATTAAGAGGGAATTTTCTGGTTTGTTGTTTGCGTTCTGAGTTTGGGTGATGGTTTGGGGTTTTTTTTTGTTTTGAAATTCAGCTAAAAATGTGAAGTGGAAGCGCCTGTGAAAGAAGCCTCATTTCCAGCATCAGACACTCGACATTTCATGTCTCTCTGTTGGAAAAAGAGCCCAGGAAGTGCAAACTTCCCCAAACTGTCCTGCCAACAGGCCTTTCTGACCTAGAGGGGGGATCACCTTTATAGTGACAGGATAATTTGATCTCAGTGCCATCTAATCCTTATTTTCTTTATGGAGACTGCCGGCAAGGGTGCCAATTAGTGCCAATTGTGATGGTGGCTTTTGTGATGCAGACACCTGCCCACTAGGAATTGGACTGGTACCACCAACACACATATGCCACTAAACAGCTGTCAGATGGTAATGACTTTTTGGAGTAGAAGAAAAGGGCAGAATTTCATTCTGAGGCAATTTTCTGAGAAAATTTTTGCAATTTTTCACCTCTCTCTTTCCCCGCTCTTTTGTGGTATCTGAATTCCAGGCTTCTAATGACTAACAAAATGTGAATTTTAACATATATCTCATAGCACCAACTTTATCCCAAAAACCATGTGGTCCAGATGAGCAAAAGTAGAGTAGAGAAATTATGTTAATGGTATTCTTATTATTCTACATCATATTTTAAATTTGTTATCTGTAGTCTGCTCCTTGTTTAGGTTATTTATCCCAGCAACAGACAAATGAAACACCATGTTTTCTTTTACCACTCTCCTGGCTTTTTGGCTAAATTAAAAGACTGAATTAAATGTAAACATCAAACAATTCCTTTTCTCTCTCTTTTTTTTTTTTTTTTTTTTTTTGATGACAGAATGAAGTGCTTTGCAGCACTTCTGCAGCTCATGCCAACACAGGCACATTAGTTCAGGATCTCTCTTATGCTTTTATTAAACTCTCTTCTAATTTCCAGTCAAATCAACAGTCCCTCCTTTGATGCCTAAACAGGGGAAGTTTACAAGCCTGCTTTATCCCTGTGTAATTACGTGTGCATGTGTGTGCTTGTAGCAGTGTGTAGACATCCATCTGCACAGGCACGTGCACCTTGAACTGTAACTTTTGGGGTGATTTTGGCAGAAGGGTCATGAGTGGATTGGGTTCCTTTGTGGCAGATGGGAATTTCTGTGGTGTCGAGGCGCATGAACCCCATGGAAATGAGGGAGCCCGAGCTGGTGCTGAGCAGTGGTGTTCGGGATGCGTGTGGGAAGTGTGGGAGTGTCTCACAGGAGGTGTTTGGCATTGTGTGAGGAGGGACCTGCCGTGCCATCGGAGGATTCCTGTATCCTTTCCAAGCCTTGAGTTGCTGCCGAGAACTCCCGACGCCTGATAGCCTCGGCAGAGGCCGGGCACTGGCAATCAGTGGGACCTTTCAGCACTCAGCCAGCCCCTTCAGCCTCTGCTCTGCCGGGTGTCACACCTTGATTAGCCAAATTGCTCACTGGCATCAACCACTAACCGTGGATGTGAGAGGAAACAATCCTAAATAAAGCCAGGGCTGGTTTGCAGTAAGAGAAAAAGGAGAATTCACAGTCACATTTAAAGAACACCACTGTTGCCATACGAATACATAATATGCACACAAAAAGTTTGTATGAAGGTTTTTCAAGTGAAATAAAATTAGTCAGGGGTCGCTGCTTTTTATTAGGATTTGTTGCTGAGGCCTGAGAGAGCTCAAGAAGTGTTTGGACAATATTCAGGCACACTGTGTGACTCTTGGGGATGGTGCTGTGCAGGCCTCCATGATCCTTGTGGGTGCCTTCCAACTCAGTGTGTTCTCTGGTTCCATGAGCATTCCTTGTTGCAGTTTCCAAGGAATGCAAAGCTCTGCCATAGCTCAGACCAGCTCTATTATGACCTTCCTGTCTGTCTTTGTTCCATTTATTCATTACTTAAGTGCTGACCATTTTAAGGCAGCTGAGGCCTCTGACACGGAAAGGACAGAATTTGCAGAGGAACTCGCAGCCATTTCTGGACTAGATGGTAGACTGCTCTCTCTGCCTGCCAGGAGAGCTGTGACCCACCAGGAATGCCTGCATTGTCACCAGAACATACTCTGAAGTTTCACAGATTTGCAAGGAATGGCAGCCAGGGCAACCAGCATTCACGGGTTTGGGAGAGCTAACAGCAAACCTACAGAGACTCAGGCACCTGTTTTAGTTTGTTGGTAGCTTTTGACCATGTTTTTTTCTCCGCCAGTTAGCTTGTTAAGGGCTTTCAAAACATTTTCTCTACATCTTGGGGTTGTTCCAAGGCTTTTCAGTTAGAGAGGACAACAGTGGGGCTCAGATTTTTGAAACCTCAGCCCCTGCTCTGGCACTCAAAGTAAATGCTGTCTTTACAAAGGCTGCAGATCCTGGGCAGTCTTTTCCTGACTGACGGTCAGATTGTAGAGGGGCTCCTCTGTTAGCTTTCTTTAATGCTCCAGGCACGTTATCCTTGGGTATGAACACGCTCTGCACTAGATGGTACTGCTGTTTTTTGGGTGGGTGAGTAGTTATGTGCCTGGGTGAGCAGTGGCTACAAAGTCCAGCCTGATATTCCATACGCTGTCCTTGAAAGCAAGTCAAGGAATCCAGGGAGCTCAGCAGATCTCGTTGCTGGCACTGAAGTGAGAACCTGTGCCACTCCTAACAGGTGTCCCTTGTTAGTTTTTTAAATGATGCAAACATGTTTTAAACAGCCCCGTGGGGTGTCTCTTGCACATCCAAACACACAGACCTCCTGATGAACATGTAACGTGGTTTTTAACATGTGCTGGACTTCAAAACATGAAACGTTCAAGGAAAATGCAGTAATTCTTTAAACCTATCATTGTGAATTCATATCATACTCATTGTAATAGCATTGATCAAAATGAATTCATTTGGTATTCATGTAAATGTCACATGTACTTCCATAGGTGTTTCATTGTAAATTAGCATTTCTCAGAGGACACTTAAAATAAAGTGTTACTGAAAGTTCTCATTACACATATTGCTGAGATTAGTACATTAAGGATCATGTACTTACATAGTACTAATGCATTTCTGCCACTTAAAATGCTGCATTACCCATTTCTGATATCTAGCAAATATCTAAAGCAATTTTTAGAATTACTGACATCCTGAAGGAAGTGGTACTTTTATGATTAAATTGGTTTTGTGTATTTCATTTTAATTTGCAAAATAACCCAAAAAACAAAAGCGAAAACATGTGCCAGATATACTTAATGATTTTTTGATTTGACTTTAGCATCAAGTGAAATTAAAAAAAAAAAAAGAGAGCCACATCTAATTAGAAAAAAACCCCACAAATATTATAAATGCTTTTGGGTCTTCAGACTTGTCTCACAAATCCAAGTTAGCTGATTCTTTAGTACACTGTGGCACAAGCTTTCTGATGCATTTGCTTTCAGATTATTCCTTCCTAAGGAAAAACCAAGAAATCTGTGGTCTCAGGCAGATGCATTTTTGACGTCTTGAATTGTCCATTACAGCTTGTTTGGTCTGAAGTTATTTTTGAAAAGACGAAGTTTAAAGAAGACTACAGAGCATTTTATAAATAGCTGACAAAAGGTGCGTTACAGTAACTATGAAAGAGAGACCTGGAACACTCTAAAGCTGTCTGACAATGCTGTGGATGTCTTCTGAAAAGAATAGATGTAATTATTTCAAGGCTTTTTTGGTAACACTGATAAAAAAATCCTCCAAAGCTGAACAGCAGGCCTGATCCTAGCAGAAACCTCTGGGAAAAAAAAAGGGGAGATGGCAGTATTTTAGTGTTTATGCTGGAAGGGAAGAGGCAGATTTGCCCATGAGGAGTTGCAAAACCAATCCCATGGTACAATCTCTTAGCAAATATTCGCTTGCTCTTCTGGCTTCTACTACATGGGTTGTGGCCTTGCAGTGTGGACTTGCAGCCCGTGCAGGTGGGCTGGGCAGGAGGCACCATTCCCAGAGCTGACAGCACTAAAAAGGATGGAATTGTGGCTGAAACACTGCTCGGGGCAATGGGAGGTTTGGGTCTGGTCCTGGTGTTGTGCCAGCATGTCCCCTCTGCTAGCTGCTTCTCTGTCCCTTGTTCTGGCACAGGGTGGTGGCATTTTAGGGATGAGCCTCCTGGAAAGGGAGGAGGGGAGGATGTAAAGGAGGAGATCTCGTGAGCTTTGAGATCTCTGGTATCTCATGCAGCTGTCCTGGCCTTCCTCAAATGTGCCCCTGCCCAGCCTTGCAGCTGATTTCCAGCTTTGGTGACTGATCTCCGGAGTGAGCTGAGCTGCATCTCTAGAAAAAGTCTGTCAAATCTGGGAATGGACACCTCCACACCTGAGTATCAGCTGTGCACTAGAGCTCCATTTTGTCTCATGCCTTGCCTGTTTTTCCAGAAGTTTTCAGTTTTCCAAGTGTTTGCCTTGTGGATAGTGTATGCCTGACTGGTCTGAGAGCGTGCAGTATGGCAAACCTCAGGACAGAGCGTGCAATCCAGAAATCCATTTCAGGCTAGAGCCATAATTAGCCCATGTGAGATAATAAATAGATACTAAAATCATATGAAAAATATGATAGGACTGTAAAGCCTGTTTTTATAATCCTGCTCCTCCCCTTTTTCTGCCACCTCCTCCTCCTCTTCAACGTAACAAGGGCCCTAATAGGCTTCATGTGTAAGTGCCTATTTTTATTAAAGACAAGTGTAATCTTTTGTAGTCCAAATGTCCCTATCATAAATGCTAACCGAGGAAAATATTAGGACTCATTTATTTATGAACCCGTTAATAATGAGGTGCAGTTATGAAAAAGGCTTTCTCAGCACAAAGCCTACTGAACAAACAATGCACACTGGGGAAAAGGAGCTAGTTAGCCTTCCTGACTTAGATAAAGCTATGGAGAAATGACAAGTGCCAGTAATTAGCAAAGCCTCTTCACCAAGATAACCCTATACATCTTTGTCTATTTCAATCACCAAAGACTCCGATTCAGTGTAAAATTAAAGCCGGGATGCCATCAATTTCTGTTAACCTCTTTATATTGTTCTGTGTTCATGCATATGTGATAGATAGTTTTTGTCATTTTATTAAATGGTGACATCTCAGTATGCATGTGACTAAAACTGTTTTCTCCTTAGCAAAGTATTTTTAATCATCTCTCCATTGCCTTTATTATCTCGGTTCTTCTGAGTCCAAATTGCTTTATTGTGCAGTATTGGCAGCTGTTCTGGGGGTGCAAATGTGTGTGCCCACTCCTTTTCCGAGGAGTGAATCTGGGACTAAGAGGTTTTACCCTTTCTGGTACTCATGTGAGCAGGTACAGTAGCTCTGCATTGGTGTGCTTAACCTTCTACTGCATTTTTACCCCAACAGGTGAAGAATTTTTGGTTACAGGGATCAGCACTGACATGCAGACCCCTGGTTTCCATGAGTGCAGCCTCCCCTCTCCACCCTTGTCTGGATGGGTGGTCCTGGGTTGGTTTTGGTGGGGTAGCTGCTGTTCACCTGCTTGGGCCACAAGCCAAAGAGTGTTGAACTCAGCTGAAAGACTCTATCAACTTGGTGGTCCTCCACAAACGCAGTCTGCACCCAAACTGCTTTTTACCCCACCTCAACTTGTGACCCCTGGGGTTTTTTTTCCCCGGCAGGCTTCCAATATTTGTGAGCTCGTACTGCCTAAATTTTCCCCATGACTTTCAGATAAGTCAGTGAACACGTTCACGTAAAGCTTTTCAAGGCGAAAAAAAGTCATAAATCACCTCTGCTTCTTTGACATCAGGGCAGGTTTGCTGGGAGTGCTCACAGAGTGAGCTCTGAGTGACCTGAGAAGTTGCATGTGGCATTGGGTGTCATAACAAAAGTTCCTGCTGGCTCCATTTTCCTGCTCCGTAATGTCTTTTTACTTGTTTTAAGTACTCCAGGCCCCAACTGCTGAGGTTATTAATCTTCATCTGTGCTCTTTTTAAACTTTACTACTAGCACTTTTTTTGCCTCAGATATGCTTTTATTCATTCTTTTCAGCAGCAATAACCTCTCATATTGGCCAAATTAGGAAATAATTGCAAATAATAGAGAATCCTTCTCCAGCTCTGCAGTAAAGGATTATATATGTGCTGCGTGTGAGGGATGGCACAGAGTGTAAATACCAAAATATGGGCAAATAGGCAGAGAAGGGAAGGATGTTGGTTGGCTCTCACCCTGTTGCTGTCTGGCTCCGGGGTCTTTGTGCTCAGGGCACAGCCCATGGCAGAGGGTCACACCTGGTGGTTTGTGGAGCAGGAGGAAGAAGGGAAAAGCAAGGGCTGATTTTGCAGTTCAGCTCATGCCAGTCCCTGCAGGTTGTTTAGGAAAACCTGGGCAGGGTCTTTTCTCTCCTGAGGGAGAACCAGATTTGGGTGAATCAAGTTGAGTCGCTTGTAATTTTTAAGCAGATACATGTGACCTTTCTCGGTTTTGTTTATGTTGCCACCATAGCCATGGCTTGTTTCTCTTCGGTGCCACTTCCAAGAGTTCCACCCCATTTTTCCAGTGTGTTGTATCAGCTTTGGATCTTCATCTATTGCTTTGGAACACACAGTTTTCCAGTCAGGGAGCAGAAACCAAGAGTTTATTCCTGACTTTTATTACAAATCACACATCACAAGTGGCCAGCAATCCAACCCAGCTCTTTGCAAGCCAGCAAAACTGTCTAATCAGGCACCATATTAATAATTATTTTTCACTAACGGGTATATATGTAGAACTTTGGGATATACTCGTGCCATATAAAAAGCTGCTGCTTTCAGGTGCCTGGCTGCTCTCATACATAGGCATTTTCAGGATCAAAGCTCCTATGAATGTTATTCACAACAAATAATTGTGCCAGCTCTTGGGAAGAAAATACGGAGAACATTCATGTAATGCTGCTGTCTCAGCTGGGGAGCAAGGAAATCCATTGACTGTAGGAGAGAGCAAAGCTCTCTCAGTGCTCTCATCACATTAACACTTACCTTCCTTCCTTCCAGTCCAAGTTCTCTGAGCTGCTTCTTTCCATTGTTTTTTATTATTCATTTGAATCAGAAAATAATATTTTCCCTCTCTAATTCAGGAAAAATTGTCATTGCCCACCTCCTGCTGAGGCAAAAGAGTGCCAGAGCCCATCTCCTATAAGCTCCCTCTCACTTCAAATGCAGCCTGCAATGGCTCCTTTGGAAATGTAACAGGCTATTATAGAAATATGTATTTACACAGTATTTTAAGATGCACATTATCCACCTGATAGACCATAACAGCTCACCATTACAGCCTATTGAATAAAACCTCTTTGCACCATTTTTTTTTCAAAGCAGATACTTTTTATGTGATGAATTGTGAGGCTATTGTGTAAAAGTACAAGTTCCTCATGCAGGGCTGTAGGAAGACACCATTTATCTGTAACCCACTGCAGTGGGAAAGTGCTCTCACCCTGCCCCATGGAATGAATTATTCTGACCAGAGGGATGCAGATTGAAAAAAATGAGAAAAAAGCTTCATGAGCCTGAAGGGAAAAGTTACATTTGTTTGCTGGCCTGCAGTATATTATAAGGGAGATCACTCCTGCAGAGTCATTTCCCTTCTTCCTTGGCTGGTCCAGTTCTTAAAGGGACTCCTCTATTTTGAAAGCAACTCTGCTTGGCTTTCCCACCCAAACTTCCTGTGCTCGTGTGCCTCACTTCAGCTGATCCATACTTGAGTTTCTCCCTTCTAGGGATTCATGTTAGAACCTGCACTGCCCTAGGTGCCATCTCTCTCATTGTCCGAGGACGCTCTGTTGGAATAGACAATAATCAAAATTTTATTAGTCTGAAGCTATCCATAAGGACTCTTCCTGTCATTTCCTGTGAGTTTTAACTTAACAGGAAACAAAAGGCAACAGGGAAGGCCACAGGACCCCAACTTCAAAATGAAGCTCGCAGCCAAAGACACGGTGTCCCTACTATCAAACAGAGTGAATAAGCTGCAAATAAACAAGATCCCAAATTTGTTACAAGATGAAACAGAGCCCAGCTCCTGTTGAGAAACAATTTTATATTGCAGATGTTCATGAATGCATGGAAAATGTGGTGGCTGCAAGTCTCTTTTCTTTCCTTATCTTCAGGATGTCAAAACTGATTTTTTAAGAGAAACTCTCGAGCAGTTACAGTTGACTCCTGAGAAGAACAAAAAAAGACTCCCAGCCAGCTGAACAGCGTTGTCTTCTTCCCTCCCCCCATTCAAATTAAGCATACACAACAGAAATACCAAACAGGCATGGGTTTTACGTATCATGCCAATTCTGATCCAAAACAGTTTATTAATATAAATCACCTCCAAAAAAGGGAAAGATTTTAAAGGGAAGTGAATAGCTGCCAAAAAGACTTACACACAGAGCCAGTGCCTAACACTAAACCTAGTGGAAATCGTGTATTTCCACTCCTCATGAAGCCAAGCAGTGGGGAGCCAGTGCTTTGAACCCTGCGAGGGACACTTGCTGTGAGCCCCCACGAGACAGCATATGGTTTGAGAGGAAACAGAAACCCCATCCAGAAACGTGCTGGTCTGTAACCAGCGGATCTGTAAACAGTCCAAACCCATTTCCCTGCAGGAGGGGACCCACGGGCCCCATCCAGCCTTTGCCACGGCTCTTCCCTGCTCGGGGAAGTCAGCGTGAGCTCCGTCCCCGCCGAGATGATTCCTCCGCACCTCCCGAGGCAGAAGGGGATGGCTTGGAGGGGCAAATGTCACCTGTGGGTTCGGGAATGCCTGTTGGCCATGCCTGTCCATGCCAGGCAGCCATCCCTAGCATTCCCACAGTGTGGGGACCCACCCAGCTCTGCTCTGCTCCAGACCTTCCTCTGGGCGCTCCCAGGAGGCCTTTCCTGGTGTCCAACCCAAGGATGGAAGCTGACCTTACCTCTGTGCTTTTGTCACAAGCGCCTCCTCCTTGACTCTGCTCTTGACTCTTTCACCAAGCAGGACCAACCAGCCCAAAGTTGTGGTTTTCTGGATTTCCTAGGTCTGTTTGGGAAACTCGTCCTCACTTTTTAAACAGTGTATTTGGTTTAATTTTCATTATTTTTAGATGTTAAATTTTACATCAATACAGTATGTCTTAAACTACTGTATTAGAATGCTGCTTGACTCACTTCCAAATTGAAGACCTTTTAAAAAAATTGAAGCAGTCCAATAATTTTAAATCACTCTGCACTGTGCATTGCAATTTAAAATTATTGGAGTGCTTCAAATTTTTATAAGCCCTTGAATTTGGAAGTGATCGAGGTTCTGGGCATACTCAGTGTAGAGCAATTTAAAATTATAAGAGCTGTCAAATTTTTATATAAGCACTTCAGTTAGAAAAGGGATTTGGGTTCTGGGCACGTGCAAAGGGGAGCAATTTAAATTATTAAAGTGCTTCAATTTTTTTTCTAAGCACCTGATTTTGGAAGGGTTTTGGTTTGTGCAGCCTAAAATGACAACTTCCTTTGAGAGTTTCTTCTTTAAAAGAATTTCAATCTTGCAAACTAAAGTATTCTTTAAAATATGAATTCACTGATACTTTAAAAACTGATTTGCACAGAGCTTGGTGCCCAGAACATCTATTTTTTTTCACTCATTTTATCATTTCACTCTTTAAGGGGCAAATTGATGGTATAGAAATAGCTGCCTCTTTGGATTCTAAATTTTTTCCAACTGTTGCACTCATGGTACAAAAAAAAAAAGAGTGGAAAAATGAAAAATTTGATGAGAAGAACTGAATGCTTTTCCATGGACTATCCAGCCTGGCCAACTGAATTTAGAAGGCATGCAAAATTGAAGCAATTTGTTATTAAATCTCATTTTAATGTCTCTCAACACTCGAAATGAAAGCCATGTGATAGCTGATTGAATTTGAAGGAAGGAAGTTGGAACGCAGCTTTATTTGCACACTCACTCTCTGTACTGAAGTGATTCCTGCCCGGAGCTGTGCCAGGATTGCCATCTTTGCCCCAGATCCAGCCATGTCCTTTAACATCCCAGTGCTGGGCAGCAGGAGCAGCAAGGGGAGCAGGGAAGGTGCAATTCAGACAGCAGATCCCAATCCCTGCTGCCGTGGGACAAGTGCAGAGGGAATCGGCGCAGCCGAGTCGGAGATCGCCGTGTCCGGGCACAAGGGGAAAATGGGAAAATGAGGCTGAGTGATGCCCTCACTCAGCTGTCAGAGCACAGGGACAGGGCAGATGAGCATTTCCAGCCTCTCCACTCATGTTTCTCTCTGCTATCCCTTTTTAAAACTAGGGATTCACTCTACAGGGCAGGGATTGGGGTAATTAGTTAATGTATAAGGGCACCGTGTACCTTAAGAATCGCGTATCAGGAGTACCTGCGGCGAGGAACCGTGCATTTCATCAAATGCCAATTTAGTGTTTTCTTCCCCTTGAATGCTCCTTTCACTTGTTACCATGGAGGTGATAGGTGACCATTTGTAGTTGTTTATTCCTTAGAAAATGAAGTTTTTGAATAAAAGCCAGTGATCAAATTAAATAGGGGCAAAGATATGCTGGAGGTGAAATTGAAACAGGAGCCAGATTAATCATATAGTCAGGAATGAAGGGTAAAATTCCTGAAAGCATTTTGCTTTTCCCCTTGGAGTTTTTGTTTTGGGTTTTTTGTTGGTGGTGGGTTTTTTTGTTTGTTTGTTTGTTTGTTTTTCCACAAAGTACAAGTATAAAAATGGTTTTTTACTGCCCATGGTATTAACTGCATCATCCGTTTGGGATGTGAAACCCAGGGGTTGTTCTGTGCCAGAAGGACAGGGAATGGGGGACCAAACATATTTTTGCTGGGTATAAGTTGGTTTGGACTGTGCTTTCATTGAACCCTTGTGGAATTTTGTGGCAGGCATTGGCTAAATCCTGTCCAGGGATGGGATGTGCTGGGGCCTCCATGAGAGTGTGGCCAGGAGCCACTGTGTGTGGCTGTGTCCATGGTGAGAAAAGGTTTTCCTGGGAAGAGTTTGGTAAGGGTGAGATCTGTCCATGCCTTCTCTTTCTGTCCAGCGTGTGGATTTGGGCATGGACTGGATTAAAAATCTGCCTGGGCAGAGGAGCAATAGGGGCAGGTCTGTGCAGGGATGAGCGTGTGTTGGACCAGGGGCATGCAAAGTCAGCGGGGGATCAAACACAGAGAAACGCTCTGGCCCTGCCTGTCTGAATCCCTGTTCTGGCACAAAATGACAGAGGGAATGGACTGGGAGCCGCCGCCTCACAGGCTCCCTCACGTACGAGCGCCGAGGCTGCCTTAAAGTTCCCGTCTCGCCGCCTCACTTCGAGCTGCCTGCTCGAACCCCGCTTTTGGGCTGTATTCATGCTAATGTTGACAGGTTTTTTCCTCCTTTGTTACATTGTGCAAACCAAATAGAAAGTGAGGTGAGCTTGTCTGAGCAGATGAAAGATGGCAAGAAATTGGCGCTTGGGGACCAGTGTCTTGGTGACATCGACTCTGCAGTCCTTTTTTTCTCTCTCTCCCTGGCTTCCCCTCTCCCTCTCATTCTCTCTGAAATGGTCTGTGCCTCCAGTAATTTACATAATACTCTTCTGACACCTTTACTTTAGTCATCAATCACGGTACCTTCTCTCAGTCTATCTTTTGTCTGAGCATGTCTCTTCTTTATCAGGCCATGCACAAAAGATTAATTTCACAGTTTTTCTCCCTTCTTTCTTTCCTTGCAAGATACAAAGCTCATGAAATGACAGAAGCAAGATAATGAAAACAACAATGCAAGCAATTTTTTTTTTTTGTTCTTGCTGGTTGGATCTCAAGATACTTTTTTTAACCTCATTGTGTGCCATCTGTCTTAGAAAAGGTCTGCTCGGTATTTTTTAATGCAATTCTGATGCTGTTCTGAAGACTACCTGGGGAAAAAAATACATATTTTAATCAGGCCATAGGTGCTGATTTAAAATTAGAAAAATAAATTTAAAAAAAAAGGAATTTGCTGAACAATTAAAGCAAGGGGTCCATTTCTAATGGTGGCATGGGCTACTGCACAGTGCCCATGCCCCAATTAATATTAATGATCTTTTGCGCATAGCAAATTTATGGCATTTGATTGACTCACACAACTACATTTCAAGCTGTCACGTAAAGTGAAATATATGGGCACCACGGCCTGATTTGCATATGCATATGCTCTTAATATTAATTAGTCTAATGGATCTAAGGGCCTAGAGATAATTTGAGTACAGGGAGAAGAGAAGCAAACAAACAAAACAAAACTCGCTGAACAGTGCCCTGCTATGGGTTGGTCCTACAGTCAAATAACTCTCCCAAAATGCAAAATAATTGGCATGAATTTCTCCTCCTTCCCCATGTCTCTCCCAGGACCAGCTGAATTAAAATCTTATCCCATATATTGCATTGTTTTGGCTCTGACCCTGACACTTTTTAATTTGAAATGCTTAACATGCCAAGTAGATTACAGAATTATAGACAGAGAAGTTTGAGTGCAGGCTTATGGGCGTAGGTCAGGGCCATGAGACTTGCAGCCCTGCGAGAGGGCTATTTCCCAGTACACCTGTGTAATTCCCATTAATATTCATGGGAACCGTGTGAGTTTATTGGGGGAACTTGGTCTTCCCAGCTTGGCTTTGTGCTTGCATTGCCTGGTAACGATGGCACAGATCTCCAGGTGAAAAACAGCCACTTTTGACCACTGGGCTTCCAAAGTTAGTGACAATTCATGTTTTTGATACTCCAGGGAGCAAGAGGTGCCAGAGCACAAAAGCAAGGAGGTGTTGGGGTAATCTTTTCCGTTTGACTTGTGAATTGGCTTGTGGGAGGGTTGGTGTCCTAATCCTGGCTGCATCCCTCGGTCTACACAACTCCCCTATGGAATAACCAACTTTACGATGAGGAGAACCTTTGTATGATGGTGAAGAGGAGGTTGGCAGTGGGGACCGTGCTGGTCCTTCCAGGACCACAAAGTGCTGGCAGGAATTAGCCAGGAGGGGAGGGGAAGGGATGGTCTGGTGGCCCTGCAAATTGGCCAAAGTCAGGAGATCCTTCCATCCATTATGATCCTGTGCAGCAGCGCAAGCAGAGCGTTGTGTTACAAGGAAAAGGAGAGTAGACTGTGACTGGGAGTCCTGTGGGAGCGACTGTGGCTTTGGGACATCCCCGTGCAGCATTCTGCAGCAAGGGTGTGCAGGACACGTGTGGCTTTCCCACAATCCGGGCTGGTGGCTGTGGGGCTGTTTCTGTGCCGATGGGGAGGTGACGGAGGAGTGACCGCCACCCCTGTCACCAGGAGAGCTCCCTGCTGGGCAGTTCTGCTGAGGCTTGGGCAGCCAGCTGGGGAGCTGGGGCTGCGGCTGCAGTACCACCCCTTCACGGCCAATCTGCAGGGATCCAAGCTCCACGCCCAGCAGGGAGGGATGAAAATCCCAAAGGCCAGAACATAACAGAGATTTCCAGGAGATAAGGGTGTTCCGGAGCTGGGAAATTCATTAATGCTGCTCCCAACCTTGGGGACGTGGGGACCTCATCTCAGACCCAGTCCCTGACTCACCTGGGTTATTTTGGATCCGGTACCTGACTCACCTGGGTTGTTTCACCTCCCAAAGAAAACAGCCCACGCTGCTCCAGCCCATTTCCAGCCTGCAGAGCTGTAAAGAATCTGCAAGTCGCTGATTGCCTTTACAAGGTGCTAAGCACCGATGGCTGCCTGATGCCAGGGAGGGAAGTGTCAGCTCTTGCCCGGATCAGGTCTACAGTGAGTTGTTCTATAGAAAAAAAATGACTTTCCTCTACGAAGGCATCACTTATATACCGAATATATATAACAAAACCTGGAAAGCCTCTAGTCACTCATTTTAGCTGCTAAAATGCCTTTAGGCCAACATTCCTGCTGTGAAAGGGGTTATGGACATGTCATATGGGGGTCATCAGTGAAAAATATACCCAACTTTTGTTATTCTTAAGTCTAAATCAAAAACCTCTTTTCACAATCCACTAAGGGACGATTTACTAGAGAGTAGAATGTGGTATCAATTATTTCTGTGGGCATCCTTTTTGTTATAAGAAGCAAAGTGGATTGCTTGAGAGTCAATAGCATGACTCCATCTCAGATTACTAAATAATGAAATGCTAAACTTGGCCTAGAGTAAGGACTATTGCTGTCTCAAAGGGACCAGGGGCTTCAATTAAATCAGAGGACAGTGTTCAATGAATGAGAAAAGGATGCTTAAGGTACGATGACATATTACCGGATTTTACATTTAATTGCAGTGCTTTGTTCTTTTAATAAAAGCTCAAGAACAGTGGATCTCCATTATGGTCATCTGGTAGCATTGTTCACTGTGGACAGTTTATTGTAATTTATTGGCTATGTTTAATCCCTCTATTTTTCATATAAATGAATTCTGTCTGCTTTATTTTATGAATTTTCTTTGCTTATAAAAAAATACCACCTAATAGTTATTTACACACAAAAGAGCTTTTTCATTGAAACACTCAACAGTGCAAGAAAGAAACAACCCAAATTCTATGAAAATGGAATGGAAGCAAGTGCTTCTGCTCAGAAAGGTGCATTTCTGCATCACCCAGGCAGGAGTTGGCACTTACTGCACAACCTCAGGGGTGACAAAAATGTCCTTGTTGGTTTTGTGGGGCTCTGTGCTGTTGAACTTGCCTGTGCTTGGGCCATAGGCAGTGGGGCCTGTGCACAAAATGACTTTGTGGATTTCTGGTCCAGGAGAAATTGGCTTCAAAATCCCCTGCCCTCAGAGGTGGGTTTCCGCCTTTCTGCTCGGTGCCCTGGGATAATGTACAACACATGGCAGCAGTTTAGCTGGAAAACCACTGGAGCATATGTATGTGATTATACATATGTGTGTGCACACATGCATGCATGTTATAGATATATTTATAGTTCTATGTTTGCATATATAGTGATACGTATTTATTTTAAAATGTAAGCCTACAAGTGTTTTTAAAAGGTTGTCAGGCAAATTCCTCCTTTTAGGCATTTTTGCTGTGACTTGTCTCATCTGAGCACGCCAGTTGTGTCCCATTACATAAATGATGGGATGGTCAGTGATTTAACTAAGGTAACCTGATGCATCGAGGCAACACTGAGGTTACTGTCAGCGTAGGAAGGGAGAAATTGAGACCTTAGAAACTCAGATCCTCATCTATATTTTTAGAGTCTGGTTTGTTTTTTCTTCTTATTTTTTTCTTTTCATTAAAAGGAAAAAGCCCTTGTGCAGGAAAGGGATTCTTAAATTCATCTGAAATACTGTTTGCATGGAGCACAGGCAGGGGAGACAGCCTCTCTTCAGCTCTGGGCCGTGCATGTCTGGTTTTTGGGGCAGATCCCCCCCTGGAACAGGGTCACAGTGAGTGGTTCTTTCCCTGTAAACAGGTTGGGTGTCTTTTGTTTCTGCCTTGTTTCGGCTCGTGTCAGAGCCTGTCTCTGGAAACGTGGCAGTTCAGTGACGAGGGTGGGATGAGCTGACTCTCAGAAGTAAAGGCACAAAACGAATGGCAGCCAGCCCTGCTCAAACTGCCACGAGAGGCTTCTGGGCCCAGGGGAAAGCTGTGAGCTGCACTGCCTACCGGGAGAAATTCCTCCGTGGCTTTATCTGAGGGGTTTTCCGGCTGTGCTTCTTTCCAAGGAGGGTGCAATGCTTTTGACAGCCTGGAGCGTCTAATTTTTACAGCATCATTCAGCCTCGTGGCAGAGTCAGAGTAATGAATTCAGGAAGTGTGCGGGCGAGGACTGTCTGTGCAAGAGGGTGCGGGCAGTACTTAACTCCCCATCGATTGCAGTGACCGATAACCAAGTGAGGAGTGCCTCCTGACCAGCCCCAAAGGCTGCTGCAGGCCCCAGGCGCGCGGCTCTTCAGCTGTGGCGCCGGCACTATCACCTGCAACAGCGGCATTTCAGCGCCTTTTCCCCTGAAATAATCAACCGAACAGAAATTGCTTTGGCTTTTATTGGGATGGTCCTGTTCAAGGGTAGCAAGGGTTGGAGAACTCCTCCGAGGTGGCTGCCCACGCAGGGCTGGGCTGTGTCCAGCTGCAGGACCAAGCACAGTGCCCAAGTGCCACTTGTGCACCTGGCCGATGTCACACGCTCTGTGCCAGCCCCCTGGGCGTGAAGGCTTGTGCTGTGTGGAGGAGAATTGTGGCTGTGAACTGGGCAGTCGGGTGACCAAAGGCACTTTGTTTGTCACAGCTGCTCCTTCCAGGGCTGATGCAACGCGGCTCTGCCGTATGCACGTTTACAAATTACCATATGATGAATATGGGGCCGTACCACAGCAGAGTCTTCCTCCTGACAAAGTGCTGTTCCTATTCCCAGCTCTCCCTGGCCTCTGTTTTTGTTAATTTTACACTGAAGGATCAACATGCCCAGGATGCACGCGTGCATCCATCTCTCTCCCTCTCAAAGGAAATTAGTGCTTTCCTGTCACCGCAGGTGATATGAGAAGGGGAGGAAGTACACAAACTGATTTATCTGGAGCTGTCAGCTGTTTTGAGGATGTTGACTACTAAGGGTGTCAGCTCCTCCTCAGTAGTTGGCTGACTCTGAAGAAGACCCCATTCCTCATTAAAAGAGCACTGAGCTGCACTTGAAAGTGACTTTCCCACTTGTTCTCCTCTCACAAACATCACAATAACAGATTCGCTGTTTAAAGTGGCATGATCTTCATGCCAGGCCCAGGCAGCCTTGTAAAATACACCTCTGCAGCACTCGGTAGCATCGGTACCATCCATGCAAAATTCATTTGAGGTATAAACTAGAGACTATCATCACAGATGACAGTTATAGCAAATCAGCACGCTGTGTACAGTTTCATCCTTTATTCACATTATGTATCATAATAAACGTCGTCCTAGCAACACAGTTTGTTGAGAGTCAAACACAATACCCCACAATGCCTTGCCACAGATGGATGTGAGGAATTGTGGCTGTGAGAGCCTGGTACAGCCTGAAAAGGAATCAACAATTCCTACTGTCATTTTAGGGGGCTCTTTCCTCCTCCCTGGCACAGCCTTGGGAGAGAAGTGAGCAGGGAGCCAGTGTGAACTGGGGGTCTCTGCTGCACACCGGTCAGCGTGGGAGCAAAGCAGAATGTCAGAAGCCCTGGGAACTGGGTCATAATTTGTCAAGGCTCAAAATTGGAAGGCTTGAGGAAGAGGAGGGATTGTCACCTGGTTAAATTGAGAAATATTGGGGAAGAAATATTGCTCAGGTACAAGACCACATCTTCTTTCTTTTTAATAACTGCTTAGTGAAAAAGCACTTCCAAGGTATTGAAAGTGAAAGAAAAAGAAATCCTAATGTAAAAATATATGCCTTCGGTATAGAATTCCACTCAGACCTGAGAGAGATGTTTCTGAGTGGAGTCGGGTGTGACTCATATAACATTTTGCCATCCCCTGGGGAATGTCATCTCCTTCTGATGTCTCCATTTGCAGGAAAGGCTTCATTGCAGGTGCAGCACGAGGCTCCCACACCAAAGGGCTGCGCTCGCTTTCAGACCCTGACGTGCTCTCGCTCTGTGAGACAGAGCAGCCTGTTCCCTCTAATCCTTGCCCTGGCACCTGCTCCAGCATGTGTTTTTCCTTATCCCTGCTCATGATAGCCCTGCTCACATGCTCTGTGTTACAGAGGAGCTGCTGCCTCCCCGGGGTGCCCGTCAGCCCACGCTGGGGCTGCTGCTTCCTCAGCACTGAGCCCCTGGGGTGAGGCCACAGGATACTGTCCCCTTGTCCCTAATGCAAATCAGGTGTTTCCACTGCTGGGAAAACTAAGGGAAGAGAGGCTCCAGCTCCTGTCTGAGGTGTGTCCTCTGATAGGAGCAGTCAGAGGTCCTAATGAAGGATTCTCTTATGTGGAGTAAAGCTTTTTCCAGCATGAAACATTATTTTCAGAAGACCCTGATTATTTTTCTTTTTCCCCTCCTTCTACTATTTTGAACAAAATTGTCACGATGTCTCTCTGAAATGGAAATACATTAATCAATAAGCTGTTAGAAAAAAAGGAAACATCTTGGAAAATCACCTTAAGTGTTGCTAAGATGCGCCCAATTTCTGAATGAGCATGGAGCCACTTTCACATCCAGTGTGTAGCTGTGCAGTTCAAAAGCAACAGAGCCAGTGAGACGCAAATGCCAGAGGAGATAAAGACAACCCTTCCTTGCACAAATCCCTCGGGAGAGGAAGGTAACACAGATACCACAGGAGTTCAGCCTTTACACAAAGCAAAGTGTAGTACCAAGCAAAGGCCTGAAACTTTAAAGCCTGGACATCAGTCCACAACAGAGCCCTTCCAACCTATGGAGAGGTTTATGTCTTTCTCGGGGATGACATAAAATAGGATCATCCATCATCCCATCATCCCTCAAAGTTTATATCTGGATCCAGAAATGAGTTCGGGGCTCAACTCCGCATAATTCATTGTTATCATGGAGTAGTCCTGTAAACCAAAATACGTTCTCATGGGCTTTTTTAAAGTGTGTGCAGGTTTTGGTGTAACAGGAAGAACAGTTGGGGTTCTGTGGGAGGGAATGCAGAGAAACACTGCCACAAAAAAA
>WEKY01048297.1:375795-394077 GCA_013390045.1 Picathartes gymnocephalus | reverse complement strand
AAAAAAAAAAAAAAAAAAAGCTGTTATGGTTATTAATCAGAATTTTGTATACTTTTCAATTCGCTTCTCCAGGACTGATTCCACTGCACAATAATTAAAAAGAAACCCGTGCCGACCGCGGTGCCCCCCCCCCGCCCGTGGAGCGGTGCCTGGCTGATCCCATTGTCTGCGCCCTGAATGCTGAGCCCACAGTTAATAATTAGTGAGCAGCGCTTAAATGGAACGGCACAGCCGATTCCCTGGTACACTGGCAGAGGCGGCGGCTGAGCCAGCCAGGACTTTGTCATCTTGGCAGGGAGCAGGGGAGCTCGCTGCCATCCCGCAGCCATCGCGCCGTGCAGGGGAGCTGGCGCGGCCGCCGCGCTGGCACCGCGCTCAGCCCGGCGGAGAGGAGCGGGCAGGACGGGGAGGGAAAGGGTTTGGCCGCCTTCTCTGGGGGGGCAGAAAAAAAAAAAGGGGAGAAAGGACTCATTTTTGGTATGGAGGTTTCCCGGAGATGTCTCTCAGGTTCATATTTATTGTTTATTGCCCGTAAAACTGTGTTTCTATGCTTCACAAAGCCATCATTTCGATGTAGTCTGCCTAGCCTGAAATGATAAATGAAAGCAATGAAGGGAGAGGAAGGGTGTTCTGGTGATTAAAACTCTGGATTTGACTTGAAAAAGTAGGTTTCAGCTCCATCTCTGCCACCAACTTTGGGGTGACTTTTGACCAGTGATTTAATCTTTTTGGGCTTATGAGAGCTGGGGAGAACAGGGATTTCTCCCTTTCACATTTTTTTTGTGGGTGTTTTTATTTCCCTGGTGTGGCTAGGCTGTCCAAGTCTTTCCACTGGGAATCTTTTTTACTGTGTAAAGTGTGACCAAAATGGGGGTGCCACTGTAAGTTAAACTCCTGTTCCCGGTATTTTAACAATGCATTCATGGATATACAGAGGGAAAATAGTACGGTAATTAGAAAGGATGTGAATGGTGAGAGTGTGAGCGGTGGTGAATCTCAGAGAGATCCTTTTCTGACTGGAGCGGGTTTATTTCCCTCAGTGGTGATTGAAATTAATATGGGCTCTTATTTTACAGAGGTACTCGTAAACTGGAGGAAGTGTGATGGCCTGTAGATGTAAAAGGTCAGAACAAATGATCTAATAGTCCTTTTTAGCCTTAAAACTATGAAGGAAAATGAAGGCTTTTAAAAATTATTCTTTTTCGACAGTTAGACAGGAAATGGAGATGGGATGGCAAATCTAACCCCCGAGCTTGGACACTGCCTGTCCCTCTCCCTTTGCTCATTCCTATGCCAGTAGTTTTCCAAAGGGTCTGGACATCCCAGAGTGTCTCTGAGCCACCTCCCTAAAGGGTGCCTGAAAGGCAGTAGAAAAAAACCCTACTGTCAGGAGGCTTTAATTCACTGTTACAGGTGATCACCTCTCCGTTGGAAGTGTAAGGGTCCATAAATCAAGAAATGGTTGAAAACTTCTGCTCTGGTCTTTGCCAGCAGTTAAAGACAGCTCATGTCAGCCACATTTATGTGCCCATCTTGATTCCCTGTGCCCGTTCCTATTGCTGAACAGGGCACTTCTTGCCACCATTGTCAAACCAGCCTGTGGCCCTCTTTTAATTTTCCCTTTTTCTACTTGCCCTACAATTAAATACCCCTAAAGTGACGAACGCACAAAGAGCT
Source organism: Picathartes gymnocephalus (assembly GCA_013390045.1). Lineage (NCBI taxonomy): Eukaryota > Metazoa > Chordata > Aves > Passeriformes > Picathartidae > Picathartes > Picathartes gymnocephalus. Next base: position 392,400 of record WEKY01048297.1, on the reverse strand, counting down.
TAATCTGCAGCCCTGTTGCGCACCAGACACACGAGTGCACCTTGGTGGGAGGCTTTCCAGACAAAGGCACATAATCGCTCATCAGGCCCATTGTTTTTGCTTCACGTGTGGCCTGGATCAAGGGCTGGGCGTGCGCTTGGCAGTGCAGTGATTCCCTTAGGGTTTGGAGGTACCAAACTCAGACCAGAAGCCTTCCTTCGGCCAATTCCTTCAGCATCTCCAGGCAGGGAAGGAGATTCCATGAGCAGTTCACACTGTGAGGGTGACATTACAGACCCCAGTGTCACCATCATATTGCCGTGGACGGGGAGCTCTCCCCGCCCAAGCCCTATCCAGGTAGGGTGTTAGGGGCTTCCCAATCCACAGCCCATGCAGGATCATCATGCTCAGCAGTCCTCTGTGGAACTCTCCTGTAAATTTGTCTAATCGTGTTTACAATCCATTTATATTCCTGGTCTCTGCTACCTGCTGGGCACTAAGTTGCATAATTTGGTTATTCTGTGTAAAAGTGTTTCTCATGGGCTGTTTTAACCCTGCTGCCTCATAACTGGGTGTACCCTGGTTCTTGTGCAGTGAGAAATAAAGACTAATTCTTTTCTGTTTGCTTTCCCTATACTGTTCATGATTTTATAGACTTTATTGTGTGTTGTCTGATTTTCCTCTATCATTTTGTAGCTTGAAGGGCCACATTTTTTACAGAAGTCAGCACAATGGGAGATAAGTAGAGGATTTGGTGGGTTATTGCAGATCTTGGAGTGTAGAAGAAAAATTGATCATTAGCTGAACCAAACATTAAATTTTAGACGTTTTATTAAAAAAAGAGTTAAAAAATCCCAAACCTGTATAAGTTTGACATTCAACATTAGTTCTGTTTCAACACTGAATTATTTCATTTTTAAGCAAGCTGACAATTAAATATAAGAGCCCAAAAGATTTTATGCAAAAGGCTTGAGACGTTTTTGGTTTGAGAGTTACAAAATGTTTGCATACTCCTCTGCAATTTTCCTCCTCACCCTGCCCATTCAGTCCAACCAAAATCTCAGCAAGTCTGCAGCTTCCCCACCCAAAAGGCTTGGTTTTACCCAGGTAGAAAGAGAAGCTGGCTTGAAAAATTTAACCTAAAACTCACATATTAGACTGCATATAAAAACTCTCCCAACACAAATCCGTCAAAGGTCTCATGCCAGGCAGATTTCCCATGGATTTTATTTTATGTGCGCTAAACACTCCACCAAACAAAGCCCATCCAGAAACGTGAACTCAAGAGCTGTTTAACACTGTAGACTTTCCCCTTGTATAACAATTATGGAAACAGGCTTGCTAATTGACATCGGATGCGACGCTGTGAATATGTGAATGGTGTTCAATAGCCATCATAATTCCTCATTTTACTGCTTTTGGTGGAGTAGGCCAGTAGTTGTGCGTAGTAGGAGAGAATACAAAACACGCCGTCCTAGCGCCAAACTACGTGAATATTATTGCTTTTCCCTGCTGGCCATGAGCGCCTGGATTTTCTCACCTTTTCAAGTTCAGGTCTTTGTTCCTTTATTTATGTTTTATAAGAGGAAGAAACTAATTAATCTCTTTCCCGAAGAAATGCAGGCGTGTTCTTGTTCCCACCTGAATTTTGCTGAGGGTGAATTCCTCACTGCTGCGGTTTTGAGTCCTTGGAAATGAATGGGGATGGATCTGCCTGCTCCTGATGTCTGCTGGAGCTGGGCTGGGCCAGCTGGCCTGAGGCCCTTCTGGGGACCCAAGAGGGTAAAACTTATTGGTGAGAGGTTTGTCCCTTGTGTGCCAATCAGACCCACAGGTGCTGGGAAGATTCCTTGTCCATAGCAAAAGTACTGCCCGGGATAGTTTGATGGTTGGCTGTGATTGCACATGAGAGTTCTGGCTAATCTAAGCAAGCTTTTGTTTCCTTCGCATCCTGGTAGTCTGGGATTCGGTCTTAGTCTCTGTATTCTGAATTTGCCTAAAAACTGATTTTTAGTCGTAAAAGGAGGAATTCATTTAAAAATTGATTCAACCCAAATATATAGACTTGGCTTGAAATATCCAATATCCAGTAGGAAATCCCCTGTATTGTATGCTGGGTTTATTTAGACTAAATCTAGGAAGATCAAGACACATTTTAATATACAAATTATATTTGTTTTTAAGCTACAGTATTCTATCTGGACTCAGCCTGCTTCCATTTTTTTTAACATTAATCTTGCTTTTTGCCCCTAATCCTTTCCTTGCTACATGAGCTTTCACTATGTGTGTGTGTGTGGGGAGGGAAAGCCCTATTAGATTATAACATTTTATGAGTTGTCAACGATATAATGACATTAGCCACCTGACTGAGAAAGTAAAAACCTTTGTGGTGTCACATAACAGGTTAGAATGGGCTGGTAAGCCCTTGTGAAATAAACAAGGTTAAAAAAAAAAAAATCCTCCAAAATGTGTATTTAAATGGGTGGCTCTAACCCCTCCCTGCTTATTAGACCATCGAGAGCACATTAAATATTTTATACGTATATATCTTTCTGCCTCTCCAAAACAGATAGGGATAGGCACACACACATCAGTACATGCACACAGGCATAGACACACAAGTCTTTCAAAATCAGAAAGGTCTCAAATTTAATTGGAATGGAAAATGCTAACTAATTGGCATCCAAATTTGATTTACTGTAGAAACCTCATATTTGTTTGAAACACAACACTGTGTCTTGGAACACAAGCCCAGTCCTTCAAAAATCATACATGAGAACTGTGGAAGAATCAATTAAAGTTGATTTGGCAGATCTGCTTTTGACAAATATAAAGAAATCTCTGATTAGGCTGAGAAGAAAAGAATCCCTCTTTCGTGCTCTCTCTATTCTCTCCCTCTTTAAAGGCAGTAGATGTCAGAAGGGGGTGGGTAGTGATATGCAAAACATGGCCTCCATAACCAAAGTAGCCTGCAAAATTAGGTGTCAGCATGCAAAGCTTATTGATGTATGAATGCGGAAAATGAAAGCCGGCAGTAGACAGACGGGGCTAAAGGTGAGACAGCCACAGTGAAAGCAGCTGTACATCTACGTCAAGGTGTTGCTATATGAGCCTGCTTTTTTCTGGAGGGCCACAGCCTAACAAGCTGTGCCTGGCCATAAAATGATGAAACAATACAATGTAGGCACACACTGTGTGAATACCAAATAAATTGACTCGGGCCCCCCCCACACCCCTTCAAAGTAGGCCTGTGTGTTCATTAATAAATTCATATTCTGAGTTTTCAATAAAAGAAGAAAATGCAGTGTAAACTGGAGTTACTTAGTGACACCCAGCTCATTGCTTTTTATTGTTGCTTGCAGCTACGAAGCCTTCGCTGTGCACTAGTAGAATTTATTACTGTCTGTCTTTGTGGCAAGTTGGCGAAGTGAGCCTTTTGAAGAAAATTGACCCACACTTCATGAATATGATGAAAAATGCCAATAACACTACAAAGACAAAGCTCTTGACATTAGTGTGCAAAGAACTAAGAGACAGTAATGAAAATATTGCAATTACAAATCATATCCCTCCTCCCCGGCCGAGGGGCGTGGGCATCCGGGGGCTGCTGGGGAGCCCCAGGACCCTGCTGGATGTGGGGTGGGCTGGAGAATGAGGGGGGGGCGGGCAACCTTTCACAGCCTGGCCCCCTCCCCATCCTCCATGCTCTGGAGGAGGAGAGGGGTGAGAAGAGGAAAGCAAGCAAAGTGCTTAATCCAACAAGGATTTCCCTCCGAGGAGGTTGCCCCTCTTCCCTCCGAGCCTGCGCGCAGAGGGAGAGTGGTCTTGTTGCTAAGGCACAAGATTAGCAGCCATGGGGTCCAGCTTGTGCCTGCCCTTTGTCCATGCTCCTCCTAGAAGCTCCTGGACACAAATCACTATAAGACTGTGCCTGAATTTCACCCTCTCTAAAATATTTTTTCCTTCTGCGCTTTTATGAATGGACCTGCTCTGACTGGCGTCTCCTCTGAGTTACCTCACTCTGCTTGTGTGCTCGCACCCCTCCACTCTTTTGGTATTGCAGTAACGAGGGTAGGTTAAAAATTAGCACTTTACAAGCAGAAAGGTCTGTCTTATGGTCTCTGTCCTGGAAAGAAACAAGAAGAAGGAATGTGACATGCAAAAGTTCTCCATTTAATTCTTAACCTGGTGGTACGCGACTTGATCAGTGAAAATCCATAAGGAATAAACAGGGCAGGCTTTTTTTTCCTCCCACCCAGCAGCTGATAGAGCACTGGAACAAGGCAGCTAAGAGGAGCCAAGCTAAAAAAAAAAAAAAAAAAAAAAAAATAAAATACAGCAAAAAAGNCTAAGAGGAGCCAAGCTAAAAAAAAAAAAAAAAAAAAAAATTAAAATCAGCAATGAAAGGTTGTTTAGCCCTATGTTGAAAATTTGCCACTTTCTGAACTTATCATCAATCAAATTTTCTGTCACTAAGATAAACTGTAAGTGCCAGGCGCTTTGTTTATGCATTCTGCTCTTATATTTATTGTGGAGAGACCTGCTAAAAATCAAATAAAAAGCAAGCATGCTATCTACTAAATTTGGATGTGACAGTCGTAGGTAAAATATCTTGCCACGTTGGAATACCGGTGTCTGAACAAATCAGTTGAGCTTTGCTGTTCTTGTGCTCCTCTTCCCATTTGTAGGGGGTGCCACTTGTAGATGACAGCAAACCACAACTTTTCCTCTGTGATATGTGGCCACTGATGAGATAATCATGAAGTCAACCAGAGTAATTATGCGGCTCTGCACGAACTGATGGGCTCTCGAATATGGGCAACCTGGGAACTGCACTTCCATCAGACCTGTGCCACTTGTGGGTCCCATGTGTGATTCCCGATGTAGTTTTGAGGTCCAGATACAGCCCCGAAGCACTCAGACCTCTGAATGCACTTCAGGGTTATCTCAGCATCCTGGCCATCTCTTTTCTCATGGTGTGGTGTCCTTTCTCTCTCCTGGTCATGGAAGACCTGCCACATCTGAGGAGTCAAAGTGAGTGGCTGTACCTGTGCCCCTGAGTGGTGGAATCCTTCCGTGGAACATCCTCGTCAGAGGCACCATGAACCCAGCAGGAGGAAATTACTCTGCTTTGAGGAGAGCTAAACTGGATGTGATACACTTTTCCATGCTTTATAAATCACTTAGAGTTTAACAGTAAATTATGAGGACAAAAGAGATTAAAAAGGAAAGTGAGTAAAGAAGCATCCAAACAGCAGGAGCAGTAACTGTATTACAGGTGAAAAAATAGCAAAATGGACTGATTATGTCTGAACATCCATCCTTCTGAAGCAACCGCAGGTTAGAAATCATTGCTTGTGTTATATGGCTTTGAAAACAAGGCCGATGCAGAAAGCTCTGGAGGAAAATGTGAGACCACCACATAGATCAGAACGATGCCAGTGTAAAGAACAAAAAAAACCACAGAGCCAGAGAGAGCCAGCAGCTTGTCCAGCTATAAAGAGCAGCGTTGAAATCCAGAGGAAACTTTCATCAAAGGCTGATTTAAGTGCAAAGGTTCTGACCTGACTAAGGAGCAGCTCATTTTTTGTTGCTCCAGAGCAAGACCTGTCCCCCCAGATCTGAGCGAGCGGGTGAATGTTCTCTTGCTCAGCTGCACGAGGCAGTGGCACAGTCTGGCCACAGATGGGGAATCTCACAAGTAACAGTGAAGCCATTAGATAACATATTGGAGTGACTCTGCTGAGCAGGCTGAGTGCCTGCTCAGTGAGAAAAAAAAAAGAGGAAGAGAAAACACTGTGTAATTATACAGCCACCCTGTTCTACCTTCTCGTTCTTTCTTTCTGCCTCCATCAACATTAGGCTTCTACATCTCTTTCCTTTCCAGAGCATTTTGTGGCTCATGTCTCTGACAAGTGATGACCCTTTTACAGTAAATAACCTTCCATAGGCAGCTACAGGTTTCATGCTGGGACACTCCTTGCTGCTGCTGGGAACATGGACCAGCCTTGTGGTGAGCTGATCCCCTGATCAAAAATGTTTGTTGACCTTATTCATTGTATCTCACAAAAAGTGCAACTAGGTAATGGGACAATTTATTTGGCATAATTGATTATGGTTAATGATGACTGGAAATCCAGCTGTGACACTGCTGGTCTTGTCTGCAAGTCAGATACGAGGAGATATATTTTTCAGGTCTTGGCATGTTTAGCATTTTGGGATGAACAATTTATCTACCTGGGTTCATTCTGCTGCTCCCAGAACTGATTGTATATTAGCATGTCTCATGAAAATCATGCGTGACATTACTCTTGCATCTATGTATTGAAAAGAAATGAAACTGGGGCCAGATAAAAGCCCTTTGAAGTCGGTGGAAATGCCTCCCATCAACTTCAATATGAACAGATGAACATAGAAATATAGGATTGGAAAGGACCTCCTGGGTCAGTGAGTCAGTCCTCTGCTATCCCCTGCACTCCCTTATATAATCCCTTCGCCATTGGTTGTTTCTCTTTAGCCTGTCTAAGGCTGAGGATGTGCTCAGCATATTGCTGGAATTGTTATCCAGAATGAGATTCCTGCATTACAGGTAACCAATGGCTCCTGCGTGTTTGATTTGTCAGCTCTTACAGGCGTGAACAATTCCCAGAGCGTCGTCTTAAAAACGTAGTCAGGTGGATGAATGCAGGTGTCTGGAGGGGCTACAGGGCTATCTGTATTCAGTCTGTGTGTTTGTCACCACTCTGAATACTCACACCACGGTTTCCAGTAAGTGGTGGGTGGGATTCTTCATCCTCGCCGTGAAGAGTGGGGACTGATCGCAACTAAATGAAAGGGCCCCGGTTTTGTGGCAACCTTGAAAGTTATAGGTAAAGGAAGCCCTGGTTCTTTGGATTCTTTTTTATTTTTGCACAGTGTTCTGAATGCCGAAAGTGAAAAGAAATTATTGAAAGGTAGGACTAGGAAGATTTCATGCCATTTTGTTCAATGCCAATTATTTATAAAAAGAAAATATAAGAGAGGGCTGGAAAGGGTTAAAATTAAAAGCTGTTTCTAAAGCCTGCAATAATAATACGATAGACTGGTGGTAGCCACAGGCAGAATTTACTGTCCTTGGTCTAGTGAACCAGTATTAACCCTTCAAGTGTCCATGGTGGCTCCGTGCACAGTGTCACTTTCTGCTCCAGTGTATGGATGTATGCTTTCTGTCAGATTGCTCAATTAATTATAATTGTCCTACCTTTAAAGGGATGGCCCTGGGCATACTAGGGGGTGTGGCCCTCATGGGGTTTTATTTCAAGCCATATCCTACTGTCTCCCACTCAGTCAGTGAATCTTACTCATCAATATTTAATGACACAAGTGTACCTTCCTTTTTTTCCCCTCTTTAAATTATTCTTCTACACAGCTAGACAGGTGCATTGTCTTCCCATTATGTTCTGGTGACAGAGAAGATGCTGCCTCGCTCTGTGCTAGCATCTAAGAAAGAGGTGGGTAGAGCCACCCAAAAATTTGAGCAATGGGCATTACAGACCTCCTGCTCTGTCTCTGAGATGTGACAATAGGTGTCTCGCTACAGATTCATTACCCAACAGGTATTCATCATCTTCAAAGCTGCTTTTACCGGCTGTAGCACGCGGGAAGAAATCTGTTTTAAGGAACAGGGCAGGAGAGACATCTCAAAGACTGCCCTTATTTTATTCTATAGTGCCACCTCAGCTGCTCTGAAAGCTACCAGTGACACATATTGTGCTGTTCACACCTTGGTATACTCTTGGACAAGAACCACATCCTGTGTATTATTGATATTTTATGACAAAGTAAAGCAATTTTAAAACATCAGGCTGCCCATCTGCTCTGAACTACTTTTCAAAAAATTCAAAAATAGATGTGTTTCCCTTTTCTGTTTTCATATGAGTGAAATGCAGACCACAGTTAGGTTATGAGACTGGGGGCCAGGAATTTTTCTACTTTTAATCCTGTCTCTGACATTGATTCCTTCATTAGCCTTGGGCAAGTCATTTCACTTGGATATATTCGAATCACCACATTTATAAAATGGAGATGCAGTGAGGTGTCATGGAGATTTATTAGGCTGTGTCTGCAGCATACTTTGGAGAAGTCAAACCTTATACACCTGTTAATGAATGGAATTTTAAAATATGAATGAAAACATTTTCTCGTTTCAGAAGCCCAGGTTCTGAAGGAGTGTCCTGCAGACCCGTGACTCCTGCTGCAGTCAGCAGGTACGATTTTACACTCACTGCATAAACTCATCCAAGAAAAATCACCTGGAACTTAACATTGTGGCAGCACCATGCCAGACAGCTTCCTGGTCAGAAATGTGTCATTACTGCTGGATATCTTATTGTCCCTGAGAAATGAAAAAAAGTAGCTTTTACAGTTTAAAGACCTCCAGGAGTAGTTTAGGGAGTTGGTGCTCTGGGACTGGAAGATATACAGGGAAATTAGATTCCTGCATAATTTGATCACTAAGGAGTGAAATGAGTGTTTAGCTACCAGCCTGGATGAAGCCAAGATCTCATCCATGTGACAGGTAGGCTTTGGTGAGAGCCTTGGAGGATTCATGAGGACTTGGAGCCTTTCCTGCTCTGGTGAAGGTCAGCAATTAGTAGAAGTGTCTTTAGCCTGAAGAGGAGCTTGTGAGATGAGTTGGTCCCATTCTGCAGTGCCTGCATTGACTCAGAGTTTTGGTGTGGGCAGAAAGGCATGAAAAAGGATGAGTGGCCCTGTCTGCCTCACCAGCCTGAGCCACACACCTGGGGATGAGGCACAGCTCAGCTTTGGCACCGGCCAGAACCGAAACAAGCCGCTAACAAACTTACACTGTCTTTACTCATGCCGGACTTTCTGCAGACAAGAATAAATCCCCTCCATGACTAATCTGTGCGTGACTCACCAACTGTATCGCAGCGCAGACCTCGAGGAGCTGTGGGAAACCACGGTGCACTGAGGCATGTTTGAGACAAACACTGACCCCTCTCAGCAGCCAGCAGGGCTGAGAAACACAGAAACTCGGGGCACGAGGTGGTTTCTGCAGAGCTGGGGCAGCAGGGGCACTGCGTGGCCCCCAGCCCTCCTGCTGCCCCCCTGCTCGGCCGCTTCCCAGCTGCCAGCTACCAACCCATCACTGTTGCTGGTTTCCCAGCATCTCTGCCCAGAGCAATGTTTCAGGGATTTTGAGGAGACCTCGTGGAGCAAAGTGTTGGTGGTGGTACAGCAGGGAATGGGAGCAAGTGATAGGGAGCTCAGTCTAAAGAGAGGAAGACACCTCACTTAGGATAGGGTGTAAATGTGTTACAAGGAGATAGAACAGCAATAGGAAGGGTCAGTCTCCTGCTGAAGATAAAGTAGCCCCCAAAAGTTACGGTGCAGTGGTAAGATCAAGTTCATTTTAGTCACCCAAAGCAGTTTGAATTAAGCTCTTCCCTGTCTAGGCTTATCTAACATACAGAGCTCAGCCTCATAGGCTGCTTCCTATGAGGAAAGCTGACGACTTGCTTCTCCAGCTCCTGCTTAACTTCATAATCATAACCAAACCCATCATTTCTCCTAACATGTAATATTACAGAAAGAATATTTAAAAAGTCAAGGATTTCCTTGCATGATCTAATGGTAACACTATTTTAAAGCCTGTGCTTAGGCCTTGCTGCTCTCTGAGCACAAAGCAGCTGGGAGTGTTTCAGAGGGAACTTGCTTAGCCCTGGGGGAATGGGTGAAGAGGGTGTTTCTGTGACTTGTTTGCAAACCCCTGTGGCTGTTTTGAGGAGAGGCTCCTGGGATTTTACACAGTCATGTACATCCCTTCTGACTCGGAAAGATGGCTTCTGTCCAGGGTTTGGCAAAAAAAAAAAAAAAAAGAAAGAAAGGAGGGGCCCCCTTCAAAGGCTGAGTTTTGCTGGTTTAGAAATAAAATGTGGCTAACAAAACCACCATTCACCACCCTCCTTGCAGTGCTCCTCTGCCCATTCCTACACTAAGAAAGCAAGCTAAGCAATGAACACAAATGTATCCGAGTTTTTTGTGGGCAGACCGATGGTAATAAGAGAGCATTGGGCTCCAGAGGCCCTTGCAAGTGCAGATAAGATCAGCTCAGGTCAAAAGAGGGAGCCTGGCAGCCATGGTCCTGCTCTGTGGAACGTGGTGAGCCGCAGCCCAGCTTGCCAGGAGCAGGTGCCACTGGCCTCTCTTCAGCTCTGCACCCTGCCGGTGAGGGGCCAGGTCCTTTTCCTGGGAGACCACGGGCTGTAGGGGAGGGAAATCCCAAACCAAAGTGGTTGTTTCCACTTTCCTCAGTATCCCGCTGTGCTCCAAGTTGCTGCGTGCTTGCTAAGCTTCAGGCTGCTTGCTTTTCTCTTTTCTGAATGTGGCAGTGCCATTTCCACACTGGAAGCCTGTTTCACTGCATTTCTGGTAAACCCCTTTGGTGAGACTTGTTTCACCACATCAGGATCTCTTTTCATAGCCCACATCTGCCAGGAAAGCTTTGCCATCCATCGTCCTCCTCTCTGCTGTGTTCATTTTCAGCTGGGCACAAAATGTCCTTGTGTTCCTGAAGTAACGCAAAGCCTCCTGGCTCGGTGGTCAGAGCAGAAGGGATGGAGGGAGGGTAGTCCTTACACCACTGGTTGTAGGTGGTGTTCAGAAGTGAGGAAGAGGAGGAAAAGAAGATCCTCAGCACACACAAAGTAGGCTGTGGGACTTCCACTCCCCTTTCAGCAGCATCCCTTCAAGAGAGAGCTGCCCCAGGCACTTCCAAGTTTACCTGTGTCCACTCCTGGCTCATTCTGGTGGAGAGGAGCTTTTCCCCAGGAGCAGTTGCACATTTGTGACTCTTAGGGCTGCATTTTTCCTCCCTTTTCCTGTTACTCATCTTGTTATGGATGAGAGCTGCATTGGTGTGAGTGACTGTGTTTAAACGTGGGACAGAACTGAAACACATCTGTATTTTGGTCACTGGATTTGTATAGCCACGTTGGAAGTGTACCAGAAATTTGTAATAACACATATAAAGTTGTTTAACTGCTTTTCTGTTGACAAGGTGGTATTATCCGTGGCAGAATTCATGGATACTTTGTACAAGGCCAAAAGGGGGAACAGACGTCCTTCTGACCGTGGTTTTGCTGCAGTCTCTTATTTGGATCATGTTTGACAAAAGGCTCTCTTGAAGTTCTTCGGAGAAAGTTGACGTGATTTTTCAGCAAACTCGTTTGGGGTGAATCTGGGATGGTTGGAAATTTGGGTATAAAACTGAGGTGTTGTGTCACATCTGCTCAAAGTTACATCATGGTTGTGGTTGCTGCTCACTTAAAGAGCTGAAACCATTTTCTAGGCACAGGCCATCTCCATTTTCCAAAAACTTGGGCACAGATGGACCAAGGTCAGGACCAATATAGGAGCAACAGTTATATTCCAGTTGCTTACTGGAGATGGATTTAGATTCCTGATTTGAAGTACCCATTTTTGACATTTTTGTAGTTGTGTGTGACTGCCTTGAGAGCAGTGAGCAAATTCACTTTGGCCTCGGTGGGTTCCAGAGGAGAAACCCCACTGAGATAGCAGAAGGGCAGATGTGGGAGCCAGAGCTCTGCCCTTCACCACCAGAGCCTGTCTCACTCCTCTGTATCTCACTTGTACAGAGACAAATCAAAATTCAGGGACTTGTGCCACACTCTCTTCATAATGCATGTGTACAAATATTTGCATGCAGCAGTGGTTCAAAGGAGCCTGGAGATAGTATCTTAACTGTGGTGCTTTCCCAGACCATTGCTGTGCTTTGCCTTTGTGAATAAAGGCAGCAGTGTCTGCAGTCAGGAGATCTCTCATATAGATTTAATCTGGCTGTTTTCCTCCCTAGGGAGCAGAGTTGAGGATAGCGAAGTTCAAGGTAGCGTGTGTTTGAGTTTTGCAAGCAGAATAGACATGGAAATTTGAAACCTAAATTGAACATTCCAGTCTTCTTATGGAAATGGCAAGCAAAGAGGAAGCAGAGCCTTTGGTACTGATCATGTGCCAGTTTTTAAACACCTATACTGATCCAGAGAGTTTATTTCTACACACCCCGTGTGTCTGTGTGCACACAGGCACAGGTACGGATACACACCTAGGTGTGATGTTTATAAACAGTGCCCTGCCCCTCTCTGCTTATAGATCCCATTGATGATTGCTTTATTCATCTCGTGGCAGACCCATGTAAATGAAAATACGTTCCCCATTACCTTGCTGCTGTGAATTCCGTGCTATGGGGAAGTAGCAGAGCTGTACCTCCATGGAGAAATGCCCTGTTGAGGAGAGGAGTATTATACAGGGAGCAATTGACAGCCCTTCACTTCAGTGGGTACATTTCTCTGTACAGCTGCATCACCACTAATGATAAATGAGTAATGTTTGATAGCTGGCTCCGTTGCCTGACAGCTACAGTTTTGGCCAGAGGGCCACGACAGGCTTTAGACTTCTGTTCAAAATGAGTTAAACATATTAGGTATTACGAAGCCACAGAAGCCTCGAGAATGAGTGCTGAAATGAGTTATCAAGGTATGCTCCTGGGTACACAACTTGCAAAGCAGATGTCATTCTAATAATGTGTGATATAGAACATGTCTGGCCTAAACCCTGCTGGATGAAATATGAAGCCCCGTTGGTGATATTTAATACCATTTTATGAGGTGCCATCTTATAAAGACAATGCCCGCCTTATGTGGAATGCTTAAGGTATTTTGCCAAAGGCACTGGGAGGTATCTGAACTAAGTAGAATTTTTATTATTTTATAAGCCTTTACTTTGTAATATTTCTGTTTCTACATTATTGTGGTACTAGCTGCACTAACCCTTTGTCTAGTGAACTTCATGAGCAGTTTGCTGATAGATTGACTGACAGCCATGGCTGCCTGTGGATGTAAAGGCCAGTTCCCACCTAAATATATTCCTAGCAAAAAAATAGAGTAAAGTAGAAAGCAGACTTCAAAAGGAAATAAAGCTTTACAGGAGGCACTCTTGGAAGAGAGGTCCTTGAAGCTATGAGATCCAGAGGTTTCAGCGTTTTTTAAGGGAGTGAGGCCTGGCAAGGTTGTGAGTTTGTGTATTACCGCTGCAACATCATTCATTTTGTCTTGAATTCCTGTTGTAAACTTTGACTTCCTGTTGAGATTTCTGGGTCCCTTTGCCGATATCCCAAGGACATACGTTGAGTCGCTTAGCTTGGGGAAGATGATGAGCGTTTTCACTCTCCAGTTCTCTCTTTATTTACATGTTTTCATTTAAGGCTGCTTTTGTGGAACAAAATTGCCTCCTTGTTCAGGTCTATTGGAAAGCAGAGGCAGAGCGAGTGCAAGCGGTTGTTCGGAGCAAATTAGGTATCTCCTCCCTGGGATGCAAAGCCCGTGCTGACAGCGCTGCGGAGCTAAAGACCCCAGTGGGGGTGATACTTACATTTCAGTGATGCTGAGTCAGTGCAAATGGGCTCAGTGCTCAGAGCCCATCGCTGCTGCCCGAGGATCTGGTCCACCGCAGCAAGGGAGTAGTTTTCTTGTTTTAACCCTACATTGTTCCATATCTCATAGTTCTTCTAGTCTTCCAGGCTCCTCCGTTTTGCCTCTCCCGAGAAAACAGTGCCCATGACCTAGAAAGCAGCCACTTCCCAGAGCACTCACCAGGGAAGGCTGATGGGGCTCAGCTTTTGCTCGGTGGCTTGATCCAGCAGGGTGTCTCTTGCAGGGTAGGCCAGGGTCGCCAGACCTCCTCCCTCGAGGGTCTCCTGCTCAGCCGTGATCCGACTTGATGAACCTCACAGAACCAGGTCCTTGTGATCCCTTCTGCTGATTTGCTTGTCTGAATAAACATCAGCACTAAAGAAATTACTCAGCTCGGTGTCCCGGTGACCACCGCATAGATTTTCCAGCTAGAAAGACACCCCTGAGCTAAAATATGTGGCGGTTCTTGCTCTTAATCCTCATGCTCTCCTTCTGCCTCCCCAGGTAAGTGATCTCTCAATGTGTGGTAGTGCAGCCTGATGTGAGGAGGTGTTAGGTTAATTTCCTTTGATAAAACCCTGCTAACTTTTTTTTGCCCTTGAAAAACTTGCTTTCCCTTCCAAATGCATCATCCTGCAAGCCCAAGGTTTGCAGATATTCAGATTCATCTTCCTTCATACCATAAACATGCCAGATATATATAATCCATTTGGACACTGGCAAGTGATGACTATCAGAGGCAGAATGGGTACTGAGGGGCCCATAGTTATACAGTAACATCAGCTTGGCAGCAGCTCATCCATCGTGCTGGATGATCTGTCCATCTCCCTGCCTATGGCTTGTAGCACATAAAATACAGAGGAAAAGTCAGACCAAATATTCTGCGTGCGATGTTCATCTCATCTCAGCCCGGCTCTTCTAGCCCCAGTGTTAAATGCACTCGTGGACCAACTGTGTGGTCGAGACGCTGCTTTTTGAAAGAAACATGTCTTAGAAATTCCTGGAAGTCGCTGCTCAGTGTGTGACATGTCAAGTTACATCTGCTGTGTCACGAAACATCGGCGTGTTGCAAAAGACCGTAATGAAAGGTGACAAGACACGCTGTAAACAGTTTCGGTCGATGTTTTTATTTATCCCAGAGCAAATTTCATGCACTATCACGATCATGGGGAGAGTTCAGCTTCTGTTCCATCACTCAGCAAAACTTTTGCCTGTGGTGCTCTGTCGACTGACCCTGAACATTTTGGGTGTGGAGGTAGGTCAGCCTTCAAGCCGAGTGCTCTCGGGATCACTGCCCCTGCCCCAGCACACGTGGTGGTGGGTCAGTGCTCGCCGACCCCAGGGACCCCTGAGAGGTCAGGAATGCTGGGGTGGCATTTCCCCCAGCCTCAGCTGTGTCCCACCACCCACGCAGGTGCTGCAAGGGGGAATTCCCCCCCCATTTCCCAGCAAACGTGTGGTCAGGCACGGGGCTCCCCGAAAGGAGCTGTGGGGGATAACTCAGGGTTCCCACGATGCGCCGGGGCCCTTTGTGGGGCTTTCTTTGCCTCTCAGAGAAAGCTCATAAACCCATTTGCAAATCCTCCGTTTGAGTTGTACGGGTGGCTCATGTTTATCGAGGTTTTCGACTTGGAGCTCATTTCCTTAAAATCTGTCCTTATGCTTGCTAAAATCCACACAGTCCCTGTTCCAAGCTGCACGAGGCTTTTAGCTCCTTTTTTTCCTCTCAGCATTTTTTGCCTATATTGTTGCAGGATTCAAATGGGGAAATGCACAGAGCTGGGAGATTAAAGATGTAAATTTTATAAACAGAAATCAAAGGTCCTAAATCCTGAGCAAAGAAAAGCCTACATAAGTATGAACATTAAAAAACATACATAAATAGTACTTCAAGGCTGAATGTGTTAAATTATTCAACAGTTAAGTCATAAGTGTTCTTAAACTTAAGTATAAAAATGCCCTTGACAATATTTCATAGCTGTGCATTTCTTTAAAATATTTAGCATTCTCATTAAAGAGAATGACTTTATTTTATATATTAGTTACACTCCTGCTTGTTAATATGAAGGAAGTTAGTAGCAAAGAGCATTCTTATGTATATAAGCCAAAGACAATTTACATATAAAGTTGGACGACTATTCACTTTTTATTTATTCCTGGATCATCTGCATCCACGCAGAGCTATATAGCATTTAAACAAATTTGTTCCTTAATGTGTAGTATTAATATCTCCTGCCCCAAAATATCATTTGCTAATGCCATCGTGGAGGCAGGTTCATTCGAAGCTACATGGAAGTTCTTGCCTTTGAAAGACTTAATGAACCTTACATTTTTGGTATACTGCACAGTGTAATGCCTATTACATATTCATTGCCAGAATGGAAGATTTCCTTTAACTCTGAGCTTCCTGGTCTAGTTCACTGTAAAACATTGTCAAAAGTCACAAGAGACTTTCGCTGAAAATTGTGACTCTTGATAGCTGGATGTAATGGGGAGGTTTAGAATAGAAGAACCAGTGGTATATGGGCCCAGGGGGAATTGTTCTGACAGACAAATGGATGGATAATACAGTTTTTGACATAATGGGATGAAAAAGTTTATGCCAGAAAGAACTGAATTAAAGTTATTACTTTGAGGAAATTTTGAAGTTCTCAAGACCAGTGGTATTACCTGCGTGCGTTTCATTTTACTGCATCTCTGCATAACAGGTTTTAAACAGGGTTGGTTTTGAATTGATTTATAAGCTTACTCACAAATCTGCAATCAAAATTGTAGTTACTTTCTTGGAAGTAACCCCAGGAACATCATTTTACAAGGGGTTGTTTTGGGAGCAGGATTTTTTGATCTCTCTGGTTTTTGCAAGTCCTGCATCATCAGTTTGCCTCTCAACTCCCTTTTGTAAGGACAGCAAAACAAAAAAGGCTATTATTCTGCATTTTCCCCTGGAATAGTAGGAGGTTGCATAGAGCTATATTATTTTGTATAAATTTCTTTTTCTCAGTGCTTTGTGAACTTTGGAAATTCACAGCTCTGAGATCCCCGAGCCCTGGTGAGACACAGAAATCGGCTGATGCAGAAACCACTGCAAACCTGAGGCCTTAGTTAATCAAGGCCATCCAAAAAAAAAAAAAAAAAA
>WEKY01048297.1:344218-375789 GCA_013390045.1 Picathartes gymnocephalus | reverse complement strand
AAAAAAAAAAAAAAAGGACTGCACGTTTTTCTACTTGTTATTTTTAGGTGATGGCAGGGCTGGGCTGCCAGTCAGACACGTTTTTGAGGGGTGCTGTGTGCACATGTGCACCCAAGGGTTTGACCGCAGGTCTCTGGAGAGGGGACCGTGCAAAAACAGCGGCTGCTCCCTGAAGCCTCTGCCTGAGCTGTGTTTCATTTGAGCTGGCAGGGACGAAGCCAACGGCTGAAATGCAGAAATAAGAGCGGCGGAGAGGGGCCCTCATAATGGCAGAGATGAAAAATGTGTTAGCTCAGAACAATGAAGTGATGGTAAGTCTGAGATGTAGGCACCAGTCACCACTTGTACCATGCTGTTGTCAGAAGTGTGTTGAGATATCAGAGAGAGCAGGCTGAGAAAGGGAAGCTAATTATACCACATTATTCACTTCTGCTCATTAGGTGTAGTACAAAGGCCCTGCTTTTTATGTATATATTAAAGTGCTGAGGACTACAGGAATAGATAACTTCATGTTTCTTTTGTCTCTCTAGTGGGTCAGTTCAGACAGAAAAATTGTGTTTTCACAGACACGCAACTTTCCATCCTGCAGAAATTAGGGATTTCCTCCTGCATCACCTCTAACAAATAGAAAAAGACAACTCTCCTCCCTCTTGAAACGCAGCAAGTAAAGTTCCTGTTCCCCGTGATAATTCCTCACCCAGTGCCTGTGTGAGGGTGTGTGGGATGGTTCCTACCTCCTCCCCTCTGCTCAGTGTAGGCACCAGTGTCCATGAAAAAGCTCTTCCTGCTTAATCCCTCTTCCCCACATAACTCCAGGGGCAATTTGACAGCCCCAGCCTTCTCCACTGCTGACATCCATGCCTGGGTCACACTGTCCCCTTGTGCTGCCACTTGTCCCTCTGCCATCCTGAGACCACAGATACCTCTCCAGCTGAGGGTCAGTGAAATGAATTCAGCTGTTTAATAAACTTTGGATGGTACATATAATGCATTCTGCCTTAGATGTTTTACCTGCCTCACAATCCTCCTATTGCATTCGGATCTGTAAATGAGCCATTAGGAAAAGATGAAGGGGAAGGCAGAGGATCGGTCTATTGAAATTATTTATATATGAGAAATACCTGACTTCCAAAATTCATGGCTCTTTAATGCTCAAGTCACAGAGAACACATTAAATCTAAGAGGAGAGGAACAGGTATTGCACTTCCACGCTGAGGTGAATGAAATCAGATTTGGGCATTGAAACCTACCCTTCTCCACAACGAAAATTGCCTTGCTCTTCTAATTATGAGCATCTGAAAAGTCACTGCTTCAGTGAAATACCCTGCAGCTACACAAAAGGATAGACTGGAGAAGCACACATCTACCAATAAGTGGCACTGAGCATCTACTCCATTTCTCACACAGGTTGGCATATCTCTCAGTGGTCCATCTGGTAGAATTGGATGGCATTTATCAGGAAATAATCCAATTGTGGCATGCCAAAACCTGAACATGAAAAGTACTTGTGCCTAGTGTCAATCATTCACCCTCTGACAGTTCAATAAACATCCTTTCTGTGATGGTTTTCAGGAACACTGACACCCAAAATGCTGGAAACAATGCCAGAGATGGAAATGACAATGCTTCTGTGAAACATCAAAAAGGGCCGACACAACCTGGCATGGATTTTGCCAAGTGTTGCTTAGCAATACATCGTGCTTGCGGGCCACTGGCGTGTCAGGATTAGCTGCGAGGGGAGCGATATTCACACCTTTGCTGAGAACGCATCCTTCCCAAATAAAGCAGCACGAGGCAGGGAAGTGCAGCATCAGCAGGAGCAGGGGATGCCACAGCCACAATACACAATTCTAGGCTTCCAAAAAGCCATCTGCTCTCCCCTAGTTTCTTCCTCGGGTGTGGAAAGACGAAGTGCCTCGTCTCACTGCCACGGGGACGTGGTGCTGTCCTGCCCAGCTCGTGGGCTTGGAGGGTACAAGGAGGTCTCATGGCCTTTTTTCTTTCAGAGGGGACTAAACTTTGCTACCAGCAGCTCATGCAGGCAGAATTTGACCTGGATGGGTTGGCCTCTGGGCTCACAGGGTGGTGACAACACACGGGAAGAAAGATTGAACATGGAATTAGGAGGAGAATGACCAAGATGACTCCCACCGAAATGTGAAATAGGGCTGGTTATTTTAACAACAAAATTGGTGGCAGCAGTAAGAGGATGTAAGGAGCTCTTGGTAACAAAGCAAAAACTTGTTCAGTTCCCAAATTTCCCAAGTGAGCCCCTCTCCCAGGTGCCTGGATGTGTCTCTGCAGCCATCCCCACCCTGCGAGGGATCCTGAAGGGCAAAAGCAGCTTTTCCAGAAAAACGAAGTGTGTGCAGTGGCCAGAGGGAAAACATATTATTTGATATTGCAGGCACCACTTTGCCACTGAGGAGGAAGCTGAAGTGGGGAGAGTGAAATAACTTGCCTGAAGCCACTGACAGACTTGGGAACTAAACTCTGGCCTCCTTCATGTGCCAAATCCTGGAGCAGAGGCTCACGAGGTCTAACCAAATTGCCTTTTATCTGTGTGCCTGCCAAATGGGAGTGGGAGGAATGTCTGCATATCAAATCAGGGGGTTTTGTCCGTCTCGAAATTCCAGGTTTTCAGATCCAGGAACCAACTGACACCTGGAGCACATAAACTGCTTTTTTGGTGTGGTGAGGACAGACCTGCGGGTCCAAACAGAGACGTGCCAGCCAAGCCTGTCCAAACAGAGGCTCTGGAATCTGCTGTGAGTCCAGAGCCTGGGGGGAGGCAACTGCCTGGGGAGGCACCCGTGGGGCAGTGCTGGTTCACCACTACCCCTGCTGGCTCAGGGCTGTCTAGTCCACAGACACCACAGTGGTGGTGGGGCTGCAAATTCCGTGGAAAAGGTGTTTTCCAACAGAGTGCTCCGAACAGAAATCCTGAGGTGTGCAGATCCTTATATATACTTATGACAGTTTTCCAGGGAGAAGCGCAAGCTAACTCCATCAGTGCCTTTGAGCCTTGACTTGTTAATTGGCATTACTTCTAATTCCCAGCTATATTTTAAGGTATGAACCTAAGGAATTTTAAAGTCATTATGTGGGTGAGGGACTGATAAAAATAAATCCTTCAGGTTTGAAAGTGGCAGAGAGGGAATAAAAGGTGTTAAGAAATCCAGGAGTTTTCAGCCAATTGGTTCAAAAAAGCATCCGGGTGGACTGCAGCTCCTAGAGAAAGGTCACTGATACTACTCTGGATACCTCTTTTTATGAACTTTATGCATCACATAAAATAAATTTAAAGCAGTTTAATTTAACAGTCTAATTAGTCATGGTTTTTTCATCTTGTCTATTTAACTATACATGGAACAAAGAGAAAGACGCAGGGCCAAATTCGGAGCTGGCACAAATCAGCTCTGCAAGTCCAGGAAGCCATTCCTGCTCATCCGGGGCTGAATACGGATTCCTGCGGCCAGACTTGTCCCTGGGGGTAACACCCCTTGTGTCTCAGACTTGAATTTGGCTGCCAGGAATTAACTCTCTGCAGAGCAGATCCTTGGGTCTCAGTGTTCAGAACGTGAGCCAGGCGAGCAGAAATGGCTTAAAACACCCAACATAGTTTGGAACAAAACTCTTGTGTGTGCTGGCTTCGCAGAGGCTCCTGCACGCATCTCCCTTCGCCTCAGCCAGCTTAATTCACACCCGATTTCACTTTAAATTGCGGTGTTCATATAATCTCACGATCTCCGGCAAAGAGCAGTCACATGAGTGCACCCTCCACTGGAAAAGAGTGTCTCTCCACTGCCTTTGATGTGGTCACACTGGTTATGCCATTGCACTCTCAGCCTTGCTCTTCAGCTCACACACAGAAACGCACAGCGTTACCCAGACCTTGATGCAGGGACGTGAATTGAGCCACGTTTACCAAGATGAAGTCTCTGAGCAGATTTCCAGCTCATAAAGTCTTAGGCCAGCTAAAGCCTAGCCCTCCAAGTCCACGGTTACATCGTGGTATTTGGGAGGGTTGCGATCCCACTGCTGGCTTTCACAAGTTATTTTTCAAATGTTCTGGATTCCAGCAGAAATCTGCCTCCCATCAGTCAAGGTGTTTGCTTTGCGATGCCCTTTTACAAGAGCGTGTACTGGGGCAGGTTGGCATCCGATGCTGGCAGGCACTGGAGGGGCTTGGGAGGAGGCCGAGGGAGCTTAGCCACGTGTCACCCCAGCCCCGAGGGACACGAGTCCCTTCCAAATGGCTCTTTTCAAAGCTCCTGCAAGGTACCATTCCCCCAGCCAAAAATAACTACAACAAACACCATGAAGAGCACAATAAAGAAGTTCAAATATAACTTTAAACCACCTCATAATTAACCGTGTTCAATTAGTCTCCGGGGTTTTCTGTGCTGGTGTGTGGTCTCCCTGGAGGCACCACCAGCACCACAGCGGCGAGTTAACCAGTTCTGGTTGTGTCTTGTCCGCACGCCCAGCTGCCTCACCGTGCTCTGCCTCTGGCCTGATGCTCCCAGGAGGAACACCCACTTCAGAGGACTTTCTCCCTTTTCCTGCTGGAAGCTGATGAAAGGCTGGGTCCTCCCCTGTAATGCGTTTACCAGGGCTCTGCAGGGCTGGGGGAGTTCAGGGCTCAGCAGGGTGCTACCCCAGGCCCCTTCCTGGGCGTTACGACTGAGCTTGCCTGCCTGGTTGCAGGGTGAGGGTCCCCACGTCTGTCACATAAAGCTTGGGTCTCTCTTTAGACAATGTAGTTTCAAAAAATGTGGCTTAATTCTCTCTTTGAGGAGGTCTGTAGACATCAGTGCTTCCTACCAGATCTGGCATCTCTAAGAGTTACTCCTGTTTCATCTGAAATTGGGTGTCATCCGGACCATCAGGCCTTTTAGCACGTCTTTCTCTTACCTTTAATTCATGTTTTGTTTGGCTTTTGCACAGCAATACACTCTTCCCAAAGTTTTTTGAAGCTCTAATTCTATTTTTATCCCCTTTTCTTCAGGTTCAGCCAGCACCTGTGCAGACCCTGTGTCTCAACGAGAAATTGCATTTTCCCGTGAAATGCTGCACAATCCCCATGGCATTGCAAGAGAGTCCCCAAAGTGAATCGTGAGCATGAAGGAAAGGGACCCTGTGGACACATCCAACACACTGGGCATTAGCCCAGCTTCCAAGTGCACCTCTCTGTTAGGTAATGGAAAATGTTCTCTTATTTCCTGTCTATGGAAACACCTGTATGACAGGATGAGGCCTGCATGGGCTCCTTCAGCCCTGCTCTGCTGGGAGCTTCCATCTTTAACTTTCCCACTTCCTTACTGTACCTGGGTTGGTTTTTTTTTTTCCATAATACCACTGGGGTTGGCTTCATGCTGACTTGTGCACCATTGCTGGACTCATAGCCACAAAGTCCCTTTCTCCTCTGGGGGCTGAGTCTGCCCATACCCAGAGGTTGCAACACCATTGCCAGCAGGGCCTAGAGCCATCGCTGTTGCTGCTGCCACCAGCATTTTGCTTTCCCCACGCTGCACATCCCCTCTCCTGTGTCATTTCCCACAGTGGGCAGTTTAATGCACCATTTTCTGCAGACTCCCGGTTTCACTCCTCATGCTGTCCTGGCTGAGCGCAGTTTTCTTGCAGTATGCAGCTTCTCACAGTGCTGCTTTCCAGGAATTCTGTTCTGGACACGATGAATTCCTCTGCGTGGCAAATTTTAATTGTTTTATCAAGGAATTTTTTTTTTTTTCCCTGAGTTTTCCAATCTCTTTCCCTGGTGTTTTGCCTCAAATCCCAGCCATAATATGTTCCTTCTAATAAGGGATTCCAACCTGACAGTTGTAAGATTGGCACTGCCACCACACATTACAAAATCTGGAGTTTGCTCCGTGTTATCTTTTTCTATGGAAAAATAAGACACTGGCATATGGCATCTCTCAAGAGAGTGGAGGGTAAGAGATTTGGAGGCCAGTAATGGGAGCTGAGAGAAGAGAGGCCAAGAGTGGGAAGCCCAAAGTATGGAGGCTGAAGGATGCCATGATCTGCTCCCCAGCCATGCTCTTGCTGTTTTTCTCCCTGCATTTCCTCAGTTTCCCGCTCAGTGGCTGCTGACCTGCACTTGTGTGTGATCCACCACACCCGAGGTGAGGGCAGGAGCTGCCTCAGCCTGCTCACTGCAGCTCCAGACTGCGGGCAGCCCCCTTGGCTCTGAGAGGATCATAACCCCGGAGTTGTGTCTAATCAGGCAGCATCTGAGATTAATTGTGAGGGCTTTCCTCTACCCACCCACAGAGATAAATGCAGAGGAGCCAATTTGGTAATTGCCTTGAGTCCTGGTGTGCTTCTGGGTTGTTCCTGGGCCAGGCTAAGGCTGGGTGAGGGAATATTTGCAGAAACATGAATGGAGCACTTACTATGGCCCCAGCTCATAAAGATACCAGGGGGTCTTTAATGGGGCAGAGCCAGGGATGTCATAGGTGAAGACCATCATGTTATAAATAAGAGAGGGGAATCCCCTGCCTTTGCTTAGACTCCCTCTTGCTTTCAAACAGCTCTGGAGCCTGGTGTTGGGGTCTCCTGCATCTCTCTTGAACCAGAAAGAAGGGGGCAGCCATTTTGACCATCCCCATTGAACTGGCTGTACCTCAGAAGGGATTTTGTGATGAGGACTCAGCTGACAATGCCATCACCCAAAGGTACTGTGCTCTTGATTTTGGGTGACCTGCAGCTTTGCCAGGATGGTGCAGGGCATATCTTGCTGTGTCACGCTAGACGTTGGGGTGGGAGCGGACTGGTGCTTTACTGGCTGTGGGTAGGTGGAGAAGGGAAAAGCAGCCTTGGCACCTGTTAGTGGCCATTAAAAACTCCCGTGTTCTGCTAATCTGCGCTCGTAAAAAGGCCATCTGCTAATGCTCAAAGGTCATTAAGTTACCAGCCCTGTTTACTCCTCCCGTGCTGCTGGGCCAAGCCTTTCTCAGAAAAGAGGGCTTAAATGGTTATTATGGTGGCGCCTGCTCACGCTGCCGGCTGGTTAAGGGTCTGTCAGTATTTTCATTAGAAACCCAGACTTTCAGGGCTTTTTAAACTTGGCCATTAAAGCATTTGCTTCTCCCTGCCTGGCTGCTCTTTGGCGAGGGAAGTTTTGTGTTGGATTGGCCTGTGATGGAACTGCTTATTGTCTTTATGTTTTCCTTAAGAGAAAGAAAGGAAAAGCATAGAAAAGAGAATCCCACTCTATGTGCAGCTCTAGGGGCTGTGCTGGGTTTTGGGGTTACAGGAGGCAGCAGTGTGGTCTGCCCATATAAATGACTGTCCCAAAAGAGGCTGAGTTTGTCTCTCACATGGTCCCAGCACTAGAGGTGGCTTAGGGAAGAAGCTGAGGCCTGGACTGTGAGTTGCCTTGATTTCATAGGTTTTAGTGAAATCTTTAAGGTTACA
Organism: Picathartes gymnocephalus; assembly: GCA_013390045.1. Taxonomy (NCBI): domain Eukaryota; kingdom Metazoa; phylum Chordata; class Aves; order Passeriformes; family Picathartidae; genus Picathartes; species Picathartes gymnocephalus. The sequence goes on along the minus strand of WEKY01048297.1, from coordinate 368,349 downwards.
TTAACATAGTTGTCTTGTGGTTAAATGGAACTATCAAAAACTTTGATAATTCTTTTTTCCCTTCTGAGACTTCCCAGCGATAAAATAAGACGTAGCTGCTTGGGTTTTTATCCTTCATTTCTGATAATGATGATGTCTGTCTCATAAAAACCTGCCTTTTATCTTCCCCAATTAGCTGAGTTGCTGCACCCTTGTGCTGGGAAGTTCTGAGTGCGCAGTCAAAGCACCCCCTCCCCAGCTCCACGGGGCCAAGCTGTCCACAGCACCCACCCTCCCGTCCGCGCTCCCATCGGCACCGGTTTAATCTTTTGCTTTCTGCATAGCATAAAGAAGAAACCTGGGTCAATGAATAATGAAAGCTCGTTCAAAACCTGGACTCTTAGTACGGTCTCTTCTGCCTTTTATTTTAAGTGGAACTTCTTTCACAGTTCTCTTAAACTTTTTCTTTTTTTTTCCCCTGATTAATGCATTCAGGCTTTCCCTTGTGGTTTTTGTGAGGTTTTTCATCCAGGATTTAGGGGAAGATCACACTGATTGTGTGATTCACTTGTTCTTCAGATTGTTTTTATTTCTGTTCTGACTGAGCTCCGAGGCCAGTTGTGGACAGGAGGGTGCTGTGCTGGCCACTTTGTGTAAATAAGGAATACAGACCTTCTTGGAGAGCTAAGAGTCAGGGATGGATATGAAAAACAGGGAAGGATATATCTCAGGTTTTTTAAGCAGTCTTTCCAAACCATGTTGCTTAAATTAAAATATAAAAATCTGAAAAAAAAATAAAAAAAATCCCTGAGTCTTCCTAACTCAGCAGAGATGTTTTTGGCAGAATCTTCTTCTTGCTAGCCAGTCCTTCTTAAATCTGTAACAAGCCAACAGGTAGTTAAAATAGTCTCAACTAATTGTAACCAGGACTGCTGGCTTTTTCTGAGCTATTGTTCTGATTAGGCACCACTGCCAAAATCTTCAGGAGGCATATAGGCAAAGCAGTCAGTGTAAGAACTCAAAACAAGAACAGCTACAGGCCTGGGGTTTTCTTAATTTATTATTAAACTGCTGAAAAAGCAGGGCCTGTGTCTCTGCTGCAGATGTGTCTGCCATGGGCTGGCTCATCTCTTGGTCCAGCTCCGTGTTACTCTGTTGACTTCATTAGAAGAATGGATTAAAGTGTTACAAGTTGAGGGTTTAATTCAGATTTTCTCCAAGCGCAGAAGTGATAAAATTTGTACAACTTCACGCCACCATTCTAACATCAGCTTTTCCAGGAAAGTTCTTTTTTAAAAACACAGCCAAGCTTGGGAATGCCTGGGACAAGTGACTGTGAGAGAAAATGTCTTGTGATAGACATGGAAAAGTGTTTGGAAAGGCAATGGTGCAGCGAGCAGCCATCCGTCCTCAACACCTGAGCAGTGGAAATGCCATTTTCCTTCCCCCTTGATCCCTGTGTTTGAACCAAGTACTAAAAAAGGTGTTTCATATTTTTGCAGTAGGCAGTACTTAAAATATTTTGGTTCCTTATCGGTAGTGACACAGTCTGTTTTGGTGGTACACATGAAAACAAACAAGGAAAGAGACAGAAAGCACAGGCAAATCCTCGGATGTTGTGTTTTGCTGAGGCTCTGAAGTGGAGGAGGCAGAGATTTGTTGGGATTCTTGCTCAGCACACACAGAGCCAAATTATTGGTGAGTTTTGGGGTTGAGGGAATGAAATATTTTGCCCAGGGAAGGGTGAGGGATTTCACTTTGCAGATATGCCTCTATTTTTCTGAATATATTTATTTGTCTATCTCTTGCTTAGGAGTGTTGGGTAGTTCTGCTCCGTAGGATTAAATCATATCCCAAACCATCCTGGCTTTGTGACAGTACAAACATTATTGGATTTAGTTCCCTTCTGCTTATCCACCTCCCGTCCTCCAAGATCCCCATTATTATTATAATAATACCCACAAAACTCCTGCTCTGAGATCAGAGGGGTTTTCAAGTGCCAAAGCAATCAACAAAACATACCTGGTCCTTTTAATCTCCTTTAATCCCATCTTGTGGGACTCTCCCAATAAATGATCACATATCCAAAAATTATTTCTCTGTAATGACATTTGAGTTTTAGCTCGCAGTTTTCATGAAATTGTCTCATATATGAAAGGAAATGTACTGGGGCTTTCTTATGTCATCAATAAAACAAAAGTTTGGGTTGAAAAATTATCTTACAGAAGAAAATAGAATAACAAAAATCCATCATTATCTATGTTTCAGAAAAGGATGGTGTTTTGTTTAGCATTTTAGTTAGAAATGATGTATGAGTACATCATAAAACACTTATATTAAAAAGATCTTCTCACCCTGAATTCAAAATATATATTGTACTCTCTTATCATCCAGTCATTTCAGAGTGAAAGTTAAAAATGCCCATCCTGTGGTATTAGTCACTGGTATTATATCTCATAGCTGATGTATTCTTCTAATACTTTTACTTAAAGGGGCTTTTACTTGGGGCCCATGAGAGCAGACATTTATTTTGTTATTGAAAATGGTGATGCCATGGGTGGTGGGTTTGTATTATTTTGCCAAGGCTTGGTCTTGGCCCTTTCTGTTGGTTTTCTTTTTTTTTTTTCCTTTTTTTCCTTTCTTTTGTTTTAATGTTTNCTTTTTTTTTTTTTTTTTTTTTTGGTGCATATATTGAAACCCACTCAATTTTAAAGAAAATCACGTGTTAACAGAATAATGGGTGGCCCATGCTATGGTTCAAAGTCCTGACGGTGTGAGCTGTCCAGGAGTTTTCACAAAAATCCCTGTATTGGGAGCAGGCAATATGACAAAAAGCAGGACTCTGTAGCATCCTGGTTTGATGTTTTAGAGATGAAAAGTTTCTCCTGCCTGAGGCATAAATTTTGGCTTGAATGAGAGAGCCTAACCCTAAGGCAAAGATGCTGGCACCCAGATTCCTGTTACTGGTTTGAACCACGCAGAGCAGAGTCTTATAACTGACTTCACCTTGCCCTAAGTGAACGCTCTCACCACTAAAAAGTGAATATTGTCAGGAGAAAAAAGGAAAGAAGAGTTATTTTCTGGTGGCAGGTTCTTTGGTTTGTTTCATTTGGGTTTTTGTCTTACGGAACGTGGATCCATGCAGAACATCAGCTTCTCTGAAAACCCAAAATTTTACAAGGCTGGGGAAAAAAAAAACCCCTTTCTTACACATTTGATAAGAGATTGTCTCAAGTTTTAGGAGAGTGTGAGGCAGAATTGGGTTATGTCAGGCTGGTCACTTTTGTGGGAAAGCAACTACTGGGAAATCTGCAGAGTAACTAAGCTGGACACCCCTCTCTGGCCTGCAGAGCAATTTACTGAGGGGGCGGTTAAATGGCACAGATTAAGCTCATTAATGGTTCAGATATTTGCTTGGTTTACACAATGCTGTCCAGCAAATTATATTGATGCTTGACAGAATTATTGTCATTATTTATTTTGCTGTAAGCCAGATTTATAGATATTTGTGGCTTTGGTAAGACTAAACATAAGAAACATTAATAGCTTTACTAATTATATCACTGCTTTAGAGATATAGATAGTGATAAAAATGCCAAGTAAAGTGAGCTAGTAAAACATTTTAAAGAGAATTTTAAAGTGAGCTGCTGATTGATGATCCCTTGGGTCAGTCTTGAGTTTTGAATGTGAGAGTGGTTCTTCCCACCAGGGCAGGAGGGCCTTTTGCCTCCATCAGCTCTTACAGCAGGGACGAGGAACAACAAGACTTGTATTGAGTGACTGATTATTAAATCAGATTGCATAATCTGAAAAGTATTGAAATCCTATAACAGCATAAACTGAGGCTGAACTTATTAAACACAACAGGGTTGTTTGTTTGGGTTTTTCACCTTTACCTTGTCCTCAACCCCTCCTGCCTCCTGGATGGTTTATCTGCACTTCTTTGTCTCCTACATGCTAAAATTGCAACCTCTTTAGAGCAGGAGCTGGCTCCTCTTTCTCTCTCTCTTATTACAGATATGTACAGGCCCTAGAACAGCTCTGATGAGGAATTCGGGATCCTAGCAAAAATATGAATAATAATTTCATGGCTGTTAAAATAAATAAAACCTTTAACTGGTAAGCAGAGTCTGTGGAGGGCGACATATAAATTAAAGGTGTGTTTTTACAAAGGTGTCAAATGAAAAATCTGTTTTCCTAACTATTGATCCCGGTTTTGCTGTGAGCACCCTTTTAAGGAGGGAGATAATGAGTGAGAGAAGAGTTAATAAATGTTCAGCCATTACTGCAAGCATGAATGGAAATCCATCATCAGTTTAAGTACTGGATGGGCTCTGGATGATAATCCAAGGCTGCTTGACCACTGTCAGTGCCACGGGGAAGAATCCCACAGGGCCCTGGGAGCTGTGATCCTTAGGGATGCACATGGCTCCCTGCTTTTCTCCGACGTGCAGCACTGCAAAGCCCCCAGTTTTATTTTTCTCTGAGTTTAGTAATGACCTGTTTGGAACTCCCTTGAAGCTATTGGGAAGACTCACAGTCTCTAATGGCCTTTGGATCAGGATTGTGGCAACGTTTCCTTGGAGTGAACGACCAGTGGGAATTTTCTCCCAGGTGCAAGAAAAAAACAATTTTCTTTTTTTTTTTTTCTTTTCCTGCTCCCCCCTGCCCTCCCTGCTTTGCAATTGCTGATTAATTGGTCTTGCTAACACACTTGTGATGAGTGTATTGTGGATGTGCCCAGGAGGAGAAAGTTGGGCCCCACCTCATCCGCAGTGACATCTCATTGCTGTTTGATGGGATGAACACAAGGATGGTGGATTATGGGCAAAGCTTTAGGGCAGACCACGATGGGCTTGTAAAAAAGACAGGGAACGCGATCCTGAACCCACTAAAATCGTCAAAGTTTGGGCTGCCTCCTTGCAGTGTGACAACTGGTCAAGCAAGTGACAGTGGGATTTATAATCCTCATTGGGAAATCAGGATGAGGCTGGGAGAGCTGAGAAAGTTTCGCAGTGGCACCCCAATGCTCACCCAGCCCATGTCAGAGTCTTGGCCATGCAGAGCAACTCAGAAACCTCATAGGAACAGGATTTGGTGGAAGATTCCTGGGGTTTCTTTCTAGGTATGCTATAAATATCACAGGGGCTGTTCTCCCTTTGATCCCAAACTAGAGATGAAAGGAACGATTCACACACATTTTTCACCCATAAAAAACATGTGGCTTCACATTGGTTCCAGAAACAGGTCAAGATGTAGGATAATCTTATTTTTTTCCTGAAATATTTGAACTGTCTCTTCTCACCATGTTATGAAGCTGTGCCATAGCCTTAGAAAATAAACAAACGAGTGTGCTGTGGAATCTAATTCTCAAAACATGGGTAAGAGGAAAAGTCTGTTTGACTTAGGTTAGCAGAACTTTCTATTCAATACTGAAACCAAAGTCAGAGCACTGCGCCGCTCCCCGATTTCCTTCTTCTCTAAGGTAATTATTGTTCAGTTTTTGTGGGCTGTGATTATGGAGAAAAAGCTTCATGTGTTCTTCTAGCTTGGAAAATGACAAGATAACAAATGCTTTTATTGAGTAGTCCTACTCATTACTACTACTACTGTGTGTCCTACTTTTAAGAGCCTGTTTTGGACCATTGCCCTCCACCTGCACTCAGGTTCACGGACTTCCTTCACTTTTACTTTGCTTCCCAAGACACCTCCTCAACTTGCAGGTATTTTAAACTGCTTAGAGGCCCCAAATCCACTCAGCCATCCTAAAAGGATGACATCCACCAGCCTGTGCATGGAACCCTGAGTTTGCAGGTAAAATCAGAAATGATATTCGCCTTCTGATGACCTTCAAGTGAAATTATGAAAAAATTAGGAGGGCTGAAGTGGCTTTATGGTTGCCAAGGATTACCAGCCCCAAAGTTCCAGAAGGGTAGTGACTGTCTGCATTGATGAAGAATGCAGCCACGTTTAGCTGTCTTGCACCAAAGAGGATAAAGGTTTGGTAGTTGAGTGAGATTATGTCAGGACTAGTCAAATAATGTCAATATTTTTTACCTCCATGATTTTTCCCCCCAAAAGGGGGATGTAGCATCTTTAATTAAATGTTATATGAATACATTCCAGATAGACCCAAACACAGGGCAACTCTGTTTCAGAAATGCTGTTTCTAGATTTAAAATGTATTTGAAATGTAATTTAAGAAAAAAGATAATGGAAAAAAAAACCCCTAAAAATAACTCGAAACAAGCCAGAATATAGTAGCTCATCATTACGCTAATATATCAAACAATATGAGCTTAGCTTAATTATCCCCTTTGAGAGTTGAGAAAACTAAGCACAACCTTCAATTTACAGCTGTTTGGTGCCGGGAACCTGAATTATTATTTGAGAAGAAGGGGGGGAAAAAAAGTTTATTTATTGTGACCTACACTCAGTTTTTATTCATCATGGAAAATCTGTATATTCACAAATGAGGGCTATTCATCTGCAGACTGCAGCATTCTTCAGCTGTCCAGGGCTGCATCAGCCGCACTTCTTCAGCTTTTGTGTTCATCTCGAAGCCTCTTCATCCAAATTGTTCATCATCTTGATGGCGGAGCTTTATCTTGCTCTAGTGCAGCTGCATTCCCCTTATCCAAAGTGCCGAGAGATACAAGGGAGAGGGAGAGAGCGAGAGGCAGAATAGAAAAGAGAAAAAGCAATGGCCAGTGCTCATATGAGGATAATTTGTAGTTTCTCAATAATAATAAAATAAAAAAAAAAAATAGGGGAAAAAAAAAAAAAAGGAGGACAGGCTAATTACTGGCTTAACTAGGGCAGCCTGTGGATCCTCATGTCAAAAGGACTAGCGTAATTATTTGCCATCAAAGCACATTCATATTGTGGTACAAAAGAAGGGCCTTTCGCAAATGGATCTCACTAATAAACAGGGCTGAGAGGAGCATTATGTGTCTCCCTGGATGCAAGCGCATTAACACAGTGACATGGAGCATAACTCTCAGCCTGGAGGGGGGGCGTGGAGAGGAAGAATGATAATTATCCCCCCTCCCCAGCCTTCCTCTCCTTTTCCTTTGTGTGGGGCCAGCAAGCTGAACGCGACCCGCTGGAAGGCCCAAGGCAGGCTATTAGTGACCTCTGAGCATTGACAAGGTGGCTACACTCTTAAAAGCCCAGCTCTCCATGTCAGGAGGGTCGCAGGAGCCCGGGAGAGGAGCTTTAAATGGTCCAGCAAACACTTCAACCTTAAAGACACCTGGAAGGTCATGACCAATTTAATGTAGATGAATCTGGCATGAAGAGGGCTCTTTTGAATCCACGGACAAAAGTTTTCAGTTGTTTTTTTTTTTTTTCTTTTTCTTGGGTGTTTTTTGTTTTGTTTTTTTTCCCCCACGTTGTTTTTTCACAGATCTTAGCATGAGGGATGCTGGAGAAAGAGACTTGATTCTGGAGACCACTCCTGCACTCGCTGAGCAGATGTGGTGCCAGGCGGCCTCCAAGGCTGTGACTTTCCACAAGAAAAAGTAAATACATTTGCAAAGAAAGAGGAGGGACTTGGATGCACCTTCCAGTCACGTCTGGAAGCACTGATGCGCTAACACATTTCAAACTCAGCTATATTGCAAAACATTCGTGTGTATCTATGGGTTTATATGTGTATCCAAGGAGGACTGTTTGTTTCTGGGGTTTTTTAGTATTCCAGCTACAATAGGCTATTCCCTGTCAATGCCCACTGGCAGAGCCTGTTCCTTGCTCGCCAGCATGGAGTTTATCTGTTGGGATCGGGTCTGAGTGAGCCCATGGCTCGTGATGGGTTAAAGGGAGAGCTGCTGGGAAATGTTCGGCACCACAATTTGGTTTTCCCAATCTCCTCCCTTAGAGCTGTACAACCTCGACACTCAGGGGCATGGGCTGCCTTGGCTGTGCTCATTTTCCCCAGGAAATCCCTTCTGCTCCTCCTCATCCTTTCATGGAGAGGAGGCTGCAATGGGGGCAGTCTGTGAATAATGGGGATGAGCCACCACTGCTCTGGAGGAACTTAAAGGTTTACAATGTTGGTTTTGCTTTGTTTTCAGAAAGAACCCTTCTCTCAGTGCTCATGTCCCAGCTTCCTCTGAGTGATTGGGTTCTGTGCTGTAAAACAGCTCTGCTGGCCATCACAACAGTAAACTGGGACAGCCCTTCCTTGTGACAGCCTTGCCTGACACCACAAAGCACTGCAAGTGCAGCTGGCAGGAGGGAAGGTGTCGCTGCGAGTCGGGAGCGCATGGCACACGGTGACAGGAATCTGGGCGTGCAGCCACATGTGACTGGGATAAAAGGATTTTGAAGCCCAACTCGTCCGTGTGACAAAGCGCTGAAAGCCAAAGTTGTTTCTTTTCCAGCGCTCTTCTAGGTCACATCTAGGTCACGTTAGAGTGAGGAGCCCCTTTTCCTTGTCACAGCACTTGGGGACATGGCTGTCCGTGTCACCTTGATGGGCAGGAGGAGGAGCCCAGGTCTGCACATGTCTGTCAGCCCTGCTCACGCCAGGAACAGCTCATGGAGCCACTGGGCTTAGGAGGAGAGGTGCCAGATTGTCCACCTTAAACACCCAGCTGTGAATCAGATTTGGAAAATGAGCAAATGAGGTGGCTTTAAAAACTGTGGTATTAAACTGGTGGCAGATCTTTTGCTGTTTCTTTTTTTCTTTTTTTCTTCTCTCTCCTTTTTTTTTTTTTCTTCCCCCTATGCTTCCTGCTTCGTAACTTTAGAACGGAATTGGATTCTTTCTCTATACTTTCCTTTGCAAGGAAAAAGAGTGGTAAACACGGGCTTGAAGGGGGAGAAAATAACCCAAGAGGAGGCTCTTTAGCAGACATCACAGAAACCTGATGCAACTCATAGTGAAATAGCAAATATTGATAATACAGGAGTACAGGCACACTCCTACCTGGGAAAGGTTTAGGGACTGGACAGTGCTTCTGGGACATGACCGATGCTTGTGGTGTAAAAATTCCAAATTTTCACCCATCCAGGAGCCATACAACCCCTCATCCCCAGCATGGACTGCTGGAGGGATGGAGACCCACTGGACAGGTTGGTAGGAGCAGCCCACCACCCAGGAGACACAAAACTGCTTGTTCTCCTGTGTTTCCTTGTCTCTGCAGCCCTACAATGTTTTTTCCTTCCCCCCCACACCCCGCCCTGTTTCCCTGGATGTTAGAAAATTCTTCATACAGCAAATTTTGCCTTTAGTTTATAGGAAATTGTAAACAGGGACTCAGCAGCAGATTTGGATCCACTGAGGTATGGGTATTCTGGAGTATAAAGAACATAATTCATACCATTTTAAAATAAATATCTCTAGGATAGGGATTAGAAAAGTTACCTTTATAAAGCTGGGAGAGTGGGGTTTTTTGTATTTTTAAATTAATCCAGGTAAACTTTCCTGGCTTGGTTGTATCCAGCCATGCCAAGGACCAAGTGCTGATATTAGCAATAAAGACAATGTTATTAGTAGCATTACATCAATGTAAAGAAGGTTATAGAGTTAGCATTTGTTAAAAAAATATCTGTTAATGGTGAATTTTTGCCATTAACTCACTCTTCTGCAGTATTTTATGCAGTGTTTATGAACCTGGGTAGGTATTTCTAGTGTTGCCAAGAATAATCAAAGACAAATATAGCAGTTGCAGGGTTTCTTTCCTGATGAAATCCTACTGCAGCTTCTAAAGCCAGAGCTGGCCTCCAGTAAGGGGCTGTGTCCTCTTGGAGACAAAGTGTGCTGCTTGAACTTACCACATAATGCTTTCAAGGTTGCTTGTCTAAAGTGACTTAATTTGTACTGCAGGAGTAGCCCTGTACCCACAAACACGCCAAAAGCCGCGGCGAGCCAGGGCAGTGGGGTTATTACTAATTTTTTATTAAAATCCCTTAGGCGCACACAGAAGGCCCAAAAGCAGCTTTAATAATAGACAACATACAGCACATTTTTCTTGTATTGCCATGTAATCAAATCTAAAGCTTCTGTTCACTTTCTTTGTTTTACCTAGAGGACCAGCTTCCAATTTAGTTGTGGCCTGCACTAAACGGATTTTTCATTGTAATTAATGCCTACTTTGGCCTCAGCCACTTATACAACTTTCCATTAGAGGTTTGCAGCCATCCGCAGAGAATTTCACCAAGTTACCCTCCCGATCCTGCTACACTTGCAATTTTTGTTAAAGTGCCTTTTTTTTTTCTTTATTATTATTTTGCAAAGAATGTTTAAATTACTAGGCCAAATAGGTTTCTTTTTCCCTTTTATTTTTCTCTTTTTTCTTCCCCCCCCCCCTCCTTTTTCTTCCCCCCTGCCTGCTGCACCTATTAAAGTGGTTGGGCAGGAGTCCAACTGGAAGGAAAGCCTTTAAGTGATTTCAGAAAGGGCTAGAGTGGAACTTATTTAGGCCTGGGGTCTGCTGTGGTTAATTTTCAGTCTGTGTTTTGTGCTGTCCATTTCCTCTGAAATACTACCTGGGGTTTAAGGTTCCTCAGCACAGGATGTTAATAGGCCTCTGCAAACATTCAAAAGGCAGCTTTCCCACCACTAACCTTAAAAAGATTGTGGCACTGGGCCCAGGGTCAGATTGAATAGATGAAAAAGTATATGCTGTGCTTTTGCTTGCTCCTTGGACCTTTCCCTGTTGGCTTGCCTGACATTTTCAGTGACTTTTCTTAGTACCTTATTTTCAGCGTGCTTCCTAGAAAATTCTGCTTATTACCTTCTCCTATCCCCCAACAGCACTGCTAACTCGGGCAGCACAACAATTTCTAGCCATACCTTGCTGTCCTCTTGGACTTTTCCCTCTCTGCTGCTTCCCCTGGCCCCGACAGACCAGCCGGGCCCCTGGGTGCGTCCTCCACACACCCAGGGATACCGGGATGCTCCCTGTGGATCCCTGCTGTGCCTCTCCCAGGGAGAGCAGCTCTGTGCGAGGCTAAAGCAGAGCTAATGATCAATTATGTGCATCCTCTGCTAGCCTGGCTCTCCTCCCTGGAGCAAGAAATGCAGCCATGGGAGCTCCGGGGTAGGCGTGCAGGATTTTGGGCACTGGAGTCACACATTTCCCAGTGTTTGGATTCCAGGACCAACATCCTTGCCTTGCTGCGGCACTGTTCGAAAGGAGCTGAAGGGTGCTGACTCTGTGCACCCTCCTACACGCTTTAGCACACACACCCACCTCTCCTCTAATTGCACCTGAGAAATTAGGCAGACCCAGTGCCGAAAGGAGCCTGGTGTCCTCTGGTCTGAGCTGGCAGCTTGTTGCTTGTGCTGGCCTGGTGGGCTCCATGCTCAGGGGCCACTTCTGCTGGTCTTCTTTATGTGGATGCAGCTCCTCTTAGCAAAGCAATCAGATGAATTTAGCTGGATTTGATTTAAGGGCTCGCTTGGGTACCATGAGTGGCCTTTAGAAATGTGTCCTCTTAGACCTCCTGGGACTGAGGAGGAGAGGTGGGTGGGTATTTGGGATCACACAGGGCTGCTCTGTGTTGTTACTGTGCCAGATGTCACCATCTGAGTGTGGGAAGAGTAAGAAGCAGGTCTTTATTTTATTAATTATTTTCCCCAGAATAGTGGTAGCTCTTCCTTAACTGACAGGGGAACTAAAGTAGCATTTGAGAAGAGTACATGGAGACTCCCAGATGTTCCAGGTGATGGCCACAAGCTAGGCCTTGCATCCCAAACAATGGCTTACATCCCTACCCAAGCCAGCTGCCCTTCTGGCTTTTGGCTCTGGTTCACAACTGGACTCATTTGCAAGCTCGGTCCTTTCTGGCAGCCCTGGAAACCAGAAGTGTTTCAGGTGAAGCAGAATGAGGAGGAAAACCAGACCAACGGAAGGACAGAGTATCGTGTGCTCTGTGTGAGCTGGTGTTGGGAATTATGGATGCACTGAATCCGGGATGTGCAAGGCCCGTGTTCTCCTGTAAGGATCTGCCCCTTTGCACCCAACGGCACAGCTTCCAGGGATATTTCCACTTCTGTACACCTGCAGCACCGCGCCCCTCTGCAAGTGCAGTGGCTGCAAATCCCTCGCTGTCCATGTGCCTGTGTGAGCACCCCCACAGAGAAGCAACTGATATTGCTCTAAACACATTTGTGTATCTCTGCCTGACATTTGCTCTGTTAAAAGGTCAGGCTTCTGCGGCAGAGACAGGAGCCGTCTTCCTCATTATCACATATTACTGCCAATTTCCAGTTCCAAAGTTTCCAGTGATTTCTGCTGCTGCTCTGGCTGGGGCAGCCCAGCACAAAGCCCCGTGTGCCAGCCTGGAAGCTCTGCCCTGCATCACACCAATGACCATTTGGGGAAAATTTGTGGAAACACAGTGAATCTCTTGCTGCAGTAAGTTCCTTGCTTGCAGTGGCGAGTTGGGAAAATATGTGACAAATTTAACTTAGAAATGCAAGTCTGCAGGAAGAAAGGGCTGTTCTGCAAAGAGCCATTCATATTTTTCAGTCTTCCCGCAGAAGTGCTGCTCTCAGTTGCTCTGTAATCTCTGATATTTCCTAATATCAGAGCGCAGTGCTGGCAGAGGCAGAACCTGAGGCTAAACTTCAGTCTGTGTTCTTGCTCAGAGGAAGTGAATTCTGGGATCTCTTTGGCTTTTGAACATCTAGAGGCCAGGCTCAGAAGCAAAGGAGAGGGGGGAAAAAAAGTTGTATTTTTCCTGTTAAACGAAGGTCTTGCTGATGGGAAGACACAGATGCCAAAATAAAAGTCTGTGTGACCCTGGAGTTGGGCAGGCTCTTTGAGAGTTCACTGGAAAGGGTTGTTTGCTCTCTGCTTTCCATACCACCCTCCCTCCCACCACCTCAGGAGCAGTTATACAGATCTTTACATTAAAAAGGGACTTCAAATGTCCATGGGGTAATACCACTGTGGAGAGAGCAGATATTGTTCTTGCTTTTTGCATTTACCTGGTTATGTCCAATGAAGAGGCTCAGGAAAAGCATTTCCTTGATTGGTAGATGACCTTGCTGGGAGAGGGATGAGCATCTTGCTGGTCCTGCTCTGAGTCCCACATGCAGCATGGATGGCCACTGGCTGACATGCCTGATTTTTCCGCCGACTGTTGACACACTGTAAGGTGGCCACTCAATGGTGGCCTCGGGAGAGGGGATGATAAACTGCTGATTTAGTAATGGGAGAGTTGGGAGAGAGGAAGGGCCTTACTTACTTTGGCCTCAGCTATGGGTGAGACCTGGGGAGCCTTTTATAACAACAAAGCCGAAAGAACAAATGCCTCACAGCACAGTTTTAATGTAGGTTTGGTTCTTCTTTTTTTTTTTTTTTTTTTCCAATAACAACCATAAAGAAAATATACTTTGCAAGCAAAATATTTTTTTCACATTCTTCCCCCTAGTTTTCATCCTTCATGTGGTGGTGGCAGACCACAGAGCTGCAGTTAGGGAAGGCAAAATCCATGCTGGTATCTGCTCTGACGATATTCAGATACTACAGATGATGGTGTAGTAATTTCTGTAAGAGTGATGCACCTCTGTGCTCAGCTCTGTAATTCAGGTGGGTACCCAGTGGAGAAGGATTCCCATTGGGATGGGCTGCCACAGAAGCAGGGTGAGTCTGCAGGATGCTTTAGCCACGTTCCTACCCTAGTTACTCCTAGTTTTTCCCTCCCTGCCAGACCTTGAGCAAGAGAGACGCCTGACCAGGAAAAAGTATTACACATAATTTCCTTGCTCTTGCCTTTTTGTCTTATAGAAAATATTATTTGGTCTATTGTTTCTAGGTGCTTGGGGCGTCCCTTTCCCTTGTGCCAGTTTATTTATGCTAATTCAGTAAAGCTGAAGGGCTGTATTTGAATTCATTGCCATTGAAGTTGTGACTGAGGACAGTTGCAATATAACAAGATGAGGATGACCTCCTTTTATCTGCTCTTGCTGCTACGGAAAGTTAGTGCTGGCTTAAACCCTGGCTGCCATTAATGAAAAATTCCACTATTTTTATTAAATTTCAGAATCATCTCAGCTAGCATGAAAAACAATGATATTGGATTTCTTTTTAAAATTAACAATGTATGTAACACAGTGAAAAAAGCTGACATTTACTTAGTGCCTGGGAGCAAAGAGACTGCGAGGCGGACGGCGAGCTCTCCTTCATCCTGCAGCCTGGGAATGCAGGCTGGAGACATGGGGAGAGGTGGCTCGGGGTGGATCACACAGCCAGGATGAAAGCCAAGAAACACCACTGCTGTTGCTACCTTTCTGCAGTAGGAGAACATCAGGGCTTGTGGGGGAAAGAAAAAAAAATTAGATTTATTTTAGCAGCTGGCCTGGATGTCTGCCAAAGTGAGAGGGAACTCAGAGGTGGAGCTGGGCATCTTGGTTCAAGGATGCAGGAGGTGTGAGCTGGTGCTGGGCAGTCCCCAGCTCTGATGCGTGCCCTGGTCAGGCTGGGAGGGGACCCTGAACCCCCTTCAGATGTCGGGGGACATTCCTGGTACAACCAATGTGCACCATCCCTGCTCCTTACAGAGCGAGGAGCCCGCCAGAGAGGGGAGCTGATGTTACTCTAACTTGACTTTGGATTTTTAAGGCATGTTTATTTATGGTTTAAAATTATGGACTTAGCATTTTACCTTGGGTTCATTTCAAAATTCACTCTCTTTAGGAAGTTTCTACTGCAATCAGCAGGATCCCTTATAAATGTAAAAGCAGGGAGTTCCTCCATACCTGTTTGCAGGCATTACAGAGGGTGCAGTGTCTAGTAGAGACCTGCCTATCTCAGGCTGGAAGTGTTATTTGATTAACAGTCTGGGGCAACCTGGAAATGAGCTTGCTCTTGAGGAGAGTCCACAGATCACCAGGAACATATTCTTATAGGGAAGTATCCTAACTGTCTTCCTAATTCATTCCTCCTCACTTTATCCAGCATGCATTGCTGCTGGATTATTGACTATGTGATTTCTTTGCTTGATGCCACAATAGAAAAGGCATTACTGTACCAGACAGGGAAATAAAGCAGGGCTCTGTGTGTTAGACTTGTGCTAGTGCTGAGTAGGGCTGGTACAGGGCAAACTCCTCCTCATTTAGGATTTGATCCCCACCTTCCTCTGTGGATGCTTAGAGGATGCTCTGGATGTGTAGAGCAAATGTGGGACCAGAGATCTGGCCAAGGTCTCCCTCCTCCCTTGCTGTGGGCGACTCTTGATGTATCTGAGGGAAATTGCTCAGTTCCAATGATGGCAGGCAGGACTGGCCCTCACAATCCAGGTTATACACTGATTTCTCTGGAGCTGGGAAAACCCATCCCACCTGCAAACACAGGCACTGAACATCCCAGGGAGACCAGGCAGGAGACTCATGCTAAGCTCTGTCCCTTGCAAAAGTATCAGTGCCACAAATCTGCTCTTGGCACTGGTGTGCCTCTAAATATCCCAATCCACGCTGCTTCCTTGGGTTTTCAGGAGCAGGATCTCACTGTTGTGTTTAAATTCCCTCCTCACCAGGAGTGCTTGGGAGAAGTGCTGCAGGTTTCTCCTGTTACCTACCTCGGTTTCCAGCCTTGGGCTGGTGGCACCGAGCACAGGGCAAAGAGGTGTCAGTAAAGACAGATATCCTTGTAAAGGGTGCCCTGTCTATCCACACCATCACCTGATCAGTCCTGATCAGCAGTTGGGAATTATAAATAGCCTAAAAGCAGCTCACCATCATCCTACGCCGCCATGGTAATAAATAAGTGCGTATTTTTAAAAGGCTTTTTACTCTTAGAAGAGAAAAAGATATAATAGCTTTTTGGGTTTTTTTAATATGTCACATAATTTATTCCAACAAACAGATGTATTTTGTTGTTGCCATTATCATTTGATGAAATACTTTAAAGCTGCTCCAAGGTGGTGCATTTTCAAATATAATGTATACAGTACATCTAGCAGTTAGTGGAATTTGGATGTGCAGCATAGAATGGTCATTATTTTTACTGAAAAAAATAAAGGCACTAATTACTTACAGACAAGATACTTAGCACAAACAGATAAGCTTCAAAATGAAAAATTCTCGGTTTATGATAATTATGTTCTCTGCTTTGTTTTCAGAGACTGATAATTTGAGGCTTTAAAATCACCAGGAAGCCATTAATTGGAATTCTTCAATAAAAAATAAATTACATAGAAGTTCATGATGAGTTTTAAAAACACAGAGACTGTATTATGCAGTGAGCGACATAGCTCTACTATTTATAGACATGCAGAGCTATGTAACAGCAAAAACTGTAAAGAATTTGAGATGTGCAGATAGCAATTATTCACGGATCCCAACGATCTGCAGATATTTCAAATAACTGCTTTTAGCAGATCAGCTATCCAATAAAAGCAGGGCTTTCTTTCCAAGTGGCACTCTTCTAGCATGCTGCTTCTTGTTTTTGACATCTTGCATGACATTATTCTCCTAGAGCCGATCGTAATGAGGAGAGATGGAAATCCATGTACAGGAGCAGAAACTCCACTCCATGGGTGTGTTTATCGAGAGGAATAAACACAGGGGATTTCTGAGGGAATTTCTCTTGGATGGGTTGGGCGCTGTGGTCCTTCCTCCTGCAGCAGGCTGAGATGCTAAAATCCATAGCAGTTGACCAAAAGAAAGTGTACTGTTTTTCTTTCTTCCTCTATTTTTCTGCTGTCTGGTTTTTCTTTGCTTCACCTGGGACCACATCCTCAGGGATGATCCTGCAAGAGCTGGAAGAGGGATTTTACCAAGGATTGAGGACCTGCCCGGTGGCAGAGAGCACGAAATTTCTTTTGACTTAGTAAGGAGCCAGACTGGCCCCTCACTGGAGCTATGTGAGAAATTTGGGGGCATTTGGAGCTGCTGCAGAGATCTTCCATCCGCCCAGACCCTTCAAGCAGCCACTGCTGTCCTGAACACATGGGGCAGAGCCACCAGGCTTCCAGCAGCTTTGGAATCTCCCACAAGGAGACTGGTGTTCCCGCTTTCCCAAGGGAGATCTGACACCTCTTTGCTATTATTGTTTGGATGCAGGCCTGAGACTCCAGCACTGATGGGTCTCAGTTAATTGTCTGCCCAGAGGATATAAAATACTGCTATATTCCAGCTATGCTCTTTTCCTGACCACTGACACCCCGGGGTCCTGCAAGGAGCTCTTTAGATAAAGCGAGGAGCAAAAGTGATCGCAGGGATCCTTGACACGTGCCACCTAGGAAAGGAAACAGAACAGGTTTCAGCTCATTCACCACTGAGCTCAAGGGGATGCACAAAAGAGTGGAGTGGCCTTGGTGGAGCCTGGTCTAAAGTTACACTTCAGGAAGACAGAGGAAGTGTTTCCTGAGGATCTGATCAAAGGCTCTCTCTTCAGTGCCACTTTAGTGCCTTCTGGCCACCTTCGTTTGCAGGTACCATTCAAGGGCTTGACGTGACTCCCAGGTGGGTTTACTCTCGTTGTATCAGCAACCACAGAGCTGAAAACCATCTTTTCAATATTTTGTGGCTAGGATTCATCCAAAGTATCAGCTGGTTTATTCCCCCCTCCCCTGTTTGTTTAGATATGTGTTAGTGCAATCACAGGGAAGGCCGGACAATGCAAGGGAGATGAGGCTAATGTGAGACAATGGAAAAAAGGCTGCAGGGAGGCTGCTGCAGTGTCAAGACCAAATGGCATCGTGTCAGGAGACAAAGCCATACAACAAAAATATTGGGTGTCTGCTGCCACTCGAGGAGTATCATAATTCTTGGAGAACAAAACCTCCCATACATCATCCAAAATCAATTGATAAGAGATCTCAGAGATTGATAAGAGATTAAAAGCTGTTCCCTCCCATTCATTAGTGAAGGTGGCTTCTGTCCAAAGCTGATTGTTGGTGTGGGCCAACTGTGACAAATGCTCTCTTACACACCAAAAGGAAACACTTCTTAATGAGCTTGTGTACATTTTAATTTCCAAATTGCTGTTGAGTCCATACACAGTTCCCCAGAAGTGACAGAGCTGCTCAGAGGCATGCTCCCCTAAGCAACACACTTTGCTCTCTTTGTAGGCTCACAGAACTTTTTGATGCCGAGCCAATCCCATGACCTGATGTCTGTGTATGACTAATATTACAACAATGAGCTATTAACTTCTGTTTCCATGTATCGTAAAGCAAGAAGTATTCATTCATGGCACCTCAGCATTTGTGGGATGTGGTTGCAGTGACTGGGCACTCACAGCTCCTGTTCACTCACAGTTCCTGATGCTCAGCACCTTTGAGTATCAGGACATTTCATTGTGGGAAAAGTCACTTCCCAACAGGATGGTTCTGCCTGTGCTCCGTGACTTGGTTATGTCCTCTTTCTCCATGTCTTCCCAAGCCCAAAAAATGTCCTTCTGCAGTCCCTGTGTTCCTTTGGGAGGGCAGGAACTGTGTGTCCCACACAGCTGCCTCCAGGACAGCACAGAGGAGATGACACAGAGCCAGCCTTTGCTTGCCTCCTGCATCCCTGAAATTTGCAGCTCAGCAGCGAGCCAGTGCTTGGTCCTGGAGAAGCCCAGTGTGTCCCATCCTGTCTCAAACCCTTAAGGAGCATGGGTGACATTTACTCCGTGTCTCTTAATTACTCTCGGTGGAGTGGTGCTTGGGCCAGTGACAGTGATGCTGCAAAAGGTCACTTGATGGACCTCGATGCCCTGTTTTATTTACTTAGTTTATTTGGCTTGCGGTGGGGACAGGACACGCTTAATATGTTGGCCACGTCAGGGGCAGCCAAGCTCCAGCGCCCAGCACCTCCTCGGATTAGAGCGTTTGTAGGAGGTGTCAGAAGAAATGGAAGGAGTTCAGCGTATTTTTTTGGTATGTCAGAATTTCAAAGGATTTCTGAAATTTAATGAACTCGTTTAATAGGCATAATTGTCTTGAGTACATGTGAGAAAACTTCTGAAATAGCAGAATTAGGCATGCTCCATTTTGTAGCCTTTCAATGACCTCCAGCAAACGTGTGACCCAGATATGAGAGCCTCCTGTCCACTTGCATAAACATGATGTTTTAAAAAGGCGAGGGGGGGTGGCAAATAAAAGAATTGAGCTCTTAATGGCACGTGGACAGAGACATACTGCAATTGCAAAACGAATGCAGCGGCAGATAGAGAATCGCCTGCAGACTCTGCACGCCCAAACTCCGCCGTCTCCCGCGAGACGGAGCTTTCATGGCCGGGGACCTTCGGTCCCAACAGCCCCGGATTTCCCTGCACAAAGGCTCAAGTGGTAGCAAGGGGCATGGAGCTGCTTCGGGCCCAGGAGAAGCTCTGCTTTAATGCTTGAGTGATGTCCAAGCTGCTGCTACACGATTTATTCAGGGTGCCCTGGAACATACGGCACTTTTTGTTCCCTGGCCTCGGTGGAGGACGTGTAGGGGTTGTTAGTGGCCATGCCAGGCAGTGAGGAGGTGGTAGCTGCTTGCTCCAGCCCTCCTGCCACTTGCATAGCAGTTACGGCGTGAGCAAAAGCTATAATTTTAAAAATCTCACTAATTAACATGCATTTTTAATACATCATTAACTTCCCATCACATGCCTGTCCTGCTCCCTTGATCCAGAGGAGCTCTGTGGCTGGGTTCTGACCATGGGCTTCTTCCTCCCGACTCGCGGAGAGGGGTGAGTGGCTCTTCATTAGTTTAGGCCCACCATTGCCATAGTAACCAGCCCTGATGGACAGGGCTCTGAATTAATATGCACATTTAGGAGAAGAGGAGGGGGTCCTGCCAGGGGTACCACTGCTGGCCCCGCTCATCGCCGGCTGCAGCTCCAGCATCCCACCTACCCAATCCCCACTCCATTCATTGCTATGAGTAAGGTTTAATTAAAAGCAGGAACCAGCAAAGTGTGGCTGGGATTTAAAATTATATGCTGTTAGTTATTAACTGCTACAAATTAGGTAGATGTTGTTTCAAGGAGAGCAATTTCCACAGCCGGCGCTGGTAGAGCGAGTTGGCGTGGGGTATGGCACAACTTTCCAAAGCAGGCATTGCCAGCTTTCTCAGAAAAGCACTTTTTTGGCCACTTCTTGGGTTTTACGCATGACCGAGATTCAGCATTGTTCATGCTTGCTTGCAGCAATGATACTTCCCTGTCTATGAAAACTCATTTTTCATTTTAACAATAATTCGTGGGCAGGAAAAAACACGTCCTGGTTTCTCCACTGAGCCAAGCACTGAAACAGAATATTGGGCCAAATTATGTTCTGATTTTGCAACTTTAAAATCTGCCTTTGCAAGTTAGTGCTGAATTTAGTTTGTTCCCCTCAGGCGTTTTCCATGCAATAAAAATTGTGTTTCTTTTTTCTTCTATTTTTCTCTTTTTTTTTTTTTTTTATTTTTATTTTCCTTTTTCTCCTGCCATTTGGGGAAAAGGAAAACTCAGACGAGAGAATGAAGTCAGTTGTTAGATTAAAATTATCTGAACTCTTGGTGTTAGAGGAAAACCATAAGGAAAGCTCACTCCAGGTATCTTGCCTGGAAATCTGAATTATCAATGTGACTAAATTCTGCTGATACAGAAAGAGGCATTTTGAGTTGTGGCAGCCAGTCATTAAAAAAAACCCCTGAAAAACAAAACTCAGAGAAAAGCAAAACTTTGAGACCTCAACACTTTTGTTCAGCAGTTTAAAGGGAGAAAGCAGTGAGCTGGTTTGAAGATTTTTCCTTCCCCACTACTTTTGCTGCTTCCACAACCCTGCAGGGGAGAAGCAAACAGTCTTTGAGCTGTAATAGGTGTAAAACCAAGCAAATTCAACAAAGTTTTAGTGAGTGAGAACGGAGAGCAGCGTTCACAACATTTTATGTACTCAGATGTGGAGACTGGGAGTGTGATACACAGAGACAGATTGCTCTGGGATGGAGAATGGGGAATTTGAGGTACCAGGCATAGCACAACTTTTATTGGGCTAAGCAATGCAGAGTGCAAACCGTGGGCTTTGACACAAAGGAAAAACAAAATGCTCTTCAGACCAAAGTTTTTATGTTAATCTGGTAAAAACTATTACAGAACTGATCACTGATAGCTTTTTAAAAGCCAGTAAGGCTGAAGGCCACAACCCACCCATATCTTCAGAGTAGATAAATCAATTTTTTTTTCAGGAGTTAACTGATAAATGGCATGTGTATTTGTATGTTTGAGTGTGTAGATGTCTTCCTGCAAGTGTGAGAAATAAAGTAGTTAGCGAGGGAATGTAACAGCTCATTATTATTTGTCATCAAGTGTGGCAAAGGGACAGAAATGAAAGAGGCGGGGGGAAGCGAGCGGCTGTAGCTGTAGTGACACCAATAACTTTTCACGAGGGTGAGTCAAAGCATCAGGATGTGAGACCCTCACTCCTGCCCTTTTGAACTTGCTTCTATAGATCAGGATGAAATAGAGAAGTGAGAGAAAGCCTCCTGTCCCCAGTGGGGAGAGAGGAAGCCAGCGGCTCATGCAAATATTTCAGATGAGAAGCTGAGCACACGCCCTGCTCACATCCGCAGGGATGGCCACGTTGAACAACACCAACGTGTTTCGGAGCTGGAAACAGGTCTGAAGTAACAAGTGCACGAAGGAGAAGTGAACCTTCCCCATGTCCACTTGTGTAAAGTGTAAAAGGTCATTTTAGCCAAGGTGGGGTCCTGCAAATGCACCAAGTGTGGTGGTGGTGCCCCTAAACATGGGTGCTGTGAGGTTCCCTAAACATGGCAGGAGGATGAGCTCTGTGGGACATTGCAGGCAGGCTCAGCTGTCCCCAGGCACAGGCAGCAGCTCAGCAGCTCATGCTCTTGCCCTGGGTGGCTCTGCCTGCAGGAACCATGGATGTCACATCCCTGCTGCCCCCGGCTGTTGGGCAGTTCACAAATTGCCCCATGGGGCCTCTGCAAGGAGGTGCTTGTGCTTGGAGTGTTTTGTCCCTGAGAGCTGGCCCCGAACGTCCCCTCCATGCTGGGGATGAGCAGGGACATGACGTGGCAGCAGAGCTGCTGCTGAGGCTGCTGGCCGTGCCTTTGAGGTGGCCACGGGGCTTTCCACCAGGCCCTGCCGTGCAGGTGTTGGATATGGAGAGGCCAGCACGCCCCAGTGGCTCCGCAGGGGTTTCTGCCGTCTGTCTGTCTGCTGCTCAAATGGCCGTGCCTGAGGTCCTGCTGCGTCGGGAGGCTCTGTGCCTTGGTGTTGGGTGGCTCTGCATGGCCTATGGGTTGCTTTCAAAGGCAAACTGAGAAGTGAGAGGTTGCTGCCACTCTCACAGACCCTCCATGAGGACATGGCCCCCAGCTTGGCCTCCTGGACAAAGAAACAGAGCAATTTGAACGACCCAGATTCCTCACTGTGGTAGCACAGGCTGCCTTTTCACTCACCTTAGGAAACGGAGGCAGCGAGGAGTGCTCCAAGTTGGATACCTGAGCGTATTTTGCTCTCTTGGATTAAAACAAGCCCCCTCTGAAATCAGATTTCTGCTGAGGCAAAGGGATGTTACTTCTCTCCTGCCAGCCCTTGCTGCTCAATTTCTTACCCCAGCACCTCAAAATCCTGTCTGAGACACAAGTCCCACCATGGCAGGAACCATGCACATCCCACTGAAGGAAAACGTTTGCTGTCTCACAGAGCTTCAGATTCAAATAGAAAATGTTGTGAGGGGAAGAAAGCAAATAAAATGGCTCAGGGTTGCCAACCTGGTGACAGGTTTGGGATTGGACTCTTCTGTTCTGGTGCTCTTAGGGTGGAGCCAGGCTTTGTCCTGGTGTGCCGAGCATCTGACCACCCAGCCTATCAAAACTTCATGATGGCATTAAGCAACAGCAAAGAATTGGGATCTTATGTCTCTGTGTATGGTCAGTGTCATCACCAATATTTTAACAAACTATCATTGATTAGGAAGTTCAACTGCATTGCACTGACACGGACTGAAAAGCTGGAGACACCCATATTTCCAGAAAACATCTGTATTTTCAGACAGCACCACTGCTGCTCGGCTGAGCACTGGAGGAGAGGTTTCACATGAGTGGATGTGTTATTTAAAAATGCGAATATCTCTTGTTTTATGTGAAGAGGCACATTTTCAAACAGGAAAAATGGGTACATAATATCCTCTGAAAGCCCCTGGAAGTATGAGTGCCATTAGTATCTCTGCAAAAGTTGCCCTGTCTGCACTCCTCTCACAGTGCTTTGGTGACAATTTGTGAACGACACTTCAAGACTGATTTTAGTAATCCTGGCTCTGCCTGTGCTTCCCAGACCTTATTACCCACTCCTCACTTGTCCAGAATTTGCTGTTATTTCAAAAAACCGTATGTCCTGAGAAAATGTTCTATGGATTAGCTCAGAGTTTGATCATCTGCATCTTTTTTAAAGTGTCTCCAATAGTATTTAGATAGTTTGGGGACTTGTAAGGGAGTGCCCTTTCTGCACTTCGAATTTTCCCATACTGACATTAGGGTTTATTCTTGACTGTGAGAAGTTCAAAGGGACTTTGGTCCAAGCCTCCCTGATGGTAAATATTGCATAGCCATAGCTGCCTTCACCCTTAACAGTGTAGAACATTTTCAGCATTATTTTGTTTTATATTCAACGTTCCTTTCTTTTCTACCGGCATTTGAGCAATTTGAGTCCCAAACCTCACCTTGAATGTATTTTAACATTACTAGGTTGCATAACCTTTCTCAGGTAAAAAAAAGTGAACATGTTACTCCTATCTAATTTATTAAAGAAAACCTTCCATGACCCCAATAGCTGCCCAGATTTTTGGGGAAAATCCCTGTTCACACAACTCTCAAACTGCAGGTGTAAGCATTTTGGTGATACCTCATCACACAGGTCAGTGCTCACCCAGACCTCTGCTGCTGCTGGGGACCACGGACTACGAAGTAAAATCCTAAATTCAAATGCTGAGAGGTAGAGATGCCCTTTTAGGGGGAAATATTCAAACGAGGTGCACAAACACCTGGAAAAATGGAATGGGGCAGGAGTCAGGGAGCAGCAGCCTGTCCCTTGCAAGAGAAAGCAGGAAATAACGAGTTGGTTGTAGGAGAGATAAAAGAAAAGCTGACCTCTGCGATAAGCATGGAGGTGGTGGAACGACGAAGCAAGGAGGCAATTATCCCAACTCTCTGGGATGAAGTGGGTACAAGAGCTACAAGAGCTGAGCAGTGAATTTCAGCAGCAAAA
>WEKY01048297.1:313331-328322 GCA_013390045.1 Picathartes gymnocephalus | reverse complement strand
GGGGGGCGGGGGGTGGTGGAAATGATTCTTTCTTGGAGAGCTTTAATCGCTGCTCACCTCATACATTTGTAAAAATGACTGCCTAAGAGGTGAAAAAAAATCTATTTCTCCAGCAGCAGCACGCATTTACTCTTAAATCAATCCAACGCAGTAGGGCACTTATTTTTTTTCCTCCTGACTTTTCTATTTATTTGCTTTATATGACAACAAAGTTGCCTTTTCCTGGATGGAAGCGAGCGGCAGAGTGCTTAGACTCCCTCCTTTCACCAGGCTGTGGGATTATTGGGCGTAGGGTGTGAACACCCGTTCATTTTGTGGAGTGTTTTTATGTGCCTGTCTGCATAAAAATAGGATGTAATGATGTTGAGGATTAAAGGTATGGTCAGAAACTTTTTTTAATATGGTATGAAATACTTGCACTGAGAGCAGCTCTTCCCCGACCCTCCAGGACCTCCATACTGAAAACACAACAGCAATAAATCCTGGAGCAGATTAAGTCATTTCCCCACAGTAACGTGTCTATTGGAGTTTCAAATAGCCCGGAGTAGCTTGAAACATTTGGATATTCCAGGCTGTATCCCATCTGTATGTAGAAAGTTGATGGCAGGGCAGCATCCTGATCTTTGACTCCTTGTAAAAGTTTAAATTGCTGCCCTGCTGGGCTGAGTGAATGCTAATTACTTTGTCTGTTACAATACGTCCAGACTACTTATTAAAAAAAAAAAAAAACTAAAAAAAAAAAAAAAAATCGCTGAAGACACAGCTTTTGCATTCCAAGTATATTGCACTCAACAAAACACAGGGAACAGTGGTCCTGTTTGCATACAGCCCATGCCATTGTGAATTTGCTGGTTTAGCAGCCCGTAAGAATAATTTCAATTTTTCACTGCTGGTGTGAAAATCATCGAGGCCGAGCATTGCCTGGCTGGGCACTGCCCTGCTGGCAGCTGGGATGCACCAAATCCACAAAGGTTTCTTCAAGGACCTCGGCGTGTGTCCCCAAAACAAAGATGGTCTTGAGACTGAATTTATTTGTGAATTGAGCAGGGCTTCCTGCAAGCAATTAGGGGCCTTCTCCAGGCTCATCCCAGGGCAGGCATCAGAGGTACAGCTGAAATAAGGCCAAAGCTGTAATCCATGGAAGCAGAGTCGAGCAGGCTCCGTCTTCCTGGAGATGCTCAAAATCCTTGATGCTGCAGTGCCAAAGCCTAATAATTATTACCAATTCTGTAATAACAATATTAATTACCGGGGAAGGCGAAGTTCACTGATGATTTTTTGGTTCATTTCAGCAATCATTAAGCACAATTAGAAGATCAGAACTGAGGAGCTCCTGGCAGTGATGTTGTGTGGAAGGGTCACTCCTTGCATCACCACTGCAGAGCAAGGAGCTGTGGGCAAGGGTGGCTGTTCGTGGGGTTCAGGATACAGATGTGGCATCAGGGTATCCTGAAGGGAAAGAAAAAATGTCCCCCCAAAAAAAAGAAACCTTGAAAGATAATGCAGCTTATGACTAGGGATGGACAGATAACATTGGGAGTGAGACTCTAAACACAGGTTAGACCCTCTGCTCTGCCCATTCCAGAGCTGTCAGTGTGCAAGCTCAAACAAAAAGCTGCTTGTTGGCTACTTGGGCTTTGCACTGGGCCAAAAACCAGTGCCCTAAAACTTTCCTGAGATGTGGTGGAGAGCACAGGGCTTGTTGTCCCATTTATTCTCTCCTGGATCAGAAAGTGGCGTTGTGGGGTCTTTTTTTTCTCATATGCAAAGAGCAAACTCGTTTATTTTCAGCCAAGGATAAGCTTGTGTTGCACAGTGATGACACCTGGGGCTTATCTGTCACCCAGGAGCTCCGGGGGCATTAAGATTTGGGGAGGAACTGTGAGTTTCAGGCCCTGATAAATAATTTTAATAGAAGATGGCCTCCCAGACACTGGGCTGGGAGAGCTGCAGGACTCACTCTGATCTCAAAATATATGCAGATGTGTACCAGCTGCAGGGAGCTAAGGCAAATGTAGGGAACCAGCACTGGGATGTCCTGGCTTGGAGGGTGTTTGTGCTCTGGGTGATGCTGTGGTCCCCTCAAAGACCCTTGGAAACCCCCTTGCCCTGATTTTGGAGCAGCTGAGTCTTTATGGTGCCCTGCATCCCTCCTATGATCGTGTGAGGGGATGGATAAATGTGCTGCCAGCACTGCACACAGGGCTAAGGGAGTATTTTGGAAATAGGTTAAATGAAAGGCATTCCTAATGTGCTACCCATCAAATGTCCCTATGAAAAGGAATGTCTTTTATGGAGGGAAACAGCCTGCAAATAATTAATTGAAGAAAACGGGGTGGGAGTGGGGGAAGGGGCAGAATTAAAGAATTTCATAATATTTCAGACTTGGAAAACGTGTCACCAAATCAACAAACAGAGTATTCATTAGGAGAAATTTGCTTAATTTCAGACCAGGGATGTGGAAGTGCCGTGAGAGTTGTTCTGAGGGAATTTTTAGCCCAATCAGAAATGAGAGAAGACCACAATTATTATGGGAGTCTGTTCTTCTGAGAATGCCAACCCAGTTTTGCAGACCCAGGAGGTCTGAACAATCTCAAATCAGGTCTGGCTGTGCAAGACTTCCTCTCTCCGCTGTCTGTGCCGAGCAAGACGTGAGGCTGCTCGTTACTGTTTTCAAAACCAGTGTCGTGTTTAACCTCTGAGGCTCTGCTGAGCTCCAAGTGGAGGAGTTTATTTACCAGGGCTGCCTGCTCACATCTTCCCTGCGAGCAGAGCCTGGCTGCAGGAAGTTGGCTGGATTTGCAGAGCTGGCTCTCGCACGGGGCAGGGCTGCGAGGTTTGGGCGTGCTGTGAGCTGGGAGGACTCGGTGCTGCCTGGGCTGTGGTTTCGCTGATTACAGATGTGCAAAGTGCACATCTGGGCCTTGTGTTTAGGAACCTTGATGGAAATCACCAGGCCACAGGCTGCACCTCCTCCCTGGAGGCACCAGCAAAAGGTCACCCCGTAGCTGTTCCCACTGGTGAGCAGTCCCAAATCCCCAGCTGGAAAAGTTGTTTTTTGGATGCCTGGTCCTGCAGGAGGATGTGCAGGCCCTGGTTGCTTGTCACCAGGGCTGGTTCAGTGGGGTACCCCCACTGCAGCACAGGCACTGGCGTGGTAGTACTGGAATTAGCAACTCAGTGTTTCAGATCACTCCCTGGATTTATTGCCTTCTGGGAAAAGAAGTTATTTCTAGACCCTCTGCCAACCCTCCATTTCTAGTAAATGAGAATATACTAGTTCTGGGACTTAGGATGCTTTATGAAAGGAGAGGCGGGAGGGAAAAAAGAATGAAGAAGGGAAAATGATTTTGATCTGAGACAGAAATTCAGACAAAGGATTACCTGTGTTGTTTGAACAGACAGTGCATAAACATTACCTGATATTAGAATGAACAGAGACTCGCAACATCCAGGAAACTACTTTATTCACAAAATAAAACTAGGCCCATTTCTGCTTATTCAAATACCACCCACAACTTTCTGGGGAAAGATCATATGCAGAGCATATTTGGAAACATTATTAGGAATGCATAAAGTACAGTATTAGTCAATTTTATATGCTCAGTTGCATGAAATCTGTGTGTTTAAAAAATATAATAATTTGCATTTCATGGCTTTTGATAACCTCAGGAGTGCACTTGAAATTCAGCACATGCCCACAGCACCTCCCAGCTCACCCCATTTTTAACTGAAGACCAATGGTTTCTATTAAGGGATCAGGCAGGGACTCTGACAAGCCAGTCAATAACTATGTGAGGTTACTTCATTAATGCTATAATGGCTGATAGAGTGAGAGGCAAAAAACAGGTTCCTGACAGCAGCAAATGAAAATGATAGAGATTCCTGAAGCAACGCGCCTTTCCTTTGTCATTGTCTTTTGCTTGGCTTATTCAAAATGTGGCATTTATGTATTCAGCCTTGATGAATGTTGCAGGCTTTAAGTACTTTTTCCATCTCTAATGCAGTGCCGATTGCACATTGTTCTTTCTTTCTCTCCCTCTCTTTTTTTCCCCCCTGCCTTTTTTTTTTTTTTTTCTCCCCTCCTATAACCTCTGCTGTCAAGGCATTGCGGGCTGAAGGGTTGCAGGCTCTGGCTAAATGGCTTTTTTGCTGTAAACGCTGAGGGTGACGGGACGATGGATCATGAGCTCTGCCGGGGTCATGCAGCGAGTGGGTGGCAGCGGCTGGAGCTGCAGCGAGGTGCTGCAGGAGTCCCAGCCCTGCAGGGAGCAGGACTTGAGCCACGGAAAGGCTCCGAGCCATCTCCCCACGTCTTACTGGGGTGCTTCAGGGCACCCCGCTGCTGTTTTGGGGAGCTCGTTGCAAAAGGGCGTCACAGTTTCCCTTTCGAGGGGTGGTTCTTCCCCAGGACAAAGGAGAACTCCATCGCTGCCATTCCAAACCTGGCTGTCCCCTCTGGTGGCTGCCTGGTCCCCAAAGGGGTGTCACATTTCTGCCACTCCCCCGGAGCAGAGTCATGTGTGGAATTTGAACATCAGGGTAATGGGCCTGGATAATTTAGCTTCTTTAAAGGTTTGTAAGTATTGCATTATAAGTGCCCAAATCGCAGTTGGAAACATGATAGAGATTCTTACAGTTTGCTTTCACTCTCATTACCTTTCGTTTAACTGTTTATGGTATGGTACATTTGATTTTTGGTCCCAGGTCTTTTCTGGGAATTGTTTTTCTTTAGGCCACACAGACCAGAGGGTCAAGGCAAGGCTGGCCCCTTGCAGAACCCGACGCTTTCATGTTTGTGCTGTGGAAACAAGCTGCTCGTTTATCATTGACCAGTCTTAAAAGACAGTGCTAAAGGTGAAATAAGTCTCCTCAAACTTGTCAAAGTTGCCATATGATGAGTTACAAAAATATTTCCTTTTTTTAAATTGTTCTCGTCTCCTAATTATTGCAGATATCTCAGCCATGTCTCGAGTGTTTTTGTCCAAAACCATCTATTCCTTTCCTAGGGTGTTCGTGCACACCTGCTAAATACCTTCCCATCCTCTGGTTTTCTATTCCAAGGCAATTCTTTACATGCTTAAAGCCCAGTTTGTTTCAAGCCAGCTTCTGGAGGTGCTGAGGCTTAATTCAGCGCAGTGTTTAGGCATGTGCTTATCTTTAACTAGTCCCCCAGCAGTCACGTTGCAGAGGCAATATTAGACACATGCCTAACTCTCTGCTGACTTGAGCCTAAAAGGCCTAAATATCCAAATAATTAGATTAATTTGTGGCTTGATAGTGGAAGGCTTTTGGCCTAGGAAATGAGAATGCAAAAAGTATGTAAAGCAGTTGCAGATGTGTATTTCCCAGCGAACTTGGAAGAGACTGCGCGAGGCAAAATGTTGATACTGGGCGTGCAAGAATGTCTGAACATTAAAGTGCTTTAAGCTTCTTTAAGAAGCAGCTTGGGTACGAACCAAAGCTCGGGTTTAAATTGTTTCCGCAGCAGAAGCAGAGAGGCTCAGAGCTTGCATTATTTATTTTTTTTTAAGGCACTGGTAACTTCAGGGATTTTCCCATGTTTATGGTTTAACAAGAAGGGAGCCAAGCGTGCTGTGGTTAATGACAGAAGCATTAAAATAGAAGGATGAGGGAGATCTGGACTCGCAAACCTCTTTGGGGGTTTTGGGCCAACCAAACGACCCCCTCAGCAAAGAGGGTGGGCTGCTGCTTTCTCCAGCTTGTGTTCTCTGTGAGCTTCTGGCAAGGGTGGCTGCTCACCACTGCAAGGGTCTGTGAGAGACCAATGCCCAGTCTGGGCATTACTGTGATAACCACTTAAAATCACCCAGATACAGAGGGGGGCCCAAGCTGCTCATTTCCAGTTGCACAGGAAGACCTGTCGGAGACCTGGGGCATGGAGAAGGGTGATGGTGTTGGTAGCAGGGGTGGTCATGCGAAGTGCATTTGCCTGTCTCTCTCTGTAGGCTGGAAAGGGAAGCCTAGTTTGGAAATACTTTATTCAAGGTGTGTGGTTTAACAAGTCATGAAACTTCTCTTGAGGTGGAAAAGCTTGTATTTATTCATATATTGCAAAGTGATTTTCTATCTTAACTAGCCGTGCTTGGAGTATTTTCCACTTATTTGCAAAAACAAAACTCTGGAAAGCAACAGCTTTTTCCAAGAAGGAGCAACTCTCTTGGGACTGGTGGGCTTACCTGCAAAATGTTTGAAGTGGCCCCAATTTTCAGCCAAATACTCATTCAGTTGCTGAGCACACACTGTGTGTGTGTAAACTGATGTCATTCCGTGCCCCTGTGGGACTTCAGGACACTTCCCAACGGGGTGGTCTCACACGATGTGCATGGTTTGGCTCAGTCTGTGGTTGGTTGAGTACCTCCCTGTTGGTCTTCACACAACCCATTTCTCAGTCTGCCTTCAGCCTTATATTGTTCCAGCTTCTTCCAGGCACTCAACACCTCTGTTTCCTAGCTGGGAAAAGGCTGTGATCCCTCCTGGTGCAGCCAGGACAGGCTTGGCATGTCCCCATAACTGCAAATACTGGAGCTGTGGCAATTCCTTCAGCCTCAAGTGTCCAAGGCTTCCCGCAGTGAAGCTGGGGTTGAGGAGTGTCCCTGGATGAAAGCTGCCTTCCAGGAGAGGATTCTCTCAAAGGGAGCTTGTGCAGCAAAGCTTGCCCTCGTTAGGATAAACCCTCCTGGAGAGGCAGCTCTGGGAGGTGCAATTTGCACCTCTCTGCACAGGCAGAGGTGTGAATTGAGTGAGGAGGCTGCCGGGCTTTGGTCCCTCCTTGGGAAACCACCAGCATTGTTTCCTACCAGGCAGACAAGGAGAAAGGGACACTCGTTTTGCAAACACCAGATTGCTGTTCCTTGCCCAAATGGTTTTTGTGGGCTGTAACAGTGTGGAAAGTGGGTTTGTGGGTGCTCCAGCACCTCCTGCCCTGCTCCTGTGGGGTGGGACTGCATCACTGGGCTGGACTGAGGGTGGGAGGAGTGGTGGGCCTGGCTGACAAACCTCACTTCTCTGCCTTCACTCCTTCAAATTACCGACGGTCCTTTCTGATGTGCTTTTGGCTGATATTTGCATGCAAAATCCTGCTTTTTGAGAGGTAACAGAGATTCACAAGTTAACACTAACCCAGTGTGGTTTTATGTGCAGGGCTGGATGGTGGCAGAGTCAAGTTTTGAAGTTGTGAAATTGCTCAGGAGTAACTGGAAAATGCTTTTTCTGACACGAAACATTACACCTATCTTACCTGTTCACCTGCGCAGAATGCTCTGAGCACAAAGGAGGGCATTTAATGAACTTCATGAATCCATCAATTAAAGAAAATCCATGTGCTGTCCATGATCAGTTTCTTATTTCAAGGCCAAACTCTATCCAAGCCAGCCCAGTATTCCCTAGCAGATATGATATTAAAATGTAATATCAATTGTTGCATGTGGATATTTTAAAGAGATAGTCAGTAAAAGGCATCAATGCCTGTGTTACACAAAGATAGAGATGTAATGAATGCTTTCACAGAAATAAGGATTTTTTTTTTTTAAAGAATCTCCTGGCAATTTGTCTGCATTTATCATTTGCTCTTTTAAACAAAAGTTAGAGAAATTATTGCTAGCAAACAAAAATCTATTTTAGACAAACACTATGTCCTCAAAGATCCAGTTTGTCGTGCTGATAGTCTCATTGGCTGTGATTTGTATATTAAAAAGATTTTAATTGCCCAGGTAAGTGCCTGCACCTGCTAAGACATTGAATATTAGAGCACTTTATTCTAATCTCTTATAATATAGGGCACACTTCAGCCATAAAATTATTCTCTGTGCAATTATAGCTCAGTTTTGCTGAGGTAGAAAGTGCAACTTAACTGTTTGGTTTTGCTCATTATTATTAAAATCATGCAAATAAGGACCATTAGGTAACAGTTGTGTCGTTAACCACTCAACAGCCTGGTCACTGCCTTTCCTCCCCACTACAGACAATTCCAGGGATGGGGATGTGGGATCTTGTGCCTGTGCTGGGTGGGCAGTGGGCTCTGGGAGTGTGAGGAGTTTGTGTAATATTGCCACCAGTTTTGTGTAAACTGCTTGGTTTTGTCATGCATCCCATTTTCATTTAACTGGGAAATTTGTGATTTCAAAACGCAGAGATCTGTTCTGAATCGGAGCAACTGGCACAAAGTTTGAAATTGCCTGTAAAAAAACCACATTTCTGGGACATGCTCTTGTGAATTAGTCAAAATGTTCTAGTTCAAGAAATCAAAAGGTTTCGTTCCAATTCAGTATTTCTTCTATAATTAGGGGTATAATGCAAAGTAACAGTTCAGAACAACTTTTTCTTTGGCAATGAATAATTGACTTGCTCTGTTCCAATAAAATTTAATTCTAGGGTTTATTCTCACCATAACACCATGGTTCAATTTTTTGTTCTAAAGGAAACTCTATCAAAACGTGCTGGCTCCTGCACCAAGTTCCTACCCAACAAAATGGCATTTCTTGATGGAGAATGTTTTATCCCCAGCTGCTTTGACCAGCTCTTGCCTAGGTCCCCAAATCTCTAAACAAAACAAGGTTATTCCTTACTCTCCCTATTATACCTTTATTGAAAGAATCCCGTGCAGCTGAAGAGGGAAAATCCTGTGCTCTGAAGTCCAGGACACTCTGTAGATCATAACTGCGGCCAGGAACACAACACAACTGGTCTGTGCTACAGACACTCCTTCAAATTAATTTCTGGAGTAACTCCAGGACCTTCAGCAGAGTTGCTCCAGGAATAAATTTGACTCCCCAGTTTTCATCCAGGTGGGTTTATTTGGATATCACAAGGTAACTGTGTGGCCATAAATCCATAAAAGGATTTATGGTTCTCGCAGGCAGGTCCTGAGGTGAGATGCTGGAATCATCAGGGTGATTTGTTTTGTTTTGTCATATGTGAAGGAGGAAATAAATAGCCATCATTTTATTTAGGTGTGTAACCCAGAAATGTTGGTGCTGGATGCACACACAAAAGTGTTGGGGAGAGGAACCAGAACCTCCTGGGTTCAGGGTGAGTTTCCACCCAGAGCTGGGCTTACTCTAGGGCTCCTTTGCAAAAGTGAGAGGCTCACACAGCCATAAATGTAGGATCTGACACTGGAAATAAATATCTTCAGACAGCTCCTTGCCGAAGTGGTGAAATCCATCCTGAGCAGACGTGGCTGCTTGGCTTCTTCAGGAGCAAAAAAACTCAAGATGTCTCCTGTAAGGAGCAGGAAAGCTGCTAGTGTATGCATAAGGAGAATTATCTGGGATGTTTTAAGTGGAAAGAGTAATGGGATGAAACGGAGCTAAGGAAAACTTCAAGCCATGGAAAAAATAATACAGGCTAGTGGTCTGTAGACTGGTCTCCTGAGAGATCTAGGAAAGCCATGGCATGCTGGCCAGTGAAAACCACAGTGGGAATAGACTAAAGAAAAATATTGCAGCTGTCAGTGGGATGGACAAGGTGCCCTGTGGGATTTTCAGAGAGATTCAAGGAGGTTTTGTTTTCATGTTTTGTTTTCTAATTGACCAAAACATATACAGCAGACTCTCACAGGACTGTGCTGAGCCAAAGCTCTTGCTGAAGTCAGATGAAGAACTTTTTGAGCCTGCCCTGTTGGAAAATGTCCATGGGTGAAATTGTGGGAGGTACGGAGTGCGAGAAATTCCCACCAAAATGCTCATTTTGCTGTACACCCTCCCTACAGGGGACATGTCTGTAATTAGCAATTGCTTCCAGTAAATGCCTCTCTGATCATGATGAAAATCCAATTCGCAGGAAATCATTGTAAAAAACCAATTTATGGCTGGGCCCTCACAATAACAAGTGCCTGGCTGGTGGAACACCTCTGCTTCTAGCTGAGTGTTGTGGTATAAAGGGTTGGGTTTGGGGTTTGCCTGCCCCACGCTTCTGGCAGCGCGGTGGAGAAGGAAGTGCCCTCCTGAACACGGCTGGTTTTCCTCTCCATGACATTCCATGGTGTCTGTGCACCACGGCCGTGTGGTGGTTGGAGGATACAACCCCTGAAGCAACCTCTTGAAAGCAGCTGTTGTTCTGTTTCTCTTTTTAGTTGGAGTCATATTGTCTCTGGATGTAAAGTCCTGATTGTCAGATGTCCCACGGGAGAGATCCCTCCTCCTCCTCCTCGCCACCTGGAGTGTCTGGGCTTGGCATAATTGAGGATGGAAATCGTTCTCCCATTTACTCCACTGCCTGTGAGGCTTTGCTGCTTCTTCAGACCAGCATGGTCTCTCCAGTGTCCCTGAGCTGCAGGGGGTGAACCTTGGCTGCTCTGCTGCTCATCGCTCTCTTGTCCCATGTGTCACCAAGGGTACCTGTCCTTGTCCTGCTCTTTCCAGGACCCCGGGTGGTTGCACTCACACAGGAGCAGCTCAACACGCGTGTAATGCTGGCACAGAGGGGTTCTGACCACCTTGGTGTTGCGTTTTAGCCCTTTCAGGGATAAAATCACCGTGTTGCTGAGCCTCCCAAAGTGAGGGGAATATACTGAAAGTTCATACTGTTTTACTACTACTTTTATTATTATTATTTTCTAAAATAATTATTTTCGTTATCCTGTGACCACATCCCTACCTGGTGAATCAAGTCTGCAGGCACAATAGCTCCTCACAGGCTGTTTCCCCCTTGGTTCCTATTCCAAATCATAAATATTGCAAATTGTGGAGAAATTCTATAAACAAAGAGGTTCATATCTGAACTCATCAGGACAATGCTATGTGTTTATATAAACTGCTACTTGTGGTGAGGGGGTATATGACAATTTTTTTATTGCTGGCAAAGGACATACTATTCAAATATATGTGGAAAATAAAACGAGCTGGATGAAATTGGGATGCCCCTAGCAATCAGAGTTTCACTTTAAAATAACAATAATAATTGAAGTGCCACTCTGCTCACTTGCCCTGCAATCAGCTGCTCCAGACTCCATTTGCAAATGCCAAAAGTTTCTTATTTTGTGCAAGTGGTGTGTCTGTGGTGGGTGAAGAGTTATCCCAGCTCAGGTTGAGCTCCTTGGGAATGGGCTGGAGCATCCCGCCCCTGCTGATGGATGGGCTGCCCTGTGCTGGGATCTGGCTCCGCGGGGCTGCTGCCTCCCAGCTTCGCCTGCTGACCTCGGTGCTTTTATCCAGAGTAACCACACGTGCATTTATCACACAACTTTATGAACAGTGAAGGTTTATTACGTTGCACTTAAACCTCGTTTAACCTTCTCTCAGGAAGCAATGCTCTAAAGTGGGATTGCAGGAGTTTGCAAAATCCCGCAAGCGCTTCCCAGGCAGGGTGTGCACAAGCTCCCCCCAAGAGAAAATGCAGCTAAAAACCCCACAGCTGTTGCCTTCATCGTTCTGCTGCAAGAAAAAAATACTGCAGCCTAGGAGAGATTTATGGCAAGACATAACTTTAGATTTTTGTTTTTATTTTTTATTTTTAAATTAATCATTGGCTCAAAAATATGTGCATCTCCCTCTTGCATGGTGGCACTTGTAGCCCCGGCACCTCTCTGTGCAAGTGGCCTTGGGGCAGTCCTCAGGCCCAGAGACCTCCAGCGAGCTGTCACACCGCTCAAAAAGCTCCAGTCCTGGAGGGAAAAGGGAGAAATAGAAGGCTGGAGCTGAGCAGTACAGAGAGCTTCCTGGCAGGAGCAGTGCCCCAGGGGAGCTAATGCAAATTCCGTCACTTGGGATGGGAGAAACTTGAGTGAATGAAGTTCCAGCCTAAAGACAGCAGGGAAGCATCCTTCACAGGTGAGGAAGGGGCGTGGGAGGCTCCCAGGATGGGTAGTCTTTTTCCAAGTGTACTTTCAGGGATTTACATTTCTATTCTGGATCAGCCCTTAGCTTGTAAAATGTTTGTGTCATTTGGGAGTGGAAAAACGCAATGAAAAAAGTGAGAGATGATCGACAGCGCCTAGTGAAATTACAAAAATCTTAATTCTGGCAGAGAAAAAAAAACCCCTTCACTTTTGGTTTCTACAGAGACAAAAAAGTTTATAAAATTAGCTTTGATCACCTCACACCTGATGTCCCCTTCATGTCCTTGGACATCTTCTCATATTTAGGAGTTGTAAACACAAATGTTCCTGACTATGGTCGATGAAGACATTGCTTAGAAAGTCAGAGCCCTTGCAAGAAGCGGCCAAAAATAAACACATCTTCCAAGTGGGTGGCAAATGTTGCCAGAGGTTGATGGGAATTTTCTGTAGGGTCTGGGAATGAGCAGAGGAGTTGTAGGAATGGCTCTATTGGAGGTGCTTGGGCCAGAGAGTGCAGCTTGCAAGGCAGTCTGATGATGAAATCAATAATTTAGCTCGTGGTATGACCGAGATGGGCTGAGTCCTCCCAAGTCAACTTAGAGGTAAGCAAGAATGTGCCATAACAGTGTGTTTTTGAACCACAGGATAGAGGCTTAATTGATTTGCTCTTTATTCTTTGCAAAAGACAGCTGAATGTCAAAGGTCTTTCTTTTGTGAAGTACTGGAAAACCCGTTGTCAAACAACCTCTACTCATTTAATAATTTATCCCATTTTGTAAAAGAAAGGCAGCTGACACGCACTAAATCTAGTCCATGTTTAAATTACTGCATTGAACAATAATAAGAGGAATGAATAATCTAGTACATCTATTTAAAATTAAACATATATGAAACTGTTTTTCCAAATGATCACCAAGGGCTATAGTTTAAAGGGAGGACAGAAGCCACGAACAGAATGAAAATGCCGAGCAGTAGTTTGCAAGTGGCAGCAGAATTATTTATTCTATTTTTTCTATACATAAGGAATAGAGCTAAATGAACAATGTTTAAGCATGTCAGAATTTCATCAATTTTGCATGAGCATTCACAAATATCCTGGTGGGGGTAATTGCTTGCAAATACATTTAAACTAATGATATGTTATGTCCTTACTTGATATAAAACTATTAAAAGATACGTTATTGCATTTGACAATGCCATGAAGCTGGGTCAAAGCTTAATGACAGATTTCTGCATTCGTAAATTAAGATATACTCTGCTGGAAGCAAATATTTTGTAAAAATAAAAGCCATCTACTACGAAAGTTTGATCATTGATCTAAGGTTGCTTTTTGGTTTGTCCAACCACTGAGCTTGCAAAAGTAGAGGAAAGGGATATTCCATTGCAGAGGCAACTCTAGAAATCCTGGTGTGGCTCCTCCACCTGCAACGGGAGTAAGGAGGCTTGTCTGAGACACCCAGTGGTTTTAACAGTCCCACTGGAAACTTGGAGTGAAGCTCGTGCAGCAGCTGGTGAGAGTCTTGGTTTTCCTGTGGAAGAGCAAGAGAGTTCATTCTGCCTAAAGTTGAATGTGCTGGGGAGGATTTTTAGCCTGAGAAGAAATTCAGAAAACAGGTACTGGATGGCATCAAAAGACTTTGAGAAAGCCTGTTAGGCTGAGGTTAATGTGATGAGTTTAAGGTCTGGCCATTGCTCAGATCCCTGTCTGAGGTATCCTTGGCTGGTTCAGTGTGGCAGGAGTGTGCCCATGGAGCAGCTCCATGGGCATCAGCTCTTACTTTGTGGCACTGTGCTGGGAGCAATCTCAGTTATTTACTGAAGGTTATAATAAATATGAAATATTTAGAAAATAAAATGTCCACAGGATGCAGCCAGGCAGCCTTCACCAGGCAATAGAAAGGTCTTGGAGCGGTGCAGATACCTGGGAAAAATACTGTGTTGTCCCAGGAAAAGCCATGGGATGTTATGAGTGTAATAGAGACACACTGATCACCTTTTACTGATGGTTTCTGGGTGGTGTGAATTTTGTGATGATGTGAGACACCGTATCCATTATAGCAAAGGAGATATTCCTTGTGGAGGGTGATGTGGCCGCTCTCTGCCCAGCAGCAAGTGGAGAGGCACCAGGAGTGACAATAAACCCTCACTTGCCCCATCCAAAAGGCCACCCCAAACTGTTGTGATGGCCATGGGGTGGAGCCTGGGTGGGTCCTGGCCAATGCTTGGGCACCTGGAGAGGGTTTGAGCAGCTGCTCCGGGATGTTTTACGGCTTTTGCCTCAGCTGGCGGCCTGGGCTGCATGGCAATGCTGAAATATCCCTTCCCGTCACCTCTCGCGCTCTCTTCCACTCTTTGAATTGCTCTGATTCCCAACATCATTGAGGATTATTATAACCTCCCCTTGTAACGTACTATAAATTTTATTATAAAGCCCGAATTCTTCGGCTCTCAAGCCCCATCTTGCAGGGAGACAGCGCGCTGTAGTTCTTCCGCTCGCAGTAATGTGAGCAGAGAGCTAATGAAGGTCTTTATGTAAATTTTCCAGTTATCAGGTGAAATCTTCACATCGAAATCTGTCACATGTTATAAAAATTCTTTATGTTATCAAATGCTAATGATAACTCAGAACACAGAGCCCACGGAGGAGCTTTGAAATCCTTCATAAAAACTGCATTCGGCCCCAGCAACCGGAGCCTTGGATTTCTACTCCTTCTACTCCAGTTTGTAATTAGCATAGTGCAGCCTTCTCTGCCCTCTGAAACCATAATGTTAATTACAAAAATTACACTGTGTTTAAAAGTGCAATTAAGAGACTGTGCTGCACAAAGGGAGCCGTGGAACCTCTTTGCACACTTTGAAGCCAGGTCACAACGCAGCCCATGAAAGAGAGTCCAAGGCTCGCTCCCTGCTAAAGGCTTGGGAAGATCATAGGGAGAGCTCAGCTAAAATGAGCTCCGGTGGGCTCTGCTCGGCCCTTAATGAGTAATACTCTTCCTTGGGAGGGAAAGTGGTAAAAGGCAGAGGGGTGGGGGGAGAATATTGAACTAATTAAGGACCTGATCCTGCCGTGGTTCTTGCATCTGCTTGGGATGACTGCTGCAGTGGGGAATAAGTGCAGGATCAGGCCTTGGGGGGTCACGGTGCAATCACAGCTGCAAGCAGCCTATGATTTGCCTGGGTACCTGAAAGCA
>WEKY01048297.1:277477-309400 GCA_013390045.1 Picathartes gymnocephalus | reverse complement strand
TTTTTTTTTTTTTTTTAAAAGGCGCATTTGACCGCTCAAACTTTTGAACGGCCCCGGCTTGTAAATCCAGTGCCCGTCGCCCCCTCCTCCCGCTCCCCAGAAACTGCATGCTCCTACTGTGCTGCATTCATAATCAAATTAGTGCGCTGTGAATAGGTTAAAAAAACTGTTATCCAGCCGCTGCCACGAAAGATATTTTAGCCCACTCCCCACAAAGCCCTCCCTTCCCCGCTCCCCCTGCCTTTTTTCCTCCCTCCGCGAGCCATAAAGACATCCACGCGGACGGAGAGATCTTTACCTTACTTCTCCTCTGCAATCTTAGCCCTCTTTTATTTATTCCCCCCACCCACCCAACGTAAGGAAACAAAAGTAAATTCTCCAGAAATGAGCTGCTGGCGAGAGGAAAAAGGGGCGCTGGTTGGGGAGGGGTGTGCGAGAGATGCTATAGGGAGACAGCGCTGGAGATAGTTGTCCCAGCTACGAGATAAAAGCTACATTACATGAAATTAATGGAGGCTGTCTGAGACATACATGAATCACTGTTTCAACACTAAGAAACCAGCACAAAAGAATAAAGAAATCTGAGTACTAACTATATCTTCAAAGGTCTCCTATTTACCCAGCTATACCGGGTACTGACACAAGTGGGGGGAAAATATAAGAAAAAAGCACTGCTGTGATCGAATGAATGAGACCATATGAGCTATATTGGTGCCGTATGCATTCTATTTAGCTGATATCAAACACAGTTTAATGAAAGTTAAATAGTTTCTGAGGAGTGCATGAGCTGGAACAGATTAGATTCCACCGAGGGGTCTGTCAGCATATTGTTGCTCACATGTATTCCCTGCTCAGAGCTGCCACAATTCCAGCACTCCATTAGCAATACACAAAAGACTTATGCAGATAGCGGGCATAAGCACGTACCGCCATGTTGGGAAATAAAAAAAAAAAAAAAAAAAAAAAAAAAAAGGGGGGGGGAAAAAAAAGAGAGGGGGGGGGGNAAAGAGAGAGGAGAGGGGAAAAAAAATACCCAGACGAAGGTTTTGTTCAGCGCGTTCATCTGAAAATAGATCTCTGTAATTCGAAAGTGATAAGAATAGATGGAGGGAAGGAGAAGTGGTGGTGGCTGTCAGAAAAATAAAATTAAAAAAAATAAATAAAGAGGAGAAATATGTAAACTCCTCTAAAAGAACAGATATTGCACCAAGTATATAATGAGGTTTTGATCTTTCAGGGGACAATGACATGGGTGAATGCTGTGCCCTTTTGATCTGCAAGTTACATCTGGTCTTAAAGGCACAGCAGTTCCCGTGGCCTCTCTGCCCAGAAGTTGCAGTGGAAGATGATTTTTTTTTTTTTGGAGAAGGGAGGGGGGAAATTCTTCCTACAAAACAGCATCTCTCAGGCTGGTCTTGTCTTATTTTAAGATGCAGGATTCATCCCAGAAATACCGCCGGACAGCCTGCGTGCCTAGTACAATTGCTGTCACTGAAACTAACATGAATTGAGATTAATTTTTATCACTTCAGAGGATTTTTATTCCTCTCCCTGAGAAAAAAAAAAAATCCTCCTTCTCTGAGGTGTCTGTTTTAAAATTAGTAGTAGGATAAGGCTGGTGGGGGTATTTAGATATCAGATGGCAGTTGCTCAGTGATTATTGCATTTTGATTTAATCTGACAGAACTGATCTTGCACCATGAAATCTGTATTTTCACAGGAAGATAGGAGTTGCCATACTGGAACAGACCATTTGTCCCACCCGGTCCAGTGCCTGGACCCATCCATGGGGGTGGCAAATCCCTCCTGTACTTGCACCTTCCACAGATATTTATTATTTATCACAGAGGGGGAGCAGTGTTCCTTCTTGCTCCTGACTGACAGACCCTCCTCACCCTATGGCAGTAGCATTTTTTGCCCTGAAACTTTTTTTTTTAAACCCAGCTAAGTGCAGCCATGAATATTATTTCTGCCCACGGAAACACTGCAAACTCCTTCTGGAGCGTGCCTGGAGGTGACAGGGACATTTTCATCTGCTCAGGTGTGGGAGGGCAGGCGGTCCCCCCCATCCTCTCCCCTTCCCCTTCTCTCCCCACCCGACTCTCCTCTAATTTGGTCAAAGCAAAGAGGCCACAAGTGAAAATACGATGATGTGTTCGAGTTTTTCTCTGCAGCTGGGAGCCTTCCTTATTAATATTATCTGGGCTGGGAGCGCGCAGTGTTTCCTCAGGCATCTCTTCTGAGTCATTTTATCATTATTCATAGGGATAAAAATGGCCCAAACCAAGGATCCATTTAGGGTTGCCTGTCAGATCCACTAAGGTAATTGGCTCCATTTCTTCATTCCCATTCTAAATTAAAATAATTTTATTAAGTGGTACAGTAGGTGTTTCACCTGTGCCACCAGCTGCCTATTAGAGCCAGAAAGGGCTTTTCCACATTATTTCTGTCTGTTCTTATAACGTTATGTCATCGTATTCCACGTTACTTCGTGTCAGAGGTTGCGCAGTCTCGTGTACTTAAGTCCAATGGTTACAAAATGTAGGTCCAAGATGCCCTTCTCGGGGGGAGGGCAAAGTCAAACGCACTTGACTGTTCAGCTCTGCTCGCTGCTTCCCAGACAGAATTCACACAGCAGGAAAAATCACTGTAAGGCTGAGAACAGGGTCCATGCTGTGGTTGAGAATGTGCCACCAACGAAAACGATGAACCAGTGGTAGTGGTGATGTTCCCAGCAGCAATATTTGGAGGGGAAGAGCTGGTGTTAGAGCTGTGCTGCCTGGGCCTGGGAGGAAAACACGTGGATGGGTCTCCATGGAGGGAAAAATGTGTGGCAGGGCTGGTCCCTGCAGGTAGTGCCAGTGGCTAAATAACAGAGCCTGGCCAGGTGTGTTTAGGGTTAGTTTCTTCTTCAGAGCAAGGTGGTTATTCCTCATGGAAATCCAACTGGGGTCACCAATCCCATTTTAAAGAACTGAGATGAGGCCAGAAAGGACCGTGGTGAAGGCGTTCAGTGTCAGAATAAGGAGTTTGCAGCTCCCAGGTTCGTGTTTGGAGCGTCCAGCCGTGTCAGTCAGGGAT
Organism: Picathartes gymnocephalus; assembly: GCA_013390045.1. Lineage (NCBI taxonomy): Eukaryota > Metazoa > Chordata > Aves > Passeriformes > Picathartidae > Picathartes > Picathartes gymnocephalus. Next base: position 306,319 of record WEKY01048297.1, on the reverse strand, counting down.
GGGGGCTGTGCATCCAACAGCAGTGTTTGCATTTAGTGTTCAAATACAGCATGAAACATCTCCAGCCAGTATTTGGCAGGTGGATAAATACACATTTGAGTGTCCATCTGAATTAGGCTTCTTGGGGATGGATCATTGGTGACCGAGATCCCTACATCCCATGAGGGCAGGGGAACCAGGAGCAGTTACAGAAGCAACATCAGAGAGAATTGCAGATGGGTATTTGATTTTAGGCTCCCCACAAACCACTAGCAACCAGTCAGGTGGAAGTTTCCACCAGCAGATAAGACAAGCTGTGTTATCTGAGAGTGAGAAAAGGTCACTTTTCCAATGGACAAAGTCACCGCTGTCCAGAAAAAGGAGCAGTTGCACAGGAACATTCCTTGTGGTTAGATAGGGAAGGAAGCGGGGGGTGGGAAAATGGCATGTTTGTTCAGTTTTCAGGGATCGTGCAACTGTTTTTCTTCAACCTGCAGGTGGCATTAGCACTAAAAATGGATTTTTCTTTCTTTCTTGAAAAGTGTTTAGCAATGAAAGGAAGAAAGCTGCGAGGGGATCTGTAGTAGGACTGCGTGCTTGGAGTTAGTCATGCTAACTGCAGATGGCATTTTTGCATGTTTTATAAGGCAGGGATATACAAACGTTTTAGCACCCTGAAATGTAATATCTGCAGTTTCCGGAAGCAGGCGGGCTGGGAGGACCAGAGGGGCTGAGCTTTGGCTAAATCTGTGCGAGTGCAAAGGAGCTGAGCTGTGCGCGCTGCTGGCAGTGCCAGGCTGGCACCCGTCCATCATGGTGTCACCTCCAGCCAGGCAGCACCTCGAGCTGCCATCCCATCCCCAGCCCTCAGTTCTGGGTGTCCCACGCTGCTGAGGGACAGCTTATTGCAGGCCAAAGCTGGTGCCCACCAAAATCAGTGGGAGGAGTGCTGGGAAAGGGATGCACACTTTGGCTGTTCGGTGGCTTGGGTGCTCTGGCTGTGTCATGGGGAATAGGAATAATCTCTGTTTGCCCTCTCTTCCTGGCATGGGGGGGCTGGAAATATTAATTAGTGCTGAAACAAGGCTTAGAATAGAAAAGTTTATTTTTTCCCTTTTTTGGGGGGATTTGTTTTGTTTGTTGGATTTTTTGTTTGTTTGTTTTTGTTTTGGTATGTGTATGAAGAATGGGAATGAGCTCCCATTTTAAACTGTAAGATCCATCCCAAACTCCATCACTAATGCCTCCACCTTCCCAACACACCAAAGTGCCCCACAGGGCACAGTCCCAGTGCTGCTCCTTCCAGTGAGGCTGGAGCCTCATTTCACCTTGTCCTGGTGGACTGAAAATGAAGCTTTTTTGGCTGTAGTCATTTGGATTTGAATTCCTGTCCAGGGAAAGTCCACTCAGGGTGCACAAGAAGAACAAACCTGGAAGAATGAAACCTTGCAAGGGCATTGCCCAAATTAAAAATATGGAATGAGCATCCTAAGAAAACACAATGGCTGCTAGCTTCACTGATATTGAAGTCCCCAGAAGAAAGCCGGGAGACCTAAAGAGAAGTGTAGAAGCAAAAGGTTGCCAGAGAAAGAAACCATCAGCTGAGGCCACAGAGCTCTCACCAGAGGCTGTGTGGAGATATATTTTTTTTCTTTTTTTTTTTTTTTTTCCTTTTTAGGCAAACCATTTTGTTACTGGAAAGTGCTAATTTGTGAAAGCAAAACAACTCCAGGCAAAGGGTGTGCTTTGACAAATTTCCCATATTGAGGAGGGGCGGGGAGAAGCATGAAAAAGAGGAGAAAATAAATGTAGAACGATTGCAATGTCATGGGGGGTAAGTGGTACGTTTGAGACAGGGGCTAAATCACTGTTAAATCACTGCAGGCAGAATTGATGTGAGACTGGAGCACACTGAGAACTGGGCAGGGGCATAAACCTAATTGATTTGAGGCTGGAGCAGGGAGTTAATTGGGGGCCAGGGTGGAACAGTAACTAACAGAGTGCCGTGATAGCCAAAAGCATATCTCACTCTCTGCCGTCCTGCCCGTGCTGGGTGTGAGTGCTGGCAGCTGGGAATCACCCCAGAGCCAAAACCACGGCTTCAGCCTGTTGGTTAGAGGCAGGCTCCATGCCTTTGGAGAGGCCTGGAGCATCTTTTGAGAGCTCAGGATTGCTTCCTGTCATGATGGACCTCAGGAGAGAGCAGTACTTGTCACCCACGGCCTTGTTTTGGCTGGGGAAGGGGAGCAGTGATTGCTGCCAGGACAATTATTGTGGAAAAACCTTCACTCTCTCAGAGAACTTCATTCCTCTCGGAGAAGCCCCACATGTCCCCAAGGAAACCACCTAGACCAGGTCCACAGTTACTCCACACAAATGTTCCTTTTTTTTTTTTTCCTAAAGAGTGTTGAATTGAGCACTCAAAATTTGAAAATGCAAAGATGAAGGTTGCCTGGGCAACTGCTTTGCACTGAATGAGGAAATGATCTTGTGAAACAAACATTAAGTGATCGTGTAATTAAGGACTGAATCAAAATTCCATTGTACCAGGAAGGAGCCTAAATTAAAGTTGACCAGGCAACTTTCAGTTTGGCATTTCCTAAGTTTTAAGAACTTGATTTAAATCGACTTTCTTTAATTATTTCTCCTTTTGTATGCAATCTCAGGGGTTTTTCCTCCTAGAAAATTTATGGCATATTGGTATGTTGTAGCCACGCTCACCTCTAGCCACAATCAAAGTTTCAGCACAGGAGCTGTAGAATCCCGGATTCCCAAACGCCCACCACTGGGACAGAGGGTGCAGCTTTCATCTGCTGCCCTTTGGGGAGCGACAGCTGAAGGAACAATGTGACTTTTGTGTTTGTTATTGTGTACAGTTTGCCACGCTGCGTCAGATGGGCACTGAATTTAGTCTACACCAGATGCACCAAAGAAAGATGCAAGAATAAGTATGGAGATGGAAGAACAGTCTGTCCACAGGAAGACTTCACCCAAGTCACTTGTAGTTAGAGGTTGTTTGAAACCCTCAGGAATAATTTTTATTTCCCTTCCAAACCCTACTTTTTGTTTTGTTTTGGATTTTTTTTTTGTTTTGGTTTGTTTGGTTTGGTTTGTTTGTTTGTTTTGTTGTTGTTGTGGGCTGTGGTTTGGTTGTTTGGTTTTTTTGCTGTGGTTTTGGATTTAGATTCCACCCTTTCACCATTTCCATTACCCAGTGTGTCAGAGGAATGTGGTGACTCAGCGCTCCTGAGGTCTGCCTCAAGCTCTGGGGCACAAGTGTGGTCCAGAGTCATTGTCAGCAGTCAGAGTCACCAGCAGGAGAAACAGAACCTCAGACCTGCAGCATTATTAGCAGACTTGGCTAAGGAAAACTTCAAAGTGATGTCCAGTTCTCTACAATGCATGGATCCTCCCAAATAATGCCTTCCATTTTGCTCCTTCTGCAAAACCACTGAGGCACCTTCCAATGCATTACAGTGCCTTTGCTGTTTCAAACCTGTGTTGAAGACTTTGCATCACCAAACTCCTCTCCTCAATTCATCTGGAAACGCACACACATTTTTAGCTGATGCATTTTTTAGCTTACTAAGTGATAGTTACACAGAGCTCCACCATTCCCTTGCTATTTTCAAGGGCAAGAAATGTCCGTGCACGCAGCGTGTGCTGGGGCCTGGCTTTTATTATTATAATTGTTATTGTACTTAGCTATCTGTCAATGCAGAGCTTCAATTTGACACAAATTATCTCCGCAGTGGTGCATTCCTACGGTGAGATGCTCTTGTGCCTCCCAGCTCCAAGCACGGAGGCAAAAGAGTAGTTTGAACCTTCTCCCATCTGCACCCAAGTCTAATTTTACCTCATGATCTCACTTAATTTTTTTTTTATTATTTTTTTTTTTTTTAAATCCCAGGATATGCAGACAGTTCCTAAGAATTATGTCAGGAAATACAGTGATAGGGAAGATATAACTTGTATTTACAGAACTCACTAGGGATTTGGGGCACCTGGGTTCTCATCTTTCCGGGGACGCTGGGAGACTCAAAGGGAGCCCAGACTTGCCCATGATTGCTTGGCTGGCTTCCCTCGATAGCTCTTTCCTCTCACCACTCAGGTAGTCTTTGTCAGTGTATTATTGTTTAATCTTAGAGATCATTTTATGATTTTCTTCCCCTCATACGCAGTGTTTGTGCTGGAAGCAGTGGCAGAAGTTGGTGCTGTTTTGGGATAAGGGGGCTGAAAGGCCTCTCCTTCCCCTTGCTGATGAGCACAAGTATTGCCTGTTTCTAAGCAAAGGAGACTCCGTGTCTGTTGAACTCAGCTTTGTACTGCTTTCATTTTTCCAGGATAGGTTGGGAAGTTCATTCAAAGTTCTTCCTTTACTGTGGGACATCCCTGACATTTTCCCATTGACACAGACCAACTGGTGTGATTCAGTGACCTTCTGCACCAGCCCTTCAGTTGGATTCTGTTCCAGCTTCCTCACCCAGCCTGCCCCACCATTGTGTCCTTGTCCAGCTCCACTGTTTTGCTGCCATCGGCTGACTCCCAGTCTCATTGCTTGCCGAGGCACAGGGTCTCTTTTTTTTTTTTTAATTATTGTTATTATTATTCCTACAAGTGTTTTTAGCTCATGACTTAGCCCAAACAGCCTTACTCTTCCCCTCATCATTTAGCACTGGCTCTTCTCTGCAGAGTCTGTGGCCACCCAAGCAAGGCCAGCTGTAACCCATCTTTCCCATCCCATATTTCAATTTTGCTTGACCTGTTATCCCGTGGATTTGTTTCCATCCTCACAGTCTTCCTCACATGTCCTCTTCTCCCCCCTTTAAATGAAGTTGTTTCCTTTTCTATGTCTCTGAGACCTGGAGATACCCAGGGAAAAATTATTCCCGTTGTTCTCTCCAAGGCCCCTCTTCCAGCAGTTGGAAGCTGCAATTACAGGAAAAGTCTGGTTTGAGTTTGGTGAAGTTATAAGCAAATGAAACTGTCTCTTATAATGGGAAGTGTCATACAGCCTTAGTAATACAGTGCCATCAGCCCCACCTATAATATGTGCATGTGTGTAAAAATGAAAACTGAAAACTGAATGAACATGAAAAGGCCTCGACCTACTTTCAAACTGATAGGAATGCTCCCCATCCCTAACGGGATCAGACAGGACAGGCCTTGTACATCTCTGGCTTCATTTTGCAGGAGTGTGTTACAAGTGCAGAATTAGTGTGGAAAGGAGTCTTGCAGACAATAAAAGCAGGGAAGGGTTTTTTGCAGGACTCCTTTGCACAGGGGTAAAACACACAGGCTCCTTTGAGTCCCAGCCCTGGCGAGTCGGGCAGATGCTGAAACATGCCGTAACCAAAAGTTAGGCCCAAGCCTGGGCCCTCCAGTAGGCAGATCTGTCTTCTGGCAGGCCCAGGGTCTGCTCTCCAGCTGCAACCCAGAGGAAATTCACAAGGATTCGGAGCGTCCTCTTTAAGCCCACCATTAGCTTATTAGGAAACCGAGAGCTCTTATTCCTGGAAGCAACATTTTGTGAGCTGTCATACTCATTTCCTTCACACGCTGGCACAGATTGCCTGCTTGACCTCAGGGCTGAAGCCATTTACATTTTTGATCTGCTCATCTCTCAGAAACCTCCACAAATTAGAAATACCACAAACCATGTTTGTTGTCGCGAGGGCAGAGAAGTCTGAAGCGAGGTCTGGGTGCTGTGTTTGACCCCGGCTGAAATACTGGTTCAAAATAGACCTTCTTTGAAGAATCTCAGAGTCTCTAAACTTCAAAGCACCGGCTAATGTCTAATTGACTGTAGGTGAGTACTGCTTTACAGGAGAGCTCCTCTGCACCAGAACTCTCAGACCAAGCTTCTCCGGTGCTTTATAGGTGAATGAGACAATTCAAAAGCTACTACGATCTCCAAAAAGATTTTGAGTGGAAGCTTCATAATTGCAGCACTTTTTTTTTCTTTCTGTGTTAAGATTCCTAATGAGCTTTTCAGGGGAGGCTCTCGGTCTCTCAGCTGAGAAATGCTGTAAGACAGCAAACATTTTATTTCCTTAATCTTTATTCTTCCTCACATTGTCTGTTTGCCACAGGTGTGCTCTGCCTTGTGGTTTTGCAATGAGGATGTGTCCATCCTTTCTGCTTTCCTTTGGTCCCAGCCCCCTCAGATGGGCATCAAGATGGCAGAGGTGGCTCTCTGGATGGGACCCTCAGAGGTGGCCCACATGTTCTGGCCTAGGAGAGGGTAGGGAGTGAAACCCTAGGAGCAAGCTGGTAATGCTGCAAGATTGAGCGTTCAAAACCTCAGTATTTTTCTGTGATGAGGCCATTTATAATTTACCACCACTCCCTCCTGCCAAAAAATTCCTCTAATTCTTCCCATGTGAATGGACAGCGTGAAAGGAGCACTGAAAGTTTCCTCTCCTGTTCTCCCATTCATTTTCTTATGAAAAAAGCCCTGTGGATGAAAGCCATTCCAGGTGCCAAAGAGCTTTTCCTGTAATTTACCCATGGTATTCTTATCAACAGTGTTACCTCCAAAAATATTTCCTTTTAATGTCAATTATCCTTTGAGCTGGCTCACCCATAGCACACAAAAGGATACAGAGGCTTGGCAGGATTTTTTTCCCTTTTTTTTTTTTCTTTTTCATTAAGTACCACATGTGCCTCTCTTTGCATATATAGAGGGGCTTCCCACCACCTTGAAGACATCAGATGATGTTCTGTAGGAACCCAAGCTAACAGGTATTAAATGGGTGGTTATTGTTTAGTGATGTGCTGTAATGCTTCCCATATGACCTGGTGAGGAGGCTTCTGGTGCAGGAGGTGTAAGAATTAAACTAAAAGTCTAAAGAAATAGTAATAACTAAGGAAAAGGGACATAAGCTGGTGCTGGGATAACATCTTTGGAGGCCGAGTCTTCCCTGGAAGGCTTGCCCAGGTGGTTTTTGTCAGGAAGGGGAGATGAGGATGTGATCAGCCCCACGGGCATGGAGGTGTGGGTACCTGCAGGCAGCCCCACAGGAGCTGAGGGGAGAGAGGGGTTAATCTCCTGTCCTCCTCACCCAGGGGAATGTTTATTGCCTAGCAGGGAAGGTCTCCTTTCCTTAGGTGAGTTAAGTCAGCCTCTGCTTTGTTTGATGCTGCCCATTTGAGGAAAGCTTCTCCCTGACCTTCTGCCAGAGAGACTGATGACAAGGACGGTTTGAACTAACCTTGACATTCACCAGGGTAAATGGCTTTTTCCACGAGTAGTCAGCAAGCCAGGAGAGCCAGTCAAGAGCTAATGAATCTGTACCTGAGGGAAACCAAACAACAGTTGTACTTTTAAAGAAGGAAGGTCTTCCCTGGCTCCATCTGTGCTTAAATGCTGGAGGATTAACTCTTCTTTGGCTGGTGGTAGGGAGGCCACTGGTGGAGATGTGGGTAGTAAAAAGCCTCTGTGGGAAAGGACAGGTGCTCAGCTCCCTCATTTTTCTGGAGGTGGATGAAATCACTCCCTCCTTTCCACATGACACGTGATAATCCCATCAGAGCCCTGCAGTGCCCTTGGCACATAGCATCAGCCAGAGGGATGCCAGCAAGGACTGAAGGGTGGTTGGGTCACTGCTGCCTGCAAGTGCTGTGTGCCCCAAATGCACTTTCAGAGGGGATTTAAGGCTGAGTTTCAGTCCTGGGCTTTAACTCTGGGCAGTGGAGTGGCCGTCACCAGAGCTGGCTCAGGTCTTGGTGGATGGGGATATCACACGTGGGCTGGTTTGTAACACCAAGGGAAAGGCAAAAGGGCCCAGCTGCTGCTCCTCACCTGGGGTTTTCACTGCAGTGTCCTCAGATTGCACAAGCAGAGGCACGCGGAGCCTGCTGTGCCCTTTTCCTGCTCAAGGAAGGAGGTTTCCTTGGCTGCTCAGCTGATATTTGAAACAATAGAAAGAGCGTTGGCAATTGCAAGAGATTTCACTTTTCTCAGTACCGTCCAGATGATGTATTCCTAGTCCTAATTAGGTTGTTCAAAGCCCAGTTTTTGTGAATAAGCCGTCATTGAAGTGAGAAGATTGGCCTGACCGTCCTCTGGCCTGTTCATTCACAAATCTTGCCTGTTGCTTCGTTTAGCATTAACTCATTAGGGGATTCCTCCTGTGGCTGGAGGGAAGGACCAGAGGTGCTGCACTGGGAAGGGCTTCCTGGAGGGCTGGATGGAAATTAAAACTGATTTCAGCCCACTTTGGTGAACCTCAGTATTTCATGGCAACTCAGACTCTTGAAAGAAGTTTGCAAGGGGACTGGCTGGTGGAGCAAGAGTCTGTTTTTCTGGGATGCTCGGGAAGTGACTGCAGCCAGCTTTTGTCTGGCAGCACTTGGACTCAAGGCACAGGGACTGCTTTTCTGAGTCTGCTGCTAATTCGTGTATGCATAACTCCTACTGGCTGGACTAAATCAGCCTCTGTAAAATGTATTTATTAATACTTACTTCCTAGGGCTGTTTATTTAAATGTTTGCAAAAGGCTTTGGAAGGCTAAGCAAGGGGAAGGCACGAGCTCCAGCACTGAATCTTAAGCACTGGCAACGGAGGTGGTTGGCAAAAACACAGCAATACATTTTCCTCGGGATAACAAAAGTAGCGCCGATGCCATCTCTGTTGCACGATCATCTTCCAAGGGATGATTTAAAAGAAACTACTCCAGCATTTTAAGGAGGGAATGAGGCAACACTGGGGAAACGAAGTTGCAGCTGGGATGTTAGCTGGGTGTTTGCTTCTGAGATTCCCCCCATGGGGCTTTGCCCAGGTTTTGCCAACATGTGCGAGTGTCGGGAGCAGAAATGAGCGATGGGACTGGGGACAAACTGGGACTGGGGTGAGGTTGTGGCAGGTTTTGTGTCTGCTGATCAAACAGATGAGAGCGAGGAGCCCAAGCACAAACCAGACCATGGTGCTGGCACAAGGGGTGCCCTGCAGCACCCCAACCCCACCAGAGGCTGGAGATAAAGCGCTGGCGAGGCTCCCGGGGGAAAAGTTGTATACAGAGGAGGAGATAATATTTCATCCCCCCGAGGGTCAGTTGGTTCTCGGCAGTGTTCTCTGTTTGAGATTTGAGGATTTGCAGACAGACAAACTCCACAACCCAGCAAAGGTCAGTCTAAATATCAGACAGATAAACAGCACCTTCTCTGTAAGCACAACTCCGATTTATGGTGCTCCGTTTTCTCTTTCTTTTGCATGATAAAGTGGAACATGTGCTTCTTCAGAGGGCGGCAGCTGAAAAATTTAAAGTAACATAACTTCCTGAGGCGTTTTTAAAGATATATGCTTTCCTGTAGCCACAGCCTGCTTTCTCTTTAAGGCTTTTTTTTTCCCTCTCTGATTATACTGCTTTGGAGAATTTCTCCTTCCTGACTCCCCAGGCCCATAGAAAAAATGCAACACCTGCCTTGTAGTCGCTTTTCCAAAACAAGGCCTGTGTGAAAATGTGTCTGTGGGAGCATTGCTTTGGCCAAGGGCCACCCAGGAGGTGCTGGACCCTCTTCCTTGACCAAAACTGTGCTTTGGTGTTTCAACCTGCCCTCGAAAAAGCCAGCAAGGTACAGGGCAGCATTCCAGATCTGATTTCAGTTGGTAACACAGCTCCTTTATCCCAGGCTAAAAACCCTCGTAGTTAGAATTTGCTCGTGTCATCCTCAGCAGAGCCCACATCTCCCTGTGCCCCGTGATGTATCTTCAAAGTGAATATAAATTATGTTACAATGGAAAAGCACCTTTAACAGTATGGGTGTGGGGATAGGGAGTCACAGTAAATCAGGATCAGACTCCCTTTCGTTTTCTTCTTCCTGACCTTGTGGACAAGACCTTTGTAATTAAACCCTCTCTGTAGGTAGTAAAAGTTCTGAGTGCAGAGGCTGGACCAGCTCCTTCTTTTAAGTTAAACTATTTTTTATTAGTCACACAATTGAGGAAATATCACACTGCACCATACAAACATTAAAAACAGGCTAAATTTTCACTCTTTAAAAATATTAATATTGGAGTTTAGTGTTTAGGGGTTTTTTGGGGGGGTGTATTGTTTTAGTTTGCAGAAATCCTATGTGTGCTCTCATCAAGATTGAACTCCAACCATTTTTTGGAATTGTACGTGTCTATAGTATGTATTCTTGGATTCTGGGACTAATTTGCTTCTAGGCTGACTTTTAGAGCCGTTATTTAGTTACCCTGTGAAAGGTGATTTTTTTACATCACCATAAACACAATGTAGTTTAATTACTTTGCTTTTTTGTGTTTGGTTTGTTTTATTTTTTTTAATCTGCCTCTGGATCCCTGCAAGGTGACATTTTTCAGGGATGTGCATGGCTACAGGCTGCTTGTCACAGCAATGATCCCAGCATTGGCACCAATGCAGCATCATGGTTCAGCCCAGCATTTGTAGCTGCAGCCTTGAAATCATGCAAATTATCTGCCTAGTCTGTAATATTAAAGGCAAAAAAAGCTCTTTTAAATAACTTGTAAGGTTTTATAACACAATACAATCGTTGTAACGTTATGAAAAATGCTAATATTAGCTTCCAATGCTTTGAAGTTTGTTCCGGGAATTTGGATTTCTCAAGGATGTCCCTACAGGTTTTACAGTCAGTAGAAGACATTTGGGTGGAGAAAGGGAAGAAGATTGAACTTCCTTCTCTCTTCCAAGTTTTGTAGGCTTTGGGGGGGGGGCTCAGGGCAGGGAGTGTGAGATTTCATTTTTTAAGCAAAGGCGACCTTTGAACCATTAAAGTAGAAAGCAAAGTTTTAGTGCCCTAAATTCAACATTTTATCCTCTGTTTTGGAGAAATGCTTCTTTCCTTGAAAGCATGGCAGATTAGTGAAGAGAAGGCAGCTGAGCTGAAGCAAGGCAGGGACTGGGATAGTGATGGTGGACACCAAGGGGTGGGTGTGTAGAAGCTGATAATTAAATCCCTCACAAGGCAGGCCCTGGTAGGAGCAGGTCCCCCCACTGCACCTCTTACAGCCCATTCAATGCTACTTTATGAGACAGAACAGTGACACGCTATTAAAATTGCTTATTCTAGATGGTTCACCTGGGGATTTGCTATAATTACTGGAATATTCCCCTGCTCCCTGTGGTCAGGGCAGTGGAGATGCAGTGCCACATTGTGCTGATGACACAGGCTGCTGTACAGACTGCTTCTTGGGGCTGCAATGGAAGTAGCATTCAGAAATTATTTCCTTTCTGGTGGTTTTTGACTCACTCTTTCATGGCCTAAGTGGACACAAGCTGATGACTGAGGCTGGGTGCACATTCCATAAAACAGTAAATAAATCCATCAGTGTGTAGGCATGTCCATGCCTAACATCAATTCTGGGTCACTCTGGCATGGTAGAAACGAGCACATTTTCTGTGCAAGACATTGCGGGTGAGAGCAGCAGCAACAACAACAACTAAAATTTCATATCCTTTGGAGGAAATCCGTTTTTAAGCTTTTTACTTACTCAGACCCAAGGGCTGTGTTCATCTTGCAAGGCTAGGCTGTGAGCTGGAGCTGGCCAGTGCAGCTGGGACTAAGTTCCATGGCACCACTCCACGTGTCAGGAAAAGCCATATTCTCTTTCTCTTTCCTCTTCTTGGGGTTTCTTTGGGAAATGTTGCCAGTCTTGCTGGAAGACCACGTTGCACAGTAGGAAGGATGAAGAGATGTGTGGTGTTTCTGCATCTCTGCTGTAATGCTTTCTTGGGTTTTGTTGGTTTTTCCAGGGTCGGGGTCGTGCTCTCACCTCTGTGGGGTCAGCATGGGACAGTCCCCTTGCCACTTCCCCGGTGGTTGAGCATCGCCTGAGCACCGCTGGGTGTTTCCATGGTGACCATAGCGGGGCCAGTCTCCGTGGTGGATACAGTGGTACCCTGGCCGTGGGATGGGGAGCTGATCCTGGTGCCTGGGGTACCTGTCCATCCCAGGGTCAGCAGGGCTGGCAGGCTGGGGGCAGCAGCAGGTTGGGGACATCAGGTCACAGGCAGCAGCTGGAGGACAGTTTGTCACTGCTGCCAGCCTCAGGGCACAGAGCTCTCCTCCTGGCACTCTCTGAGGCCTGCACTTTCCCCACGGGAACAGGGACTAAACCCCAGCCCCATTAATCACCTGGCTCCAAAGTGTCACCGTGGGTGGTGGCGGGAGCAGCGTCCCGCTGCCGTGCAGGTGTCCCTGTCCCCAGAAGGGCAGGGAAGCTCAGGAGCAAGGCCCCCCACAGGGGTCACAGACAGGTGCTTTGTTTTGGTTGGGCTTACACGATGTGCCCGTGCACCTGCACCAGACCCATCACGCCTGGTGCACCCCCCTGCCCGAAGAGCGGCTGCTCACCACCACCCACACACAGATGCTCTGAGGCTGAGCAGAACTTGCTTAAGTGAGCAGACCCTGGTGGTCAGGGATGGCTTTCTGTGTCAAGGAAGGCTCAAGTGGGTAAGGTCAGACATGAAAATAATCTATGCACCTGCTAAAGAGGTTTTTTTTAAATTTGTACATTAGATGCTGAAGGTGAACTTTGCATTTCTTGATCACTGGGCAGTGAAAGAAGCTATGTTGGCTGCCTTGTATCCCTCCATTAGTTTGGTTGAGTGCTGCCTGCATCCTCAGACCTGATGGTAGCTGTTAAATATTGATCTGCCAGTTCTCAGAGAAACCGTGGGCTTGTGAGCGAGGGCACAGACTGGTGTTGTTTCCAAAGCATTGGTGAAGGAATGGCAATTTATTATTTCAAATTATCTAATCCTGGTAAGGGCAAAGAGCGACATAAGCACAATAGTCCAACAGCGTTAGTGCCACCAAGGGCTCTGGGAAGAGTTGCATCCTCTTCATGTGACGTGGCTGGAGGCTTCTTTGGTTTTTTCTCCTCTTCTTGAAATGCAATCAGCTATTTATCTGAGTGTCTCCTGGGAGAGACAGAGCAGGACATGCCTGCTTTGCCATGGGGCAGCAGGAAGGTAGCAGGGAGGATTAACCTGGGAGTGATTAATTTGTGCAAAAAATTACTGTGCCAAGTAAAAGACAAAGAAGATGAGGGGAGTGGATTGGAGGGGCTGAGTTCAGCCCAAACATTCTTGAGAAGAAATTGAGAAGAAAATCTGTCTGTTTTCAAGCACTTCCAGTTTGACACGTGCAAAAACGAAGCACCTCCTTTTCTGCCCAAATTAGCCAGATCACTGTTGAAAACAACTTCCCCCTGCTTTCCAAACTTTTTCTACATATCCTGGTCCCAGCTGTGTCAAGGTAAAGCTTTGCCCTGGCTGAAAGCAGCAGGACTAAGCTCTGCTACAGCCTCTGGGCACAAGCACTTCCCCAAGTGCCCATGTCCCTGCTGCCTTGTAGGTGGCACCCAGTGTTACTGACACTGCAGAAGTGGGGAGAAAAATAAAATATTTCTCCTGGTTTGCCCAACTCCCTTGCTCCGTGCAGTTTTCACTTGGCAGTTTCTGCAGGCTTTTTCCAGAGCAAGAGGGAGAGAATTGCAGAGAGGGAAAAAAAGTGGAATTTTGCCAAAATTAGCAATGAGGTTGATGACCAAAGAAACTCCACTGCAGGCCATCTTCAAAGTTTCTCTTTTGTTCTGTTGCTGTAGTTGAGATGAACCCTTGGGTTGGTCCCAGAGGCGCTGTGACCCCTGGGCTGCACAGGGAGCAAGAATGAGCCCTGGAGCCACTGCCCTTCATGGGCACCATGGCCAGAGAGGGCCTGGAGCTGAACATGTGAAAAACTGTGAAAGTGCCCACTGTACCTCGGATCAAAACTGCCCAGATTTCAGCACTTGCTGAAGTCTATCTGCACTTTGAAACTCTTTTATAGAGTTTAAGTGTGTGTTCTATTGGCTTTGCCCAGTGCTTGAGGATTAGAGAGGCCTACAGTGCTTAGTGACTTTCTGGAGCCGGGTGGAGTTAAAAATAAAAATGAGGGGTGATCCTCACCAATCCCCTTAACCACTCCAGGGAGAGCAAGGAGGCCGGGATGGCCTTGGCCTGCAGCTGCACCCCTTCCCCTTCTCTCAAACCTGCTTGGAGAAAATAACTCCGAAATCCCTGCCCTTACGTGCCGTCATTCCCGCAGAGCAGCAGCGGCGGCCATGCCGGGGCCGTGTGGGAGGCGCGGGTGCCCCGTGGCACCTGGCTGAGGGGAGACAGGCCGTGCTTCCCTCTTTGCTTTCCCTCCTCCTCAGGGTCGGGCTGCCGGAGCACCAAGAGCCCTGGAGATTGTTAAGCACCGAATTTATTTATTCCCTCTTTTACACGCGTATATTTCACCGGAGGGGCGCTGGGAGGGCTCGGTGGGTCGCCACATGAGCGTCCTCTCTGCGTCCATTTCAGGGTTGTGCCTCTCAGGAGCTGCTTTAGGGGAAGGAGCCACAGTGTACAGGATTGAGCGGGAATGCAGACGGGGCTCTGGAACGCGGGGCCGCAGGAGTGGGGGAAATATCACCTCGCCTTCACCAGGGATTTTATTTTCCCTCATGAAAAGAGAGTGGCCTCTGAATGTCAGCCCAGCCTGCCTGTCAGTTCTCAGCTGCACCATGGGATAAAGCTGCTGATCCCTTTTATCCCCTTCTGGGAGTAGTATTAATAGTATATTCATTTTTGTTCCATTTATAATTCATTACTGCCCAGTTATTTGGATTTACTTGCGTTAAAAGGCGTAACGAGACAAAAACTTAGCTGGTTATGAGCCCGGGGAGAAGGGGAAGGCTCTTCCCTTCCCTCCTTCCCTGCCTTGCCTCCAGGGCAGGGGGGAGCAGCTGGCCAGGGCTGAGTTTGCCAGGGAGAAGGGAGATCACTTTGTCCCTGGGATGTGAAGCTTTGTAGGTCACCACTGCTGTTGTGGCTGTTGCCTCCAAACCCATAGGAAGAATGTTGGTTCTGTCCAGACTGGCACATTCCCGGATTGAGGCACCTAAATCTCACTGAATTTACCTGCAAACCAAGCTCCCGTGGGTATTTAAAATCCCTCCATACAACTAAAATATTTCTACTAAACAGATAGGAGCGTGCATTTTAGATAAAAATTTCTCCTTATTGTTTTAACCTCCCACTTGACCCCGCTCCGTTGCTTTTATCTGTCACATAAGCTCTGGCTCTCCTCTGGGCATTGCAGGTTCAGAGCCAGAGGGTCTGCTCTGCCCACAGCACACGCTCCAGGAGAGGCCCAGATGTTCAGAAAGGGTAGGGGGAAAAACCTCCACAGCCCAACAACAAAAAAAAGCTGTGGTTTTTAAACCACCTTTACGCTTTCCTGCTCCTGGGGCCAGCCCTGTGAATAAGATAAAACAGCCTGGAGTCTGCTTTATCTCACCCCCAGCTGCCCGCCCTCCCGGGGGACGCTCCGGCAGAGGGGCTCAGCCGGACACGGGCGGCTCCGGTGCCCAGGGAGGGGCTGTGGTGGCAGCAGCCCCACGGGGACCCTGTGGCCAGGGCTCACCCCACGGCCAGTTGTGTGGGGTTTTCCTGTCTGTTTGCTCTGCGTGAAGCAGCTGGGGCTGCTGTTTGATTGTTTTCCCCCTAAGCTGTCAGGCTGCCTTCCCAGTAAACTGTGGCTTTTGTGTTGGCTCCGGGAACCCCGTTTACACCAGGACAGAATTTAGTAGGTCCCTTCTTACAGCTTGGTCCAAGTAGAATAAACTTGCTCTTGAGGTGGCTCTTGCAGATGGTGCTGGTGCCCCTCACCCTGCTGTGACCACCCACGGTTTTTTTAGCTGGCTTAAATTAGCTGCTGATAGAGGTCTGGGCAGGTCAGCCTGGACATTCACATACCATATACGCTTTTGGGAAATGATCTAAAATATGGGCAGGAAGTTTTATTTTGCAGATAGACCCATGCAGAGCTCTGGAGACAGAGAAACATAGATGGACACATCAGTCAGACGGGGCGTCTTTGATCCTGAAAGCTCCCAGTCTTTGAAGGATTTTTTTGTGTATTACTAAGATTCCCAGTCTCAGCCTTGACCCAATTGCTCCTTTCCCAAAGGGCATTTGCAGATGTAGAGCTAGAATTACTGGTGGGCTCCCGAGAGGAGAAATCCCAAATTACTGAGGAATATACTGTGGGTTTCCCAACTGTAGCTCCCCAGCTCTTGATTCAACACCCAGAATAGCCTTTCTGAGGCTCATGGAGCCTCTTGGGAAGAGGTTTTCATATGGTACTTGCTGTGCGGCTCCATAATTTCCTTTTATTTCCTTTTTGCAACACTGTGGACTAGAGCGTAAGGCAGTACCAAAGGCTCGTCCTGCAGACATAATGGTCGCTTGTGATCAGCACTGGTAATAAGTACTAGAAATAGAAAATATATTTAATTTTAATCCCAATTTTCCAATGTAATTGGAAGTAATTCCGAGTATTTCCAATGAAACTTTATATGTTCTCAGGGCAAAAATGACAATATTTAGGGCCAAGTACTTTCCAAACTCCTTCAGCACTTTGGGCTGGATACTGGCCTTCACCAGTAAAATATGGACACTCTCCCCTTGTGGTTTTGTAAAAGTTACTCAGGATTTGGTTAAGCATAAGTGAGATGAGTTTAAGTGTACAATGTAAAACTCTTAATGTGTTCTGCTTTTATCTTATTTTTTCTGTTAAGCCATTGCCTTTGCTATAAACTAGATGGGAGAGGCATGTCACAGCGCAGCTAAATAGTTTCTTTTTTGCTTTGTATTTCTTCAAAACCCACAACTTAGGAAAAAAACCAGCCAGGTCTGAACCCCACCCCTCATACCCCTCCTTAGTGGTGCTTTTTGGTGCTTCTAAAAAAGCCAAAACTGGAGGCCAGTGGCCCATCCCAGAGTGTAGCACTGGTGGTTTTGCACTCAGCCAGAGGCAGGAGCTGGGCTGGCACTCAAATGTTTGTTTTTGTCCTTGCCGCCAGTTTTAGTGGCACACGGGGCAGGTGGCACATGGAGAAATTATGCAGTCTTGGGGCTCCCCTCCTGAAACACAGCACCTACTGACTTTGTCCACCCCTTCAGTGTGTCTTTGGGTCTGGTGTGTTCCTGAAAGGGGGGCAGAGGAGGAGGAGAAGGGGGCAGAGAAGCCTGCTGGCAGCCCCTCTAACAGGAGCACGGTTTGCAACCCCATTCACAGACGTTGTCTGGCATTGTTGTACCAGACACGCTCCATTCACGGCCCCTCTCTCGGCCCTTTCAGCAAGTGCCCGCTGGTCCTGCTCTGTTTGTCGGCAAGAATGAGCCTCCGGGAGGAGGAATGTTTCCCAGACGGGGGTGAGGAGGTCAGTCTGGACCGCTGGACATTGGCGGCGTGGGCTGGCAGCCGTGGCATGTGAAAGCAGGGGACCCTTTGAGGGCCTGCCGGCCGTTTGTTTGGGTATGTGCAGCTCAGATCATGAGATTAGCTGTCAGGTCATCTGCTGTGAAATCCATTATGAAAAAACACCCGGAAACTGATGCTTGACTTGAAATCCTTAGTTGGCTAAATTACAGAAATTATCTTCCGAAGCTTTTGTCAGCTCCGTATGTACGTGTAACGTATTTATACACGCGCAGATATAAAATAATGTTTGCAGTAATGCCTCATGCAAAATGCTCGCTGAGTAAATCTGTCACTGAAACTTCAATTGCAGATTACTGCACTCCAAGATCTGCTATTATCAGTGAAAACACATCTTTAGAAAGTTCACAACAGTCTGAAGTAGATGAGCTATTGAAATGCAATAGAAAATCTACCCCTTAGGGATTAGTCAAACAATGAATGTAGCCCTGCACGTAAACATTGTCTAACTGTATTGGCAGGGTAAATGGTTCCTGATTTACTGCTGCAGGAATAGGTGGCATTTCCTCACACTGTGAATACAAATATCAATTATCTCGAGGAGAAATACATTTCTAATCTGTAAGCGTGGTCAAGCGATGCAAATAGTGGCAACAAATCAGTCAATTATCAAATTATTAAACATTTCCAATATTATTATTATTATTATTATTAATCTCTGGTAGAAACAGTGTACAATTTGCCAGAAAATAAATCGTCATCTTGGAGTACTTGAAAAAGTGGTTTTAATCTGTGGACATCCTGAAAAACCACAACCCTAAGACAGGGAGATCAAAGAGGAATTAAGAGTCTGGGGTTTTGGATTTCAGAGATAGCCTTTCATGGTAGTGGTTGTTGTTGCCACTCTGTTTTTTCATGCTGCCTTGCTTGCATTACGGATTTATGCAGTAATAGCCACACTTACCTTTGCAGCCATTTGGATGTAGCAGCAAAGTATGAACTCCTGAAGGAGAAAAAGATAAAAGAGGGGAGCAGAGTGATGCAGGTATTGCTCTCTCTATTGATGGCTGGCACTTTCTGCTCTGTCTGCAAAATATTTTCACGTCTTCCACATGATCTCCCTAAAGAGCACACTCAGCCCAGTGTGTTTTGATGGAAATATCTGACGTACAAAGACATGGAGAAAGGAAGAACTTAGGTTTGTGGCAGGTAGAAAGTTTAGATCATTTTAGTCCAACCCACTGGGATCCTTGTCAAGTTGTTTTTAAAATGTAACACCCTCCATAAAGACCCTTGGTACCAACTCAAAATTCTTATTGGCTCATGCCCTGGGTGTAAAGGGAGCTTTCATTCACCCTTCTACAAATGACTAATTTTGATGAGGGGGTTGGGTTTGACAGGTTTTCTTCAATTCTCTTAAATGAAGAGACACACGCACTCAGCAGATTTTTGCAGTGCCTCATCTTAGAGCACCAGCTTCATCTCAAAGCAGCTCCAGGCCTGATCAAAGGAAACTGGTATCCAAAAAGGCCATCAAAGCAGTGATGGTGTGGCAGAAAATGCCCTTTCCAAGCAGGTGATGACAGACTCAGTCCGGCCCCGGCCTGGGTGGATTGTGCAAGTCATGGGTGAGAGTGTCACCACTGTACTTTTTTATTTGCATAAAACAATTACCCCATGGACAGTGGCTCTGGAGTTGTCTAGACAACATGCTTGCCATGGTATCACTGACCTCAGACACACTGGGCTGGCTCTAAATTAGCAATGAGCAGGGCTGGAGGGATGTATTATGGCAGTTATAAACCATAAGAAGGTATTTAAATAGATAGATAAGACACATGCAAATCTTTCCATTGCCATGACAACCATCTTGATATAGGTTTTCCATACGTAGCAAGAACGGCAGAGCAAAAGGCACTGGAAAAATAGCAAGAACCTGTAATGATAATGAACCCTGACAGTGTATTAGTCTAGATTTTGGTCACTTATTAACTCTTAATAGAATACAAACTTCTATAGTAATACAGTGTTCAGTGGGTCAGGGAGAAATTACTTCTAAACCTTTGCTATAAGGATCTCTGCTATATGGCTATACCTAATGTAGCAATTCTTCACAAATTGATCTGACTGATTAAAAAACACTTTGCTATTAGATGTAAATTGCTTAGCTGCTCAAAAGCGCTTCGCAGGGACGGGTTGCACAAAGCATGAAAATATATGTCATTTATGGACATCTCTCTATTTCCCTCCTGGTTTTATTGGCCGGGCGAGGAACCTCGTAAATCTGAGTACGTGGATAATTGTCATGTAGTAGCTGGGGCTGCCAGTTTCAAAAGGGAAACACAGGGCAGCCCCCAACACGTGTGTGACCCTTCCACACATTACCTGTCTGAGCAGGGCAGAGCCGGGTGTTCATTCTTTCTCGTTCTTCCTTCTTACACTTTTTCATTTCTTCTGAGTGCAAACCCGGTGGTTTGAAGGCCAGCTCAGGGCTCTAATGATGCTTCCTGTGGCCAGCGAGGGTCCCCTCCAGCAGTGTCTTTCTCAGACAGATGCCCAGGAAGAAAGCAGCTGCCAGAGCTTGGAGCTGGAGGCATCTTGTCCAACCAGTCTGAGTCCTCTGTGCTTGTTCTCCCACACTCCAGGGATGCTGGGGTGGCCAGGTGGGAAGGACACAGATGTGCTGCCCACTTCAAACAGCTTCCTCCACAAGGCAGATGCAGCAGTAGTGACTGGAGCCTTGAGAAATTAATTAGGGTTAACCTAGCAGGGCTTCGTTGTTGTTGGTTTTCCCTTGATGGTAGTGAAGATGCTTAGGCTTAGAGGTGACCTAATTGCAGCCTTCCAGTACCTGAAGGGAAGAGAGGAGGAGAAAGAATTTTTATGAGAGCACGTTGTGACAGGACAAGCGGGGAATGGCTTTAAACTGGAAGAAAGTATGTTTAGATGGATATTAGGGTGGTGAGGCCCTGGCACATGTTGCGCAGAGAAGTTGTGGATGCCTCATCCCTGGAAGTGTTCAAGGTCAGGTTGGATGGGGCTTTGAGCAACCTGGGATAGTGGAAGGTGTTCCTGCCCACAGCAGGGGGTGGAACTGGATGATCTTTAAGGTCTCTTCCAGCCCAAACCATTCTGTGATTGTATGTGGTTCTAGGGACTGACCCTGTCGCAGACTAATTCCTTGTTACCACTCTTGCTGTTCCTGTAATGGATGGTTTTGCTGTGGAAGGGTGTTTGGAGGTGGATACCCCACACTGTGCTTCCACATTGCCCTATTTCCTTCCACCTCAGCAGGCAGTGGGATCCCTCCCTCCCCAGCCTGGCTCTGGATCCAGAGCAACTGAATCCGTCACAGCCTCTGTGCTGCCTCCTGTCACCTCCACCCGCTGCCTCCGTGCTATCACACTCCACATAAAACCCTGGCCGTCCTTGTCAGAGCCTTTCCTGAAACGCCATCCTTTTATTTATGCTTCCAAGTAATAATTTTGGCCAGCACCATCAGGCTTTGACTGTGCACAACACTCACACCAATCTTCCTCCTTCAAACTCCCTTGGGGCAGTGACTGCTCTGAGCCCTTGAAGAGAGCAGCCAAGGTAGGGTGCTACAGCTGCTCACTGTTTGAAATGCAGCCGTCTCGCTACAGCCTCGTGCTCCCTCTCTGCCCAGCTTCCGAGGTGGGGGGAAGCAATTTGGGTGGGCCCCATCCTGTCCCCTGGCAAGGTGCAGCCCCAAGCTCAGCAGCTCTGACCAAAGAGCCCACCTCTGGCGGGTGATACCGTGGTGCAGAGAATAATTAAAAAGCTGCACTCGTTTCCCAGATGAGATACACTCCTGTAGTGTGTAAATCAGTCACAGTCCTGGAGGAATAATCCAGGCGGGATAATTGTGCAGGGGAAAGGCCCCAGACGTGATAGGGGTTTGCATTAGCAATGCCTTTTCATCCGTCTGTCTTTTGACCAGAGCTAGAGAGGGCCTGAATTTGACTTATAAGGATGTTTTGATCAACTGATTATTTCAGTGACAGAGCTCCTGAAGTACAAGCTCCTGAAAATACCTTATTTGTGTACAGGAGCAGCTAGGAGCCAGGGACTGAAAGGTTTCCTTCTTCAAAGATTAATCTGTTTAGGATCTCCCAGTTCCTTTACAATCCTGGGGAATTCAACCATCAGCTTGACTGGGGGAAATATTTCACTTTGAGTGTCTTATCTGCTGAGCGTGGTGGAAGCAGGAGCAGGACAAAAAAGAACCTGGCTCAGGGCAGGCATTAAACTATACAGCTTATTGGTAATCTGCTGGTATTTATTAATTAGGATAAAGAGGAGCTGAAGAGCCCTGCTCAGGGTCTGAGCTTGATTGTGCTGTTCAGGGGCGTTGGGAGCCCTGTCTGACACCTACAACATGTATCCCACCTTTAGGTGTCACTAGGGGAAGGTTAAAGGTGTTGAAGCTGGCTGGTACCAAAAAGTATCCCAAGAATGAATGTGAAAGCAATACAAGGGCAAATACATTTGTCCTGCAGTCAAATGCTTTTACAAGTCCTACGTAACAAATGTGTTGCTACAAAGGTGGTAAAAAGTGTGTTCCACAGTTCAGAAAAGGCACTTTGGTGCTGTGGAGGAGAAAGCATCCATGACAGGCTCCACCTATGCATTTTCTTTCTAAGATCATCTAAACTTTATCGAAGACTAACCACAGAACTGAAAATTGTTGGTATTAACACTCTAGGGCATCCTGTGTACTGAAGAGTCAATTTCTTATCCTGAATACGTGTTCTGGCTGACAAATTTTGGGGTGTTATTTTGCCTTCTAGTTATTCAGATGTTCTTTGGGCATCTGGGAATTTAATTAACAGCTCTTGCATGTATTTAAAGCAAAGTAAACTTTCCTGGAGCCTCCTGATGGTGAGGAGTGATTTTATTTATGAACACTGGCACCTGTCATGTTAATTTGTACAAAGTTTTTGATTTATCCTAAAAGAACACATTACACAGTGGATTTGGAGGAGTTAAAGGGAACCTGCAGGGTGACTTTAATCTTTATGTCTTTATATACTTGAGGGCATTTTACTGCACCTCTGCACTGCTTTCACTACACAATCATTTTCTGCTTTAGAAATGTAGCCATTTGGATCAATAGCTGCAGTACAATATATGGTACTTCTGATGGGAGCCTCACAGGACACCTAAGAAGCACCGTGGTAATTTTGCAAAACGCTTGGCTACACTCTGAAATATATCTTAAAAGTAAAAGTTGGCAAAACAGACACTGTGCAAAATGACAAGAGCCCTGGTGAAATTGTGCTTACTGTATTTTATGTGTATTAATAGTAGATTAGGAAAAATGGTGTGTAAAGGGATATTCCTTGCCTGAAACATGGGTGTTTTATTAGGAAACTCTAACTATAAAGGGCTGGGCTATATCTGCATTTCTTGTAGAAGCAGTTTTAAACTCCTGTGGAACGTGCTGGCTTCTTTGGAGGGATTTTTGAAGGGAAAGATTTCCAGCTAACGTGATAAGCGTGCGTTTCCTGGGCTTGACTTAAAAGAGAGCAGAAGTAAAAAAGAATGTTTGGTGACATTTACTCAGTGCACAGGGCAAGAAATAAAAGAGGATCTAAAAGCATACGTCCCTTAAAGCGTTAACAGACGTATCCTGCACGTTGCAGATTTTACAGTAAATTCTTTATCTGTAAACAAACCGGGTTATCACAGCTGTTTATTGTACTGCTAGCCCTGATCCTAACCTTTATGTCTTTATTGCTTACATACCATTCCCTTGTTTATATGTCTGTACCAGCCCGTGCCCTTGAACTTGGCCCCGCCGAGCCCTGACCCGGCGCTCGCTCGCTCGTGGGGGTCACGGCAGCATCGGGGACGGGACACCAACACCCCAGCAAAGCCCCACTGCCTGCCAGGGGCACAGACCCAAGGGGACACCAGCAAAGAGCAGGGAAAAGGATGAAGGGTGGGCAGGATTCCCTCTGAGGAGTGTGTGTGGTGCTGCCCCACTCGCCAGGGCCCAGCAGACCCACCTGGGAAGCTGCACTGGGAGGGGGCAATGCCTCTCTCTGCAGCAAAACCATCAGTCCCCTGCCCCTTCCAGCTGCCCAGCTGGGGCCTTGGTGCTGCATAAGAAAGGCTTTTTCTCTCTTTCCCCCCTCTCCTCTGGCTGATAAGCTGACAGCCAGGCATGCCTTGTTCTGATAAGTCAGCGAAGTTTGGTTTTCCTAGGGACAAACAGCCCGTGGCCTCCAGCATCTTCAGCAGCAAGGCTTGAAGGGCAGGACAGAGTGGGCAGCACGGGGATAAGCAGGGACAGGGATGTGGCTGGGAAGATCTGCCTCCAGATCACTGATAAACTTCATCCGTAAGCCAAAAAGGGTTTTACAACCCCCACCATGTCCCACACGGTGGGTTTGGGGGAATAAAGAATCTGGGCTTAGCTCAGTGGGCTGTGTCAGTGTTGCACCAGGACCACAGTCGAGGCACACTGTGGGATGAGCCCAAAAGAGGGGCTCTCTGAAATGTGGGCAGCACCAAACACACTGGGGCAAAACAGTTCCAGTCTGAGCCTTCCTCACCACTCCTGAAACTATCGTCCTGGGTTTGGGTTCAGTTAGTTGAACGGGCTCTTCACTAAAAACAAACCTCCTGGTGCAAATATCTCCAGGTCAGAATCACATCCTTCGTTCGCTGCTAAAAATAATGGCAATGAATGGAAGAATTCGCAAATTCTCCCAGGGAAAAGAAATTATGATCCCATTAACCTACATTACAGCCATCGCCATTAAGAGATACCATTAACCTGCAGTTCCCACACTGCCTTGTCGGAGCTACTACAGTCATCCCTATAATTCTGGAGATACTGCAGCCACCCCATAATGGTGTGGTAACTCTTGGCAAACGCTGACTTTTTAATAGGCAGTGTTGCAGCCAAGTACTTTGTGGGATTATAAGCCCCAATCCACGTAGCTTTTCATGAGCATTTTGGCTGCTCCGTCTCAAACCACACTTGGGATGAGAGTTCCACAACAGAATTGAGTCCCCGCCATGCCATCCAAAATGATAGGATTTTTACTGCCTTACTAGGTCATGAGTGACCAAAATCGATCAATACAGAGGACGATGTGAGGATCAAGAATTTTAATGGTGTAACAGCGTGTTGTGGGATTTGTTGTTTCACTTTCCAAAGTAACACGTGTTTGCAGTGCCTTTTCTTCACACGTTTACTGATATTCAGCCTCCAAAGTGAAAGTGCTCATTTGGTGAAAGAGCTTAACAGAGTTCTACTAGTTGGAGAAGTGGAATGTTATTGCTTAATATAAAGTACATATACATTTATTTATGTACATGTATATGGGGTCAATATTCTGTTTTCTTAATCTCTTCTACTTATTTTACACATTTAGGCTATGGTTATAAATTTTCTGTTAAGTCTAGGAATCAAATTTTCATATAATCAGAAGCTTGAATTTTCCTATCTACCAGCCCCAAATTTTGCTTTGTTTTATTTTTCTTTTCTTGTGGGCCTTTGGAGGTTTTTTTTTTTTTTTCTTTTAACTCAGAGAAAGCAACTGCAGGGAAGCCAGTGTGGTTTTGCAGTAAAGGAGCTGGAGTGGTCCTCAGGACTCATAACTTGACTTATTTCAGGTTTTTAGTACTCAACACTAGTTCTCAAATCTAAAAATAAGCTGATAAATAAGTATGTTGAAGGCTACTGTAAAGCAGAAACTTTTTTTCATAGGTTAAAAAATCCCCAACAAACCCAAGTAATAAGATGTATATTTATGTAACAAGAAGTCGGATTTATGAAAAATGCTGCTGTGGATTGCAATTCCACATGAAATGGTCCAGTCTTAGAATAGGAATCGTTGGATGCTGACATGGAGTGATGTGCACACTCTCTTGTCTGAGCTGAGTATATTTCTAACTTCTCCCTAATTATCAATCACTTGATTGGTGTCAGACCACTCACATTTAAATCAAGTTTTTGTGCTATTTAGACAGGTACTCTGTAAACACAGAAGAGATGGTTTCTGGAATGAATGGGAAAGGCTGCCTGAGTGGCTGTCGGAGTCCATGTTCTGTATGAACAAATTAAAAGCAGGAGTCTTTCATGCCAAATTTGTATGGCCCTCTGCTCAAATTGCCCAATTTATTTAAGTATTTTCTGGTGGCGAGATGTTTTGGGACGTGAGGGCTGATAAGAAGCATTAAATAAAACACTGCAAGTCGAATTTAAGGATAAAATGAAATTCTTTCTGTGTTGGGTTTGATGTTCTTAATTTAATCCCTGGTGGACAGTAGTCTGCATTACAAAACCTTCACACATAATTTGGCAGAGTTTGGATGATTTGCAATCTCTCCCCGGCTGTCTGTGCAGAGGATGCCCCGAGCAGGTCCTGGGTGGAGGCTGGGTGACCTCTCCTCTCTCAGGAGGGTGGTCTCCTCAGGTCACCGTCGGGGTCATTGCTGCAGCAGAGCAAGGCAGCTTTGACTGTTCCTTTGCTTGTGGGGGTAAACAGAGGACTTCAATTTCCAGCACCACCGGTCCCTAACCTTCAGAAGCTTCGGGGGGGGGGTGGGGAAGAGATGCCAAAGGAGAGTGCAGAGCAAAGAATGTGAGGAATTTTGCTTATCTGTGACAAGTTTCTAAGCGTGTTTGATTATGGTAATAAGGATACCTCATTAACAAAGGATTTTAAAGGCATGTACACCATTGATAATCAGTCAAAGTACACCGTACATTTTTAAGTGGGTTTTTGTTTTTTTTTTTTTTTTTCCAATGGGATATGTTTGAAATACAGCAGCACCTTTGTTAAAATGTGGAATTTCACTTGGTGCAGGAGGGTGGGGCTGTGGCAGCTAAGGAAGGAGCTCTATCTCCTGAAGATAAAGTCCCCATCACCAAGAGATGACTGTAAAACATGCGCAATTCCCAATCCTTAAAACTCTCCCTAATTGCAAATCTCCTCATTGTTTCAACTTATCTCTGCCCGTGCTGTGCTGAATTAGTCATTTGGAGTCCCCGAATGGGATCAAGGGAAGAGAAGAGGAAAGGATGGGAATGAGAGCCAATGAGGAACAACAGAAAGCAACATAGCTGGTGCTGGGCTTGTAAAAAGGGAAGGAATGGTGCAGCAGGAGTTTTCCTCCTCTGCTCGGATGATTTCTAGTGTCTGTCTCGCTGGACAGTGGCCCAGTGGTGTGCCCCCCCACCAGCCTCTGTGCTGATCTCTGTGTTAGGTCCCTTGGTCATCCCCCCTGCCCCAGAGTCCCCACTTGTGGGTGGGAGAGCTGCCCACCGCCTGTGCTCACCCTCTTTCCTGGCCAGCCTGGCCCTGCAGCAGGCAGCTCTTTCCACCAGCCAGCCATCCGTGGGAATTTACTCCAGCTCCACCTGATACCTGGAGTATTCATATTTTTGCATCCTTATCTCCTAATGAGTTTATAATCTAGAACAGAGCAGTGCCCCTGCAGTTCTCCAGCCTTCTTATCAAATGATTTTGCTATCAGGCACATTCAGATGACTGACGAGCTGCTTCTGGCCCCACATGGGCTCCTCTGTGGGGACTTTTTTCAGAAGGAACAGACTCGAGCAGAAATTCTGTGTCATGTTAAACAGGAGAAAAATGAAACCCACCTATGCATGGGGCTCTTCCAGCTTGTTCCAGGTATAATATCTGAGTGCTGGCTGCCCAAGCCTGAATGTGGTGGATATAACCCAGTATTTTTTTCTTCTATTGCCTTTGGGTTGAAGAAAGCATTTTAATATCCACACACCTCTAATAAACTCAAGCTGTAACGAGGCTTTCTCTATTTGTATTGCTCTTTTGTTGTCTCCTATGTGCATTTACCATTGATTTTTGCCAAACTCCCCTATACTGTAACTATGCAGTTATAAACTGGTGTTATTGAGGGGAACTGAGGAGGGAAGGGATAGCCACGAAATTACTGTTTGCAAACAAACACTACAGCTCTATTTGGGCATTTCTCAGAAACACCTGGAGATTACTACTGCAACCTTCCTAATCAGTAAATCAGCCAGCCACCAATTGTTTCCTTAGCCACATCAGGCACAAATGGAACAGCTGTTTAATTTACTTTTTTTTTTTTTTATGGTAGGAAATTCATATCCTGAATCATTGATATCTTTATTTTGCAACTGGCTGCCATTAATTCTTTTATTTTCTTTGCTCTCAGTGTTGCCTGCCATAAAAGACAAGAGGGTCTGTGTGTGTGAATGAGGTGGCCTGATGTCATCTTTCAGGATGGTGCATGGAAACCAAGTGAAACTCTCTGGAGCTTCCCTTGCACATCCTCTCAAATCCAAGGGTTGAGGGGGGGAATGGGGGACACTTGCCAACGTGAGCAGGAACTGAGGGAGCCAAAGCCCTGCAAGCTCTAGAAACTCCGAAGTAAATGGCTTCGGTTGGCTTGAGACTGAGCAACAGCCAGCTACAACCGAATGCTTTATTGCCGTCTGGAAGTGTTTATTTTCTGAACATAAATTCAAGGGACAGATTCAAGGCATGTCTAGAAATAAAGCATATCATCATGTGAGCTAAGCTGACAAGGACAATTTACTGTACCCTGCATTCGTTCTGGGCCAATCGGAAGAGAAGAGGCTATTAACATCCTGAAATTCCCGCTGTTCGGCTGTGCCTGTCCCTTCACTGAACTCGGGAATGGCATGTATTAACCCCTTGAGGGCCTCCCGTGCTCGGCGCACATGCCGGCGAGGGACACTTGTTTGGGCCCCGAGCCGCGTCCAGCGGCGTGTCCGGCTCCTTCCGAGGCAGCAGCAGCAGGGAACTGCTCCCGGAGCCCGGCGCTGCTCTCTGCAGGCCCAGCACAGGGTTAACATCTCCCCTGGAGGCGCTGTCGGTGCCGCACACCAGCGCTGACTTGCTCCGTTTAAATACGAGAGTTCACTGGTCAGCTTGACCTTGAATTCTCCAGCAAAGACAGGAACAAGCTGACATACTGCTCGCGTTTCCAGTGGCTGCAAAGTTCAGGGAATACAGCGCAACTGCAGCTCTCATGCCGCCAGCATCACTTAGGGAAGGGAAAGTTCATTTCCTACTTTTTAAACACTGCCAGCAAGAGAAGTAACAAAACCCGAAGAGAAGTCAGAAGGTAGAGCACAAAGGGCACGGCAGCAGATATTGCAGAGGAAAGGTGCCATTCATAGTCAGGAATGTGTTATAATAAAATCCACAAGAAAAAGTCCACAGAGGACTGTTTGCACAGCAGCACTACAATATCTACATGTGTAAACAGAGGGAACAGCCTTTAAATCTACGTTGCAGCAGCAACTGTTGGGTCTTTTACCTGCTGCTTGAAGTGCTCCCCTTGACTGGGTGGGTGTCCTTGTATAGGACAGCACGACCAGCCCCACTGCAACATTCCAGCTGAGGGAAATATGTTATTGTGGCTCTGCACAGGACTTTTCTGTACACAGCACTGCAGAAGGGCAGAGCAGTTAACAGATCTTCAGCTTCTTCTTTTCCTCTGTTAGGTAGTGTGGATTCAGGACAGCTGATGGCTTTCACAGTAAAAGTCTTGGGCTGGTGTTTCTGATTAATTATTAATGTTTGTCATCTTGTTCCTTTTTTTTTT
>WEKY01048297.1:246284-277451 GCA_013390045.1 Picathartes gymnocephalus | reverse complement strand
TTTTTTTTTTTTTGGTGAGTTTCCAACTGAGGAACCTGTCTCATTCATTCCCTGGCACTGCACAGGGCTTAAGTATCGCAGCCTTCAGCGCCAGACCAGAATAATATAAGAACCACAAAGAATCATTTATCTGGCATGACATATTTTATGCTCTTGTGTAAGTTTTCCTAAGGGAATTCTGAATGTCCTACTGGGTGACTGTAAAGACACCAAGGACTCAAAGTCATGGGCATCATCTTTATTACGAGCCCTAAAACACTCAGTACAAAGACAAAGCTGAGTGATTGTAACTTTTCTGAAATTAAGAGACTCTATTGTCTCACCAAAGTCCTTCCACAGATCCCTTTAAGAGCAGAGGGGTTTGGGGCTAAAATTGATCTTTATCTTTTATTACTTATAGGAATGTTCTCTGCTATAAAAATACAGTCCCCATTTCTTACTTGCAGACTACCCTAATTTCAAATTAGCCTTATGAGCAAAGGTCAGGAGAGCAGGAGTGCAGGTCTTATTGGTTCAATTAAAGGAAATAACACAAAATCAGACAGGTTATTGCAGGAGTCTTTGTCAACAACTTCCTGAATGCTGAGCGGCTGCTCAGGCATAAGCTGCCTATACAGCCAGATAGTGCTGTTATTAGAAACACATTAGTGTGAGAAATTAAAAAAAAATATACATGGCTAATAGATACATTAATCTGATGGCTTTCACAGTAAAAGTCTTGGGCTGGTGCTTCTGATTAATTAATAATTTGTTGTTTTGTTCCTTTTCGTGGTGTGTTTACAACTTAGCCTTGCCTCTCTTTTTTTTTTTTTTCCAGAACACTTGCACATAACAAAGCTCAAATAACTACGCCGGTATCTTTTGTACTGTTACTCGCCTTAATAATGATGAAACGTTAAGTGTCCAATAATGTACCAATAAATATTTTGGAGTTAGGGAATTGGCAGGTATGTGGGGAAGGCACTTTGTGTTAACAGCTGATACACTGTTGTTACACTGAAGAAAACTGGGGCTAATGCACTTGTGTAAAAGTCGTCTTTATAAAAGTGATTTTCCTTTTTTTTTTTTTTTGTGTCCTTGTCCCTGAACATTTGACCCTGGAGGAGAAGGATGGAAAGATTGTTTAAAGAGCAGAGAACTGTTTATTTCAATTTTCTCCCTCTTTTTTCACCCCCTTTGCCAGTTCTTTTTACAGGTAAATCACTCGTGATACAGGAGAATCTCAGAAAGTTCAGAGGTTCGGGGCAGGAAACGCCTCCCCTCCCCCTGAAGTTTGGATTCAGAGCTAAATTTATCTGAATGCTGTCATTTCCCTGCTTTTCCCTCTCTACCTCCTTCATTACATTCCTCTTTCTCCCTCCCCATTCCCAGCCACCCAGATCTTATCCTTTCCTTGACCTGCAGCTCCCCCTCCCTAGCCTGCCACGGCTCCAAAACGTCCGGAGGCCTCGGCTGAAGGTGGTGGCTTCTCCTGGTGGGTTTTTTTTTCATTCCTGAGCTGAACCCCAGCCAGAAGTGCTCTGTAACCCCCTGCCCTCAGAGGGCTGTGTCCATCAGCAGATGCTAAAAGCAGGTTTGGTGGCCCCAAAGAGCGGGAGGCAGCAGTGGTGCCCAGCAGAGCAGCCCAGGCTGGCTCCTGCCTTGCTGGATCTGAGTGTCTGCCTGTGAAGCAGTAAAGGGCTCCTGCAGGTACAAGCAATTTGATTCAGGCAAAAGAATTCAGAAATAGGTGTGGAAGTTCAGCCAAATTTCCATGCTGCTCCTGCTTTCCCTGACACGTTCTGCACACCTGCATCACTTAGCACGATCTTGAACAGGTCTGTCCTGGTATGAAATACACAGAGTTCAGCAAGAATCTCTCTTTTTGTTTTTCCCTTTTTTTTTTTTTTTTTTTTTTTTTTTGGAATATTATAGTCCTGCACTATGGCTATTCTAGTTTCTCACAGAAGTGGCAGGCAGCCAAAGACTGGAGTCATTATTTGCAAACTCTAAAAATAGAGTCAAGATTTATAGGAAGAAAACAGATATGTCTTGTTATAAAACCATGAATAAGGATTGGCACGAACATAACGGTTTATTCTTTTTTGATATTGCTTATTGTAAATTGCGCTCTGTCTTTCTGGGAGATACACCAGATAGTTACAGTGCAGAAACGTTTCCTTTACTTGAAAGTGCTGCAAAACTGCAGTTTATTTGTTGTAAAGACTTGATTATTCAAAGGAAGCGATAAGAGATGAGGTAGCCCCTGGGAATTTTGTGCATTGTTGGGGTGAACAGTTTGTTTTAAAAAAAGTATTAGTGATCTTCTTCTGCAGGTCACTGCTGATAAAAATTACATTCTTTGCCCAGCGAAAAGGTGCCTCGTGGGTTGCGCTTCTGGTTAATACTGCTTGTTATTGTACACCGTGGACATCACATCCCTGATCTAACTGGGGGTAATAACACTCCCTGCTCTATCTCCTTCCTCTTAGGCTCTGGTAGGGCAGTAACAAAGGAAAAAAAAAAAAAAAAGGAAAAAAAAGGAGGGGGGAAGTAAGCAGAGGGAAAGAGAGGGAGAGACTTTCACAAAGAGTTAAAAAGGCCTGATGAAATCCTTACAATGTACACCATATGGCTTGACATTTACCAGATTAGTTAAACATTTCTACTGGGGATAAATATTCCTGCACATCGATGTAAAGAAATTGCATGAGACAAGGGCACATACAGCATATTTATGCCATGGAATAATCTTTTTTTTTTTTTTCCTTTCCTTTTTTTTTCCCCCCTCCCTTCCCCTTGGCTAGCAGAATTCAGTTTACAGAGCATATAAGGGACAAGTGTACTAACCCCAAATAAACCCCAATTCTGTGCACTCCTGAGCTGCTGGTGGGGTGGCTTCCAGCATTGCCCGAAACACACCTCACAATCCTCCCCCACAAAAAAAAGTTTTGAATGAGCAATCTCGCTATAAAAGAAATACCGAAACCCCAGCTCGGTGGAGAGGCTGAAGCATTAAAGTTTGTCAGAATCTATCTGAGCACTCGGCTTGCCCGTGGAAGATGGCTGTGATGGCTGCCAAAGTGATTTGAGCGGGCTGACGCAGAGGAGGTGACTGCTGGTGCCCGTGTCTGGTGGAGCCTGCCCCGCTCCTGGGTGAGCAGCCCTAAAGCCACAGATTCCGTCTGATCTTTGCAAAGGCTAACATTTGTCTGCTGTCATTTCCGTGAGATTGATGGCAGGCTGGGATGGGGAAGGAGGAGGGGGAGTGCAGCGGGAGGAAGGCTGATCCCCACAGCTGGGGCCAAGCCCATCCAGAGTCGCTATCCCGGACCCTCTGGTCAGCTCTGGCAGTGGCAGGCAGTTGTTCCTGCACCACTCCAGCAGGAATTGCACAGGATTTTTACAGGAGATTGCAGGAACTCGGAGACAGGAAGGCAGCACTTTGCACCTTATGGATCTTAATAGATTATTCGTGTCTGAAGCAACACAGGGCAAAATGTTATGACAAGCATAAGAATGTAGTTTACTGTGGCTTAATGTGGCTGGGCAGTGCAGGGTAAAGCTATCAAAAATATTTTACTTTTTTTTTTAAGTGTCCAAGAGAAACTAACTGATGTGGACATGCAGCTATTTTTATTCAAACCCCTGAATTTTGGCAAACTCTTTCCAGGCTATAACAGAAAAGGCTTACTCTTTTTATTATTAGTAGTAGTATCCCAGTGCCAAACTAAAAATCAGACACTTTCCCACTTGGAAGCTTCCTTGCAAGTTGAAATAATGGGAGAATTTTCTGCAAAGGACACATGTCCCAAATCGGGCAGACAGCTGCTGGCTGCAGCATGTAATGTGCTTTGGAAAAAAAAAAAATAGCTTTCACACTCGGTCGGGATGAAGTCCATGTTATCTTTTTCCATGAATGAATGAGTGACCATAAATGCTGAAATTTGATCTTACCTCAAAATCCTTGAGATTTGTGTTTCACCAGGCACATGTATGTATAAACAGAGGGATCTCAGCGCTTCTGAGAAAGAAATGCAGAGTGAATGGGTTTACTGCCCTTGTGGAGAAATGTACCTGCAAATCTTAATCCCAGTATTAGATTGGAAACCATTGAGGCAAGGGCTGGAAGTAGCCCTAGATCCTCTCTGGGAGCTGGAGGGGAGATGGGTGCATGAGCCAGTAACTCTTAACAAGCTGGAATTCAAAGTATGCCTGACCTAAAACCTTGGGCTGGGACATGTGCAGGCTTTGGGGAAAGCTCAGCTCCAGCCCCTCGTATTGAGATTTACAGTGCCGAGACCAATGCCGTGTGCATTTCAACCACCCAGTGTCTCATCGTGACAAAATGATGTCGCACGAGGACAGGGTTTCAGCTGCAGACAGGGAAAAATGTTGTGGAGAATGTGAAAACAATGTGTCCCCTGATTCTTGCTGGTCAGAGAAGAGCAGAGGCTCCCACCCGAGTAGGAGGGTGGCCTGGAACCCACACAAACCTTGGGTGATCACGGGTGGCTGGGTTGATAAAGAGGGAGACAGAGAGATAAATACCTGTACGGAGGAAAGTAAGAACAGATAATGGATTGGTGCAAGTCGCACTATATTTCCTCCTGGTGATGAAAGGCTAAGAGTGAGTTATAGATCTTTCCTCACGATAAGAACAGGTATTTCTTTCCAAATCATTTATCTATAAGATACTGAGGTATTATTTTGGTCTGCATTGGTATTAATCAGGCTCTTTGCATTCCCATCGCGGTCTTAAGCAGGTGACAACGTGGTAGGGAACCCCAAAGGTTCTGTCTGCACTTCCCATGGGTGAGGTGTTGTTTTTCATCGTCCAGAGCTGGGAATAAAGAGGGAATGTTTATCCAGGTGTCTCAGGTGATGGTGATTTGGCTATTCATGCATGACCAGGGTTTAAACCTTGCTTTTTTTTGGTCCTTAATGTACAAGAAGCATTGCTGAAAGTGTTATAAGATCTGTTACTGCTCTGGGATAGAATTAACTTAAAAAAGAAAAAAAAACAAAACCCCAAACATTTACACATTCGGGTGATATGACAGGTGTGTGCAAGGGCGGGGAGAAAAATGCAGCGTGTTTTTTGTCAGCTGGGAAAG
This sequence comes from Picathartes gymnocephalus, assembly GCA_013390045.1. NCBI lineage: Eukaryota > Metazoa > Chordata > Aves > Passeriformes > Picathartidae > Picathartes > Picathartes gymnocephalus. The sequence continues at coordinate 272,355 of WEKY01048297.1, read as the reverse complement.
ATCAGAGCACCGGCTTTGATAGTGAGGGGAAAGGGCTTTTAAAACGTGCATTATTTTGTTAGCAGTGTTATTACTGAGCAGATGTTTCGTGTGATTCGGTGAGCGGCTGTTTCGCGGCCCCCTCTCCCCGGGGCGGCGGCTGGGAGCCCGGCGGGCGCGGCTCGCGCCTGCCCTCACGGAGCTGCCGCCATCTTGAGGAGAGGGTGGGAACGCTCGGGACAGGTGAGAACCGCCGAAACGAGGGGAAAACACAAATAAACTGGGGCCAGACGGGGCTTGGGGATGTGGCATATGAGGGGTTTTGGCATGGGCAGGTACCGTGTCCCAGCGTGCGGGCTGTATGTGGGCAGAGCAGCTGGCAGGACAAGGGGCCTCCGGTGTGTTTTCACCTGCTGTAATCTCAGCCTTTGCTGTCTTGCTTAAACCTCTGCTTTTGGATCCTCAGAGAAACCTTTGCAGTGGTCAGTAAATCCTAATGTTGCGCTTGCCCTGGTTTATGAGATTTCCAGGAGATTTGTCACTTGGTGGATCAGACAAGTCTGAGGGCACAGGTGTGGGCTGAGGGGGGAGGACTCTACTGTCTCCATCTTGTTAAAATGAGCTTCAGGTTCACTACCTTATTAACGTGTTAATAAGGAAGCCCTGTGTTCCCACACTGCTCTTAAAGGCGTTCTCACACTGCTGACCTGACCCCCTTAATCCTGGCTTTCCTGGAGGAAAAGCTGATCCATCAGACCTCCTGTGCCTAAATTGGGATGAAAGGGAGTGATGGGTCTCTTTCAATGCTGGTATTTCTCAGGTACCTCAGACAGCCTTGTTCTTTTTGTATTCATCACTCATTTCCCTGGGAAGGAAAAAAAAAAAACCTCTAGATGTGAGGGCTCAAATCACTGAAGATGAGAAGCAGCAAAAGGAAATAAAGAGGTCAAACACCTAAGTTAGCTTATGATTAAAAAGAAATTAGTGGGGCTATTTTTAATTTGTTTAAATATATTACTTTCTATTAAAGAGGTCTTTATATTTCACTAAGAGTGAGATGAAGTATGTCACCAGAGGAAGATTTTTTTCGGTTTTAGTATCTTTTCTCTTTGAAAATTAGAAGTCCGATGGCACTGAAGTCACAAATGTGGAGACGGCAGGAATGGCAGGAATGTGGGACTTTTCCTGTACCACACATTGCAGTCACCTTTCAGTAGGGCTGGTTTGCAGGAGTTCAGGGAAGAGAGACGTAAACTGTGCATAACGAGGATGTTGTGAGGAGGTCTGTGGTACCACACAACGCCCCAAATACTCAACCTCAGAGTTTTGTGCAGCCTTGAGGGCCAAGTCCTTGTGTCTCTGCCCTCAGACCTGTCCCAAGGTGTTGTGTCCCAGCCCAAGGCAGTGCTGGGAGCCCTCCTGGAGGCTGGAATGCATCTCATATCTGAGTTTAGCTGCCAGATCTTACGTCTTTTTTTGTTAAATCTGCTAGACTATGGATATTTTCAGGCTGCAGCTGACAGGAATTAGAAAGGATAGTTGTAAATGAAGTTTTGTAATGCCAGAAGTCTATGACAGAGCTTTTATAATCAGTGCACAAGCTGAATGGTGATTTGACTGTTCCAAGGCTTTCTATGAGATTGCTGGTTTTTCTGTTTTTCTTTGCTTTCTTTTGTTAAATGAAGTTCCTTGAGAACAAACACAGCAACTGGGTGAGACTGCAAACCTGTGAGGCTGTGAGGGAAATACACCATAAGGTTTGAATAAAAATAATAAAATGTTTGGTTAGGAATTTGTCACAAAGCTCCAAAACAATGCAGGCACCTTCAATCTCTTGTTTTGTTCCCAGCTGGAAAGCCAGGCCATAGTCGCTGAACATTTCACCAAGTCTTGCTAACCTTCTGAGCTGAGTTGTGAGAAATTGTTCTTGACATCACATGAGCTGGGCCACAAGGCAGGACTAATGTGATATTTGCTGTCGAAGGTTTCCTAGGAAACATGCTACTTAGAGCACTCAGCCCTCCCTGCCACCCTTCCCGCATCCTCCAGCTTCCCTCGCTCCCACAGGTTTTGCAGGGGGCAGGGATGTCCCCTCTGACCTCCGGCCACCCTCGGCACAGACCTCCCCTCTTCCCAGCTGAGCAGAGAGGGGCTATGGAGATTCTGAGGCTCACCCATCTAATTGCCCTTTTTTCTCTGGTTTATCTGCTTTTTTTGTTTTTCCCCAGCACTCGGCGGTGGGAGAAGTGAGAGAAACTAAGCTACATCCTGCAAGACTGGAGATGGAGAGAAGGAGGTTTGAGCCTTCTCAGTGAACTTCTAAGCTTTCCTGCCACAGGGGAACTGGTGGAAAAAGGTTAGGAAAATCAGCAGATAACTTAGAACTTAACTTGCCACATATTTTGCCAGCAGTTTGCAATGCAGTAGCTGTTGTGCTATGTAACCCATAAGGGTTTTTCAGCAGAATAGAGTTCCCCAATTGCTTCCCATAATTTCACCTGGTAGGTGCTGTCCTTGACATCAGGCCCTCAAAATGATTCCTGCCAACTAGGCCAAACTTTCCAGCTTGGCCATTTGGAGCAGCAGGAGAGTTCCCATTGAGGATGGGATGAATGGAGTTGGTTCACACATGTTAACCAAATGCAAATCCTTAGATGGAAACTCATGGTCAGCTTTTTCCACTGCTATTTTCAGAACTTCCACAAAAGACTGTGCCGTGATTATATGTATTCATGATATGTATATCATGTATTCAGCTCAAACAATATTTGAATGATGCATTTAGAATTCTTCCTAAAAAAGGACCGTGCTTCTGTAAACTGCATCATATTTGTAAAAAGGGGGAAAAAATCTAGCTTGCTTTTCCTTTCTTCCTCTCTTTCTTTTTAATATATCATTTCATAAGGCTGTAAGAATTGGTGTTAATGCTGCATTACACACAGACACACTTCTACATAATCATGTGCATTTGCCTGTATTCCATACATAAACAACCCTATGGAATCCCGACCCTTCATTGTTAAGTTTGTCTCCATGTTTTTCAAAGCAAAGCAGCTCTGGGCGTCAAACAGTTGCTTTTTGTCACTCTCGTTCACTTGGCTTTGCAGAAAATGCAGCCAAACAAATAATGCATTGGGAGTTTTGAGAGTTGGCTGGGGTTTTTGGGTTTGTTTTCATTTTTTTTGTTTGTTTTGCCATTATTGGGGTTATTTTGTTTTTGTCTTTATTTTTTATTTTGGTGGTGGTTGGTTGGATTTTTTTGGTATGTTTATTTATTTATTTATTTTGTTTTTTTCTGCCTGGCCATTTATAACCGCCTCTTTTCCCTCTTGTCTCGTCCACTGATAAAACACCAGTTTTATGACTCTGTCATCAGGTGTCCTTCACTTTGCCAATATTGATTTCCCCGATCCCTGGAAGGCCCAGAGTGTCACCTCCATGAGGCTCCCCGAAGCCACTGGCTTGGAAAACAGGAGCACTCAGGTTGCTGTTGCCAGACACTGGTTTCCCACGTGGTGGGAAGGAGACAAGTAGCCCCAAGTCACTGGGCTGATTCATTTCTCTCCATGGTGCCACTCCCTTCACCTCCCTGCTTGTCTGTGTAGTGAAGCTGTTTGGCCAACATGCCCCATGGGCCTTGTCTTAGCAATCAAAGTGCAGGGGATGGAAAAGAAATTCCATTCTGGATCGTTTAGCTCCACCTTCAGTTTCTGGTGGCACTCCAAAGATGGGGGTGGGTTTTGGGCTGGCTTTTCAGCGTGCCTTCAGGTTCAGGAGAGCAGCACCTGCTGGGCCCTGCAAACCAGTGGGGCTTCACCTGTAAATCTGGGCAGAATTGGGGTCTTTGTGGCCAGAGAAGGAAAATCAGTAACACTCTTCTCTTTCCCTTCCAGTCCAGAAGAGATCCCTCCAGGCATGAAGTCTGTGATGTCAGTGAACTTCAGAGAAACAGCACCATCTTAGCTGAGGACCTGCATGCAAGTCTCAGGTCAGTGCCAATCTCTTAGATCAGCATTTTTCTCTGTAGAGTCACTCTTTCCTTGCATGGAATCGTGGTTGTGGGTTTGCAGATCAGGCTCTACCTGTGAGATACCATCATGAAACCACGTTGCTCATAGAAGGCAGAACCTTTCTACATTATGACAGGCTACCCAACATGTGGTCACCCAGACCACATGTTTTGAAATGTGTCTTGGGGTGATTTCATCTTGCGCCTCTCACTTAGAATCCCAAAGCAGCAGCTCTCCAGCTCCAATCTCTTTTAAACCAGGTTTTCAGTTGTTGTTTTCAGAGCACTCTCAGAATGTCAGTCCTTGTGGCACCATGTGTAATATGTGTCAGGGGCTGTTGTTAATCTCCACTGCCAGCTGAGGAAGGCAGGAAAAGCTATTATAAAACCACAGCTTGAGTTATTGTTGGAGGCAGGCCTGGAACTCGGGATTTCCTGGGCAGATTACCACCCTTCACTTCTCCCTCAGCTGGTATAATTAGCAGTGTCCTGGATCTCTCTTATTCCCATGCAAGCACACATCTGAATGCATTTTTCTTTGAAATTGTCTGTCTTGGGGTCATTTCTGTTGTGCACTTCAGGCTGTTGATGATCTGTTGTCTGTAGTGAAATGCTCAATGGTACACTGTAAATCATGAAGAGATGCAAAGGCATCCATTTGTTACTACTGATTCAATCTCTGTGGATTTCTGGAATGGGCTACCTGTAAAACTTCGGGAGCCAAGTCTGGAAAAAACTCCAATCCTTTGTGGCCCTTTAATTTTTTTGTTCTTGGCTGCTCGGCATGCAGACGGATGTCTTACATCCTTGAGATGAACTTAATGCAGTCCTCATTGACCTAGCAAGCCATTTTTTCCCTGATGACAAGCTGGGATCACATTTTGTAATGACTGCTGCAAGATTGTCGTGTTAGGGAAAGGGCTAAGGTGGGATCATCTTTAATGACAATGAAAGCACCTCATAAAACCTGATTCTTTGGTTTTACAGGCATGGCTGTAAGAATTTTAGCCAATGCAGACTTAGTAAATCAGTCAGTCAAAAATTATATCAGTTGAAGTATAATATTCATGGCAGTCCAAAAACCTGAACATGTAGGTGATTTGGAGGGCATTTTGTTAACTCTTTAATTGGTCGTTTGAGTGCTGGAGGCAGTAGCTAATTGCCTGTAGGTCAGAGTAGTCCTAGAGCTTAGGTAAATGTGTATTGTCATATGTCACATTTTCATATGGCTCCTTTGCACAGGTTGGTAAAAATGATTGCTGCATAATTAAAATTAAGACAAGGTGGGAAAAGTGATTCAATTAAACCCCTGAAGCCATTGCACAAATTATCTGAAGTACCAAAAACTAATGAATAGTTAACATTAGTTTTACCTTTTTACTCTTCATTCCTGAATCCTGAGGGTATCAAAATGGCTGAAGTCTCTCTCAAAGTTCTCAGAGGTGAGTTTTTGGGTGGGCAGTGCAAGTGTGAGTCAGCACAGAGGAATCCAGGCCTTTTAAAATACCAGCACACAGAAACTTTGTTACCTACTTGTTTGGAATTGAAAATAACCAGACCTTACGCACAAGAGACCTTTTGGTTTCTCCACCAGCCCAGAAGCATTTTGAAAACATCTGCAATATTTCACTCTGCATGCAGCGGGTATTATATACCAGGGAGGGTGATGACAGTAAAAATAAATGAGATATGTTGTAACCAAAACATCCCAAGTTTTACATCATACATTTCACAAGCCTAGCAAGCATCCTGTGCTTTGACTTGAAGGCTGAAGGCATGTGGTAGTTTTACAAATGTCTATTAGTATTAACAAATATGTTCCATTATTAGACAGTGGGCCACTGCCCCAACCTCCCAGTGCAAGAGGTGAGTTAATATGGCTTATAAAATATAAGAGTGCTTTAGGCACAAACTTTGGAAATCAGAGCCCTGGCTAAGCAGGAGGTCTCATTACATTTTGTGGGACAACTTACTAGAGGCCTGAATATGAGCATAAAAGCTGCCTCCCAGCTAAGGCTTTTTATGGTTCCTGTCCTTTCCCAGAGCAATACAACTCTAGGAGGTTTAGAGCAGCAAGGTCTGCACCTTTGGGTACTGGCAGTGTGCTAATTCTGACCAGGTTTAAAATGAGAGAGTTGAGATGGGCATGTCTGTACTGTCCATTTGCTTTTTAACAGAACTGGTGGAGCCTGAAAGTAGCAGGGCACTTAGGAGCTGTGCTCTTGATGCTTTTTGTGTTTGTCTTTAGTTTTTTATCTTTTTTCTTGCATGGCTATGTGCTGGTAGCTGTAAACGCCCATTTCTTGGAAACGAGCATTTCTTGGCCAGGTTTGCTAGGACTGTGAGTGTCTGCACTGAGAAGACCCAATGTGTTGAAACTGTGTAAAACACTGCATCTTTCAGGGAGGTAAAAAAGTCTGGTTTCTCTTCATTAGAAGAGATACTGCCCTGCAAGATTCTTAAAGTATCCCTGGTAGGGACTGTCTCCTGCCATCCAAGTGGAGCTGTCTGTAGACATTTCCCCTAGCAGAGATGGTGTGGATGCATAAATCAGGAACACAGTGGCTTTTTATGCTTACACCTCTTTGGAAGTGATTCTCACCCTGCATTTGAAACAGTTAAAAACCCTATTCTGGTTCTTATCCAGGCTTAAATCAGAAACTTTAAATAGGAACTAATTTACTGTCACAGGTAGCATGTTCATCTTGGTATTAGCTTTATCAAGCCAAAAAAAAAACCCTGCCGAGGACCAGGGTGATTCAGGGAATAGTAGGTTATGAAAACATGTTAATGTCAACTCACTAGATGAGTCTTTCATTAACGCGTAAAACTTCTGTAGGTAGAAATAAATAAATCTTCCTAAAGATTTCTGTGGATCAAAACCCCAAGAGATGAGGAGAGCAGAGAAAAAGGAGAAAGCTGAAGCACAGGAGGTGTTCAAGTCACGTGAGCTCTCTGCTTTCCCATGTTTCCTAGCGGAAAAGCAAATAGCCAGACATTGTCAGGAGTGTCCTAAAAAGTCAGAATGTGAGTGGACAAGTTACAGTCTCCCCCCAAAACATTTTCTTCAGTCTTTTTTTGATGTGTGTTCAGCCTAGACTGCTGCTAATCAGAGACAAAATTTCCACTGCCTGTGATTCAAGAAAAACACTTCTTGTGTCATTAAACGGTGTTTTTTCTGTAGCCTTTTCTGTATGGTCTTGGTTTGAGACCACCCAAATGCCAGGTGAGGTAGTGCTTGGGACAAGTCGAGGTTTTCCTTCCATTCCGAGGCATAAGCAGCAGGCTGCAGTTGATTTCATAAATGCAGGCTGATATTTTTAGGAGGCTACCAACAAAAACCAGGTTATGGGATGAGCTGTTATGGAGTGCACCAAGAGAGTGCTGGAATTCCTGCCCTGTGTATAGGAATGTGGAAATGACCCAAGAGTGTTTGGGATGCCTTTCTGGATTTCATGGCTGTGTATAGTACAGTGTAACGTTTACAGAGATGTATATGGCAATACCATGCAGGACCAATATGAGACATAAAAGCTGTTAAAAGACATTATGTGACACGTTCACAATTTTTCCTCTGGGTACAGAGAGTGAGTCAAGGTCATGGCACCAAATTAATCTTTCAAAAGTACCTAATTTTACTGACTGTGGAGGGCTTGGACCACTGCCCTGTATTAACTATAAAAATACATATTTTAAGCTATTAAAAAACCCCAACAGTATTTTGATCTGTTAATATGGACCTTTTCAAAGAAAAAATGCAAGCTTTTGCCACTAGCCAGGTCCATTCCCATGTCAGACCCTGCAAGTAACAAGTGTATGAAAAAAGTTTAGAAGTTGGATTGAGGAATGCAGCTGGGGTTGCTGGTGCAGGAGCCAGGAGCACAACCCCTGCCTGCTGGGCTTTGTGGAGAAGACCTACACTATCAGAGCTCTGGAAGGTAAAGGAATGCACTAGGGCTTTGAAGAAATTCTTTTAAAAGCCTCTGGAATTACAAAGACGGTGAGAAAGGCTTTCCACAGACTTTCTGGAAATGCCCTGTGAGTCACTGGTGGGTTCCCCTGGGAACTGAAGGAGACAGCAGGAGTGTGGTAATGGCCTGTTAAATTCTATAGGACTTGCTTTGGTGGTGGGTGGTGGGACCATGGTGTTTCCATGTGTTTGTACTAGTGAGCAGCAGGAGGATGTGCACATTTGTGCTTCCTTTGGGGTACATTTTCCATGTTTTTAATACATGAGACTGATCTTGTTTCCAGTGAGTCTGGGGTCCCACCATTCTCCTGTTATCTCAGAGAGCACAGCCCTCACTCACAATAATTCCATGACTGCTTGAGGCAACGGTTCTTGGGTCATCCCAAAAAAAGGGCAGGGATATGAGAATATTCCTTTGGCAGTGGGGTTGCCCAGGCGTACATCTGGAAGGGAAGGTCTGCTCTGCCATGGGTAGAGTTATTACAGTGATGTTGCAGGCTTTCCAAGAGGATAATGTTCTTTGGGTGTTCCCACCTTCTCCTGGCTTTATACATAAGATGACAGCAAGGCTGAAAAGACCCTCCTGTGTGCCCAGAAAGGGACAAAGTTAATAATGACCAGTTTGCAAGGAAAGATTAGACATGAATAGAGTTGGATTGATTGCCTTAGACAACTTAATGGCTTTGCTTTCCTTCCTAAAGTTTGGGGGTTTTTTTTGTGGGTTCTTTTTTAGTAAAATAAATCACAGCTCACAAGATAGCACTATGCAAAATATATCAGGATATTTTGGTGGCTCACAGTTAGCCTTGATAACCCAAAGGATGGAGGCTGGCATATGCCATGGGTGGAGTCAAGGATATTGTGCATCTTTGTGTCTGTGGACCTGTGACAGATTTCTTCAGTCAGATGCAGGCCAGGCTGAATTTAGCCACCTTGGCCTGGGTATTATCCATGTGGCTAAAATTGCCAGATCATTTACCCTGGAAATTATTGCAGTGGTGCACTGCCAAATGCACAGTTGTATTGTTCCTTCGCTTCGTGCTGTTGGGTGTTAAATGTACCTCTGAGCCTTAAGCAAGTCTTGATTGAGTGTTTTTTGTTTACAAGAAATTATGGAAGGGGAGAGGAATCTTTCCGTGTTCTTTCAGGATCTACCAAAACCTTTGTCATTTACTTGTAGCTTAGGTAGTTATGACTTAGAGATTGAGAAGGAAGTAAAAGGGCTTATGTAAGAGTTCAGATGATGGATCACTTGAATTTATAGTGGGAAATCTGTTAGTGAAGGCTAGAGTGGGAGCCAGAAAATTTTAGGATTTTCTTATGCACAACCAGAGATCAATGACTAACCCAAGTTTGTGAGCCATAAAATGAGCAGGCTGTTTAGCCCTTAGGTAGGTGGTGACACTAAATCTCCTGATGATGTGGAGATGAAGGTTCTCCTGTCCCTATCTACAACAACAGCTGTTTGCCTGGAAACATGTACAGAGAGGCTCTGTTGTGCTAAAAAGCCCCATCTTGTGCCTTTGGAATGCTGAGACCGGGCTGGGAATTGCAAGAGTCCGTTTTTAAAACATGAACATGTTCAGGTATCCCTGAAGAGCAGCCATTTGGGGCACCACATCTTCTGGAGAGCTGTCAGGATCTGCATGCTTGAGAGGAATCCCAGGCTAGGGAGGAGGTGTTTGTTTTCCAATTAGCTCTTGTCTAAGGAGTAGAACTACAAGAACGAACCCTCTATCAGGAAAATGACTGTAAACGACAAACTCTCCCCACTGTTGTTCCCAAAGCAGAGAGGTTCATTCTGTTAGGGTCACCCATTCTGCAGCAGAACTTTTCTTAAAATTTCATGAGGGGATAGTCTTATGTCTCCCTGGGGAAAGGTTCACCTCTCCATGCAATCCTCCTTTTGGGTAGGATGAGGAGAGCAATTGTCAGGATTGAAGAGTAGCAGCTCTCCTGGAGGAAGGTGGCTGGCAGGCCTCTCTGGAACCAGCACTGCCCATCAGGGAGAAGCTCTGTTGTCCTCCTACAAACCGCATATTTCACTGATCACTTGCAAGGCAAAGGTGGGCATGATACAAACCTACATCTCAGTCACTAAAACCTCAATACAGAGAGGAAATGTTATGTATGTTTTACATGGAAGAACAGAGGCTTTCTGGCACCAAGAGACATCTTTTTCTTTTTTTTCTTTTTCCTTTTTTTTTTTTTTTTGGCTTTCACTGCCATTTTTCCTCTGTGGAAAGAGGGAGACATTCTGGCTCTAATTGCATCTGTTTTCACTATTACCAAGAAGAAAACTTCCATTTTGCAACTGAACTTAAGGTCCAAGGACCAGCTCAGTTTCCTTCAATAATTTCTGAATCTTTCTCACATGATCATCTCTTGTCATGAGGAGCATGAGAAGAAAACCAGGAAGGGCAGTTCAGCTTTCCAAAGCAAAATCTTCAAGGCTCTTTTCTGAAATTCTCGCAAATTTGGGTCAAAGTTTATTGCCAGGTTGAATTACAAACATGCATGGCTCTAGATCCCTGCTCTGTTCTCTGCTGCCTGCTCTTGAAGCCTGAAAGTCTTGCTGTTAAGGGCTTGCAAACCAGAGTAATCCCACTGCTGTCTTGCATGGATTCAGCCTCGGCTCATGGGAATGGACGGTCAGGGTGCACATCCCAGGTCTGTTTGAAAAGCAGAAGATGGTTCCTGAAATACAGTGTTCTTTTTCACCTGACTTTCTTCCATTTCCCAGCACAACAGCACTTTTTTAGCCTCCTTTTCCCCCTCCACCTGGCACTTGCCTCCTTCCTCTTTCCCTTCAGGCCACAAATGTTTGTTGCTCTGGGAGCTGCTGCCATGGGCCCCAGATGCTGTTGGATAAACAGGGGCTAATCTTGGAGATGTGGGAAACAGCAGTTTTCCTTTGAGCACTGTGGTGAGGTCCCCTCTGGCAGCAAGGCCCCACTGCCCCTTTCCCCTTCCCCTTCTCCTGCATCCCTGCACCCAGAGGGAGTCCTGGGCATGGGAGCCAGAGAGGTCCCTGCTGAGCAGAGATCATCAGATTCAGTTAAAAATCAAAAATGTGATCCATCAGATGGATTAGACAGAAGATGGATTGATAGTTCTTTTTTACTTGAGTAACTTTTTCATAGTAACTTGAATTTTTAATAATTCTAAGATTTTTTTTTTTTGTTTGTTTCATTTTAACTGGCTAAAGGTAAATATCTGCAATTTTAGCAATACTGCTTTGTTCTGACTGGACACTTGGTACTTTTTGTTTATGGGATGAAATACTGTACACACCCTTACAGCCCAAATGTGAGTGTTCTTTCTAAAATTTTCTTTCTAGGAATGAACACCCCCATAACAGTCATTGCTGAACTGTTTGAAGTAGACAAACACAAAAGGGCTGTAAATGCAGCCAGAAATCAAAATCAAAAGAAAGATCCTCAAAGATGTTTGGCACTGTTTGCTCACCTTTGGAATATACCTCCTGTTCCTCTTCTCAAAATATTTTATTTTATTATTTTAGTATAGCTGGGTGAGCTGGTATTTCTTCTGCTCAAGCTGTCTCTAAACTTATATTTCCAACAGTGGCAGCAGATTATGAGACGATACTTATAGAAATGACATTATATCATTATTTAAAATACCCATCCTGAAAGGCAAAATCTGGAGAAATTATAGGACTAAGAGGCCTCCTTTGAGAGGCAGAAACTATTTTAACTTGTTATTTTTAGAGCTCTGCAAATCACATATTTTTCTCTTCACTGGCAATTCAAAAAAAAAAATTGGAAATTGTAATAAGTTTTAAAAAAAAGAATCCTTCACAACTTTTTTTCTATAAAATGGAAAGTTGAAATATGTCATTTGTGGGCAAATGAGATGCTTCACTTTAATGTCACCATTTTTATTTTAGTTCCTTTTCTTAGATAAAAAAAATTAGGCACAGAATGGTCTGTTTTGAGCTGACTGCTCATTTGAACGGGATGGGAGTTCTTGGCCAGGACATTTGTCCTGGAGCATGAACAGTGACATGGACACGGGGACAACTGTGTTGGCTGATCCATTGTCAATGTTCCTGTGGGTCTGTGGACCTTGTGTCCACCTCCACCATGCACCACAAAGATTTGATATGGAATGTTTCTGAGGAACAATGCTGCGTGTAATCTCGGGTATCTCCTGTGATTGTGGGCTTTGTCCCTGAATTAGCCTCGTACGTCGCTTTCCAGGGATGGGAAGTGCTCTGTGGGGAGCCCCGCCATGCCCTGGGAGGGGCTGGATCACCGGGGTGCTGCCCTCCCGTCCTTCCCGGTGCTCTGCCCGCCAGCGTGGGGGCAGCCATGGGAGCAGCTGTTTCCAGTGAGGAGATGGGGCTGGAATCCCAAACCACCCTGAAACCTTCTGACATTAAGGAAAGTTGAGCACTGATTTTGTTTGAATGGGAGGGGCCTGACTGCTAACAGTCAGCCTCTAAAATCTGATGCAGTAGGAAGAGATGGGTGCAAAAAAGGGGTAGTAGGAGCAGAATAAACACCAACAGCAAGAACAAGCTTGGGGCAATAAATGAAGATATTTCCATTTGGAAGCAGAGGTTCAGAAGATCTGGAGAGGGTTGGATGGTTGGTGTGATAGTCTATGAGATGAATTACAGGGTTTGGGTGTCTTAGGAGCAGCCAGGTGACTGGATCCCTTCAGGATCTTACACAGGGACATCACGCTCATGATCTCACACTTGTGTGGCAGTGTCAGAGAGCACCTTCACTTGCCAGACATTCTGCTCACAGGCATGTGTCCCAGAATACCCAGTCTTGAGCCTTTTCCAACTTGGGAAAGGACCACTTCAATATTCATTGTAGATAAAGAACAGTGATGCTTCTATTTCCTTTCTCAGTTCTTCTTTTTTAAGAAGAAAATTTCTCAGTGGAAGAAACTTGTTTTTAAGAGATCTCACTTCCAAAACTTTTTCCTCTGAGTGATTCAGCCTGTAATTTTAGAGTTTTTGTTTAATTACATTTTTAAACTTCGCTCCCTTAATTACTCTATTTTTTTTTTTCTATTAACACCTAAATATGCTACTATTTGGGGCACAAACAGACAGAGATTACAATTAACAGAATAATTAGACTCTTTTTGTCAGTGTAACCTCATGGTACAGAAAGTATTACAAATCCATTTTAAAACATATTAAATGTTCATATTAATGAGGATAATAGAGAACAAGTACCAGCAAACTAAATATTGTTAATGATTTTGAGCTATTAAATTCATTACCATTTCCTTTCATAATAAAGTGGTTAGTTGCTAATTAGACCTTTTTTAACTCATCATTATTGAATTCATTACATTGTGTGCAGTTAACCCTTAAAGATGTGCCTGGGTTTACAGATGCAATTAAAAAATAATTTCAGCAGCATCTGAAGCTGAGATGCCGTTCTCAAACCCACTTGTATTTTTGACAGTAGCTCCATGTACTTTTCTCCTGGTACATTTTCTTGACACATCATGCCTAGCAGCTTCTCAGCTGTCACAGCAGCTCCAGCAACACGTACGATGGAAACATGCTGTATTCATTTCATTTAATAGCATTTAATGCTAAAGCTAAAGTAGAACCCACTTGTTTGGCCAGGGAAAAAAATACCCATCAGTGCGCTAAATGGCTGACGTCAACGAGCTGCTCTTGCACGAGTGAAATCTGCTGGGAGTTGGGATGAGGTACCTTTTCCTCCTACAGAGATGGATGTGCTTGTGCCTATGTGGGTATCTGGTCTTTCTCTGCAACCCTAGATGGAAATCCCATCCCTGCCACAGTTCATGTCAGAAATTCTCCTGATTCTGAGGCATCCCTGAACTCATCTTTCAGCAGCTCTGAGGGTTTGCTCCACTCTTGGGGACGGGGTGAGTGCCACCGTGCCTGTGTCTTATCCCACAGATCTGATTCTTGGAGAGGGCATTCCTGGGGACTGAATCAAAGGGCTGCTTTTCTTCTCCTTCTTCATCCTGTCCATTCAAAGGAGGGAGAGAACAGAGCCTCCATCTATTAACTTCTTTCTTTCTTCACTGTGCGTGCTTTTATCTTTTCAAAAAAACGCAAAACGCAAATGACACCCTTCTTTCCCCACAAACACTTTAAAGTTATAGGTATTTAAAAAACCCTGGGACTAATGGACAGCACTCCATGCTTTGCCTGGTTGTGGCACAGCAGGAGAGGGGCAGTAGTGTCTGGTTGGAAAATGCCATTTCTGGAGCAGCTCTGCCATGGCAGCAGAGCTGTCGCAGTGCCGGCAGGCAGGCGTGCACTGCTCACGTTACTCACTGCAAGCAACCCCACCAAGGAACAATTTGACTTGGGTAGGAAAGGCTTGGTGACACTTATTGCTGCTGTGCTTGATGGCTGGAAGCTGGACTGATGGATACCCTGCAAATCCAGGAGATAACAGATTAGCTGTGCAGGTCCTGCACGGCTCTGGAGAGGCTCCGGCTGCCCTCCTGTCTGGGTGTGGTGTGATGTGGGGGTACAGCTGTGGGCCCCAGGCCTGCTCCCCAGTAAATACCCACAACAGCACCACAGATCCGTAACCTGTATTTTATTTAAAACCAGCTCCCTTTTACCTGTGAGCAGCAAGGGTATAAATGTGCCTCACCAATCACATTGGACTATTGTATTATACAGTCTATTGAATGTTTTTGGCAGGCATGAGCCCCTGTGCTACTGTGTCCTTATTTTATTATTGTTTTGAGGGTAGAGCTGTGTGATTATCCATTCTTGCTTCAGGCATAGCAAGCCATCTGGAATGCTTATTAAACCCACAGGCAGATCAGAAGGATATAACTCTGATGATGTACATGTACATGGGCTGTACTACATCATCAGAGCATTGCTCCTCTGATGATGTAGTACACATTAGTGGGCCTAGATAATGGATTAGAACTAGCAGAGTGAAAGTTAGACTTTTTGAAGGATGGATATGGTGAGGTTTTTTTCTCCCTCTGGGTAACTGCTGGCATAAGATGTGGAAAGAAAATTTAAAAGTGAGCCAAGGAGGCTTCCAAACTTGTAAGTGTTTAGCTTGTCAATGGGAAGGGACAAGTGGTGATCAAGAGGCTTAAGGAGACAGCTTTGAAACCCTGAATCATTGCAAAGAGGTCATATGTACTTGTCTGCTCGAGTGAAAAGGGACATGGAATGTGTCCAGGAAAATGCTGCTTCTCCGATTCTCCTTTGGTTGGTCACCACGGGGTGGGTTTTGGGCAGGACTTTGGCTTCTCCTCCTCCTCCAGTCCCACAGCAAAAAACCCAACACCCTGTGTTATGACACACAGAACTAGTTTTTCAGCAGTTTCCAAATTTATGCTCATCACATATTTGCAAGTACTATTTAGAAATAAGCTTTTCAAATGAACGAGGGATCTGATCAGCTTTCAAGCTAGCCATGTGTCTTCTTTTCTGAGTATGAAAAGAAAATCAACATCAGTAAAAAAGAAAAACAATCTGGGCACTACGTATGGGCTGTAGGTGAAGGAGGGAATAACTATTTGCATCTCTGTGGAGTTCTAAATATAATTTCTATTTCTCTTTGTTCATAACCCTTTTTGCAATGCTTTTCCGAGGTAGCTGATATTTGTCTAATCATGGAAAGGTGTTTCGTGTCTAAACAAAACCTTTTCCTCTGAAAGCTGGGAAGGTTCATAAAAGTTAGGTCATTCAGTCGGGAAGCTGAATGTGTGCTATGCAATTTAGATAACAAATTGCACGCTTTAAATATCAAACTGTAAATATCAAGTACTCAAAAGAATATTGACATTTTTGAGCAATTCCAAAGAGTAACAGAACTTTCAAAGAGGAGCCGTACATAGCGAACATATGCTCTAAAAATCATAGCTGTAAAGTAAGGCAAATGCCTGTTTTAACAATGGCAAATAGCAAGTGGGGAAAGGGATGGGTCACATTTTACTAATGCTCAGTGCATCTCAGATTTGTCAACACCCTCACCTGTGTGGCTGAGGGATGGGTGCACCGTGAGCAGGGAGGTACATGTTTGTCAAAGCACCAGTTCATGATTTTGGGTGCAGAATAGCAGCACTTGAGTAATTGCTTTGCCAAAACCTTTATTTTAGGGTGACTGCGGGGCTCTACAGTTTGATGGGTGATGAGGTTATCCTTGAGGTGTAAAGGAGGGTTACTGAAAATTCCCAGTTAAAACTGGAGTTCATAATTTACGTGACTGTAAGCTGATAGTTTCCCATTTGGCAGATTTTGAGGTTTTCCTGGTGAAGAACCACAGTGGACCCCAGTTTGTTATGATTATGTACTTCTCTTTATTTGGGCTTGATGGACACAAGGAGAGTTTGTTTTCTCTTTCTGAACAAGTATCCAGAGAAGTTTCTGTTTCATTCCTCTGCAAAATAGAGGGAAACTTGGAAAACTCTTCTCTCTCACTGCAAATCAAATGGCCCCTTTTTGGATAGTCCGTGCTAGCACAGCTCTTGGGTAGCAGTTTTGGCAGGAGGAGGGGTGTGTGGGTGTCCCTGTGTGTGTGTTGATTTCCAGTTTTGCACTTCTCTCAGTGTAGCATCCAGCTTTTGCCCTTTTGCAAGCCTTCCTTCTGTTCTTTTGGTGGGTGCCTTACCATGTTTTTGCTCACAGGAACACCTTCCTTCTCTCCCCACGAGTTGCCCTCTGTCCTCTCCATCCCTGCATCCCACTGCAGGGCTGCTGCAAAGCCGGCCATGTCCCCCACTCACCTTGCCGTGCCAGTTTGCTTCTTTCCCTGCCACCACTTTGTCCCCAGCTCCAGTTCGCTGGGGAGGAAAGATGACAAACTGTCACTTTCTCAAACACTCTCTCCTCCACCGACTACTCTTAAAGAGGCAGTGGGATAAATGAAATTCAGCATTCAAAAGGCTCAACTCCTCCAGAAAATATTCCACCCACAAGTGGGGAGCTTCAAAATCCATTCCTAGCAGTTAATGCTCCATCCTAAATGACACAGCTTTTCAGTAGTGACATGTGCATTGATCTGCATTACAAAAATAAGAGAAATAGCACTTCTTTTCAGCAGCAGATAATTACCAGCATACATCAGGTTCCCTCCTGCTGATCCCCACAGGGTGGGAGGGGATGGGAGTGGGCATTAGGTGGAGGAGATGCGGCCGGCTCGCACGTTCAGCCAGATAAATAATATCGATTGGGATTTGTGTGGAGCCTCGGCACACCCCTCCTGGCGGGTGTGAAGAGCCACGGGGGGACATTGCCTCCGGTTACAGGATTTCTCACCCCAGTCATGTCTGCCACGCAAAGGTGCTGGTTAGGCACGAGCAAGCTGGGGGCTGAGAGCTTCTCCAACCCTTGTCAGAAAAGTTCACAGCCAGGTGGCTGTGGCCCAGGTGGAAGAGTGGGATGAACTCCGGGACAGATGTGTAAGAAACCCCCCCAGCTCCATCCGTGGGGCGCAGCCACCCTGGCAAAAGTGCAGAGCTCTCCTCTCTGCCTTGCCCGCCACCCCTCTGCACACAGGCAGTTTGGAGCTGTGGGAGGTAATTCCCGATGGCTGAGTGCTGATTTTTGCAGTCAGCACGATGAAACATTGTGCTCCACTGGGGCCAGGGTCTGCCTGAGGTGTTTGAAAAGTCCCCCTCTCTGGGGTTTGGCTCTGGGCTCCGATGAGCAGCCGCTGCTCTATTCAGGTGAATTCAGCTTTGCAGGAGCTTCCGAGCTCCTCTGCAATGAACCCCCCTTGGGCAGGAGACGCTTCAAATATCTGTGAGGGAAGGGGTGCCACTCACCAGCCACCAAACACCAGCACTGCCCTCAGGCAGGACAAGGGCCTTTACTTGACTCGTCTCTCTTCAGGGCAGATGTCTTAAAAATCACTGCTGTCGTTTTTCTGGCTCAACCATCAGTACCCAAAAACACCTTCCTTTTCACAGGAGCGCTGGAAAAGCTGCAGCTAGCAGGGAAAGGGGCTGCTACTGCCTATGTGGACTTCCCCATTTCTCACTTCATAGTCTGTCGTACTTTAGAGGCGAATAAAGCCCATTGGCAACGGGACTGAAAGTGCTCTCTGGGTCTAAGCACGCTCCAGTGTTTTAGCTACACTGAATTTCCTCTCATCAGTGAATGCAATCTGCCGTGAGAAAGTTTTACTGTCTCTGAGTCCTTATGAAAACATTCTTAGATAATTGAGACATTCCCAAACAATTAAGATAACCAGATGTGTCTGTTATTTGTAATTACCTGAACATGAATTCTTTCTTCAAGAACAGTTCCATTTTTTTGTGCTTTTTGAATTACTCCAGATAATGGATAGGAAGATTAACTCCTCTGAAAAGTAATCTGTGGTTTGTACCCAGTATGTCTCATTCTGATGCAAAATCACCTGCTCCCAGAATTAAGTACTGGAGCTGAAACAATATGTGAAATGGACTTTCCAGTTCTGCTGTACTTGTGATCCCCAGCCTGCAGTGCCCTTGCAGGTGACACCGTGGGGTGAACTGGGAGGCTTGAAGTCTATGAACAACCCATGAAGAAGATGCTAAAATGATTTCTTCAAGCAGGGAAAATTGCTGAAGGCTCGAAAGTGGTTTCACAAACCACTTCGTTAAGTAGCACAGTTTGAATAAAAGGGCTTTTGCACAAACTGCCTTTGCACCTAAAGCTTCTGCTGCAGCATTTTCATTTTACAAAGCACCTGGCTTTCATTGCAGTGCAGCGCCCAAGGAGAGGGAAGTCGAGGCAGCTTAGCAAATCCACAGTGTGGGAAAAACACCTCTGAGTTTGGTCACTTCTTTTTCTGTTGCTTCAGTATCAAAATTGGTATTTTCAGTCATGAGTTTTTGTTGCAAAACGAGTCTTTTAAGTCTTCCCCCTTCCCCACTTCATCAAACAGAACTTGATTCAGACCTAGCTGTTCACACCCAGCTCTGAGGTGGGCATTTGACCATCCCTTTTCTGAGAAGCCTCCTTCCCTCTGCTTTCTCCTGGTGGTTTTCCTTCCTGCTGTGCCTGCAGCCTTGCTGCAGTTTCACCAGGACTTTGGCTCCACTCCCATGCATTGCAGGCTTTTTGAGGGCAGCTCCCTAAGTTCAGCTCCCCCCCAGGAATTTTATGTCAGTGGCCCTTAATGCACCAAGGGCTGTAGCTCTGTGGTGGTTATTCCTGAGTTGGAGTGATTCTTTCAGATCCCTTCTCCTGGTTCTTTTCCTGGCAATGTCTCTGCAGAGATAGGCACTGTTGCAGCTCAGGGCACTTAAGGTGTTTAATCACAGCTGTTACCTCATCTTTGGTGCACATCTTACTGCTCACCTGATACCTGGGCACTGGAAAGAGGAAGGGGGAGGTGTCCAAGTCCCAAGGTTCTGGTCTACTTTTCCTGTCCTGAGTCAATGGCCTCATCTTTGTCTTCTCCCCTGACAACTTCCTCCCATTCTGTGTGTGCTTATAATTAACAGTGCTGAGTCTAATGGGGATGATGTCACCTTCAGTTGTTCCAAGAAAAGTTTATTTTTCAGAAAAAAAAGGAAGAAAAGCAATTCTTGCATGAGTACTTCATGACTGATGAGGTCAGTAGTAGGGTTTTTTTTTTCCTTGAAGCTCTTTCCCTCTTTCCCTTGACAGTTTTGCTCTGGGTGCTGTTATCTTTGTTGTCCCAAAGGAATATCCTTGAGTGTGTTAGTCATGTACATAGCAGCTGAGACTTCTGTCACCACTTTCCAGCCTGCTGAGGACTTACAGATCACAGCATTGTCTGGGTGTTGAAAATAGATGGGACTTGGAGATGGTTTGGGAGTCTGGTGAGAAATGCCTGTTTTCACTCCTGCTCATGGTTAGAAGGTCTGCTCAGTATGAGATAAAGTCCATCCTCTCTGCTGCACACAGGGAGCTGGGATACCTTTCCCAGGTAGGAGGAGCACACGGTGGAGGATCTGGTTGTTTGTTTAAATTCCCTCTCCTTCAAAAGTGGAAGGTATCATCAAGTTGTTACCTAGGAGCCTGCTGATATTTTCAGGCATTTTTCATACCTGGAAAATGCCAAGCAGGATTTCTGGTGCAGGGAGGCAGTTCAGCACTGATTTCTTCACTGGGTTCCTTCAGGGATGATTCTCCTCAATCAGACCAATCCTTTTTGTTATTTTATATTGTGCATGTTTTTGTGTTGCAAGAAAGGAACGTGCACATTTCTTTTGGCGGTCATTTTGTGTTAGTCTGCTGTGAAATGTGGCAGTCTTTGGAGGTGAACTCCGTACTGGTGGGGATAAGGAACCTTATCTGAAGCAAACCATGTGCTGCAGTTTGCCTTCAGGTGAACTAAGACTTTACAAAGACTGGTTTGGGATTTAAGGAGTGGCTTGAGGACCTATAATAAAGTAGTGAGTTGCACAAAATGATTTAATTTTAATAGCATTGTGTGTGAGAGCAAGAGGGAGAAGGCTGGAGTTTAGTCACACAGAACCAAAATATAAGGAAAGGAAGGCAGAGAGAGAAGAAAACTGGGCTAGGTCAAAAAGACTGCAAAAAATTATAACGGAAGACAAGTCAAAAGCACGAGGCATGAAGCAGGCTGGTGGAAAAGTGTTTGCTCAGTTTGAACATACGTGGTACTGGGACAAGGGCTAGGTGAGAAGGGAAGGGAAAGGAAACTGAGCCTAAAACTACTTCGGTAACCACTACTGAGAAGTGTAACCCCTACTGAAAAGTGTAACCACTACTGAAAAATAGTTTTTCTTTCCTTTTAGAATGTGTGAATGCCCTTTTTTTCCCCCCTAGAGTTTCTAAGTGTCTTTTTGTACTAACAGTAGAGCAGACATCGCAGTCCTACAGTGAGCAACACAGAAGGTGTGGCTGGAGGTGCTCAGGAAAACAAATCCATGGAATACATCTCTTTATCGGCACCTAAATGTTTTGTCAGATGCAAGTTGGTCTCAGGGAGCACTTCTGGAGGAGCACTGGGGGCCAGGAAAAGTGCTTCAGGCTCGGAACTTCCCATGTCTCCATTCCTTCAGACTGCTCATGCAGCTCCTTGTCTCTCTCTGTCCCCATGGATATAAAAGGGTGGTTTACAGCCCCTGCCTCTTAAATGCACTGGGCCATTCAGGGCCTGTTCTTTTCCAGCATGTGAAGGGATGAGGAGGGGAACCCCTCCAGGGCTGAGCCAAGGATGGCTGAGGACAGTCCTGGCCTTGCAGGTCCCACTGAGCCTCCTGCACAAGCAGCGTTCAGACCTGCTTACCCAGCCTGCCCTCGTCACAAATCGTGCTTTTCCAAATAAATATTTTAACAAAAGGGAATTGTGTAGATTGTTAGTGTAGCTTATTAGGTTTTAAAAATTCATGTTTCTAAATTCCCAGTATTATTTTCCCCTTGCTTTAAAGGGGAAAAAAAAAAAAATGAGGGGGGGTGGCAGAATCTCTTTTCAATAAGGGTTTAATTGTCTGTTTCATCTGGAAAGCTCTCTGAATTGAAACTCCCTTCTCCACAGTGCTACCTGAGCACTTCACAATTTTATTCTCTTGAAGTGTCTATTTTACCATTTGTCTCACTTTCAAGCTTTTAGCTAGAACTGGACATTTGTGGCCAGACAAAGGAATTTAAACTAAGTAGCGTGTTATGGACTACTTCAGGTGACTCTGCTTGGATTATATCGCTGACACTGCAGCAGCTAAAGCAAAGGGCATTAACACGAGCCTATTGAATGTAGACCTGCAACTGAGATGAGAGAATTTCACTGAATTTCCCATTGCATCTTTCTACTGACCTTACCCTTGTGTTTGGGAGATGCCTGAACTAAGGGAAGTATTTTATCTTCGGGGTTTTTTTAAGTTCCTAGAGAAAGATGCTTATGTATCAGGAAATGATATGCTTTACCTGGGGTAGCTCAGGATATGGGAATTTGGTTTTCTGTCTCATTTGATTACCAGCTTGGAGCTTAGGTTTGGAAATGGAGTAGACTTGGTGGCATTAATGGTATGGAAGATGGGGCTGCCTTGTAATGTGTGGTGAGGGCAGACACCTGAGTCTGGCAGAGTTTTGCAGTAGGGGACAATCATGAATATGAGTGGTACATCAGTCAAATGACAGATAATTCCTCATGGAAAACTCAGCCTCTGGACTGGAGTTGCTGGAAGTCTGTGAAGCAGTAGGTACTCAGGACCACTTTGTGCTGGCAGTTAGAGGTACCAGCACTGGGAGGTAATTTGGTACATAAAACCCCTCTGCTGTTGCTGTCTGTACTGAGGTA
Source organism: Picathartes gymnocephalus (assembly GCA_013390045.1). Taxonomy (NCBI): domain Eukaryota; kingdom Metazoa; phylum Chordata; class Aves; order Passeriformes; family Picathartidae; genus Picathartes; species Picathartes gymnocephalus. Next base: position 250,169 of record WEKY01048297.1, on the reverse strand, counting down.
CATTGCAGGAATGCCCCTTCCAGTACTGCTCAGAAGGTATCAGATATGCTAAGCAGCTGTTAAAGGGGAAGAAATAACGTGTGGCAGAGAGAGATGAAGGATATGCATAAAAATATATAGGAGACACTTCTGATGGAAATGTGAAATGTGACATTTTTGTGTTTGTGGTGCTGCAGAGTGCGGCGGCTGTGCTGATGCCAGGGCTGCAAGAGGGTTGTTTTCCTATTAAGGGCAAACAAAATGAGGGCAAAATTTTTTAAGTTGAGGAATTTTGTGGTACTGGGAGGCAAATTACTGCACGCCCTGGTACAAAAGAGCAGGGGTAAACACCACAATGTGCTGGGAGTTGCAGCTGCGTGTGCAGCAGGGCCGTGCATACATTAAGTGCCCGCGTTGTCAGGGCGAGTGACAGCAGTGACTGAAAGCCAGGCAGGAGCTGCTGTCAGTGCCAGGCAGAGTCACAGCGCTCCTAATAACGAAGTCTCTTCTGGTTACATCTGACATGGTCATCCAGAGCCTCTGCTTTGGGGAACTTTATTTAGTTTGACCCAGGGAAGGCTGCTGAGCTGCTCATTGGGCACAAGCCTCCTGCCATGGCAATTAGACAAACTCATCCCTGCTGGTTCATATGGAGGATGGAATTTTCTGCACCCTCTTTTCTTTCTGTACATTCTTTCCCTCCTTCTGGACTTTACTGTAGGTAGGACAAAAAGAAAAGCATAGGGGTAGCTAAAGAAAGCTGTTCTGGAGCTGTGCCTTGGATGCTCCGACCATTTGTGAAGTTACTCCATGAGGGACAGTGAATCATGGAAGTCTGTAGTTTTGTGCCCACAACTGTGCACGAATTTGTGCAGAAAAGGGATTGCACAGCCCCAAGGTTCTCCTTCCTCCCCAGGAAAACCCTTCAAAGGCCAAATCAGGAGATTTAGGCCATGTCCCAGTTTGATTAAGGTAGGTCTGTGTGTGACTTACCCTGGGCTGAGCATATCCAAGGCAGGAAGGTAAACATCCCGTTGTGCTGGATTTGATGAAAGAAAATCCTGGAAAACCTTGTGCTTTTCTAAGAAAACTGCCAGAGGCAGATTATTAGGTCTGAATTAAAATGCAGACGAGATTCATTAAATTGTTGACCCTGCCCCCTCCAAAAAAAAGTCAGGTTGCCATCTTAAATTGACAGCATTAGAGACAAATTATGTGCACTGATTAATAAGTGTGGGCTAAATTACGCCTCGGAGAGTGGGTGCAGCGCAGTGGGAACGGGAGAGAGGGAGGCAGTGCAGGAGGCAAAAGCCACCCTGCCTGTGGGCACAGAGCAGTGCCAAGGGCTGGGGGTCCTGTGGCACCAGGGGTGGTGATGGAGGAAGGAGCAGGGGGATGAGCCTCCTCCAAGGAGCCCATTCCCTCTGGGATGCTCCTGTAACACCCTGGTTGGCAACATGCTCCCCTGGCACATCGGGGTTACAGATCTATGCTGAGCTCACGGACTGCATTACCCCTTTTTCTTTGGGGTAGGGGGAACTTTGCATTCAAAAATGGAAAAAAAACCCACCCAAACCTTGGAAGGGTTGGATTTAAGAAGTTAAATAGGAAAGGTAGGGCAAATTAGAGACTTGAGAAGCTCATTTCCATCACACTGGGGGAAAAAATATATTGACCATTTCAGACAAAAAGAAGGGAAAAAGCAGGCATAATAACATGTGGATTACTCACAAGACACAATTCTCTGCAAACACTATGACCGGTACATAAATAGCAAAATGAATGTTATTAACATGTTAATTTTACTCACCCTTTAACCTATTGATTAGCCAAACAGAAGGAAACAGCATCTTTTCATGCTTCGCCCCCCCTTGCTTTTCATGTAATTGGATTCAAATTCACATCTGTAGCTACTAAACTAATGTTTTCAACCTTTCTTCTACACCTCCCCACCCCCAACTGTTTAACCTCCCATCTCCAGCGCTGGCATAAATGTAAGCCTTTATTTGTGAATATTCCGATAAGCACTTTGCCTCCAACTATATTGTTCAAGTACCAGCATCATTGTTACAGCTGTAATTGTTACTATCAAGACACAGTTCTTTGTAATTAGAAAGTCAAGATGGTATTCAGCAGTATGGCAGCACAGATTCTCATTTGTTAGGCTATTAGAAAAAAAATGTTTACAGAGAAAACAGTGTCATTGTTTAGTGCTCTTAATTGACCATCTGCCTGGTAAAGAAATGCCCAAAGAAGGATAAATAAGACTATAGTGTACTTATTTATTTATTTTCTTTGTGCAATGAGTAAATTAGGAAAAGCAACAGCAGATCCAAACTAGACAAGACATTGCTAAATCAGGCTGCAAGTGAAATCATGTCATGAATACATTAACTTTTATTTCTCTCAGTGTCAAGACTCATGTCTGCATCTTCCTCAAAGTTTGTTGGGAAGAAAAAGGAGGCCAGATCTTGGTGGGCACTGTGGAGTTGACAGCATTCATCTTTTAACAAAGTCAAGCATATGCTGCTTTGAGTGCAGCATCTTTGCATGCTCAATGACGTGTTTAATGTCACCTTTCCCACTGTAAATCATCCCTGAGTAAATCCACAAGGGAGAGTGGTACTAGGAATTAAGCAGGAGAGAAATAAAATTCATGACCATGTGGTTCTATCTCAGGGAATTTGGTACGTATTGACAAGAGAGATTCACACCTGACGGGGCCGAGAGCTAATTTGTAGTAGGGCTGTTTATCTTCTGCCTGAAAGGAATACTTTTTCATATTTAATGTGCATTTTCCTCATCTCCATGTGTGTATGTGTTTGTGATTTAGCATGGCTAAGGGTGCATCTGCTTTTGCTGCTTGGCAAAAATGTAGTTTCAAATTTCAGGCTAATTCAGAATTCTGAGTTTTCCCTGTGAAAAAGTAAAGGAGGGGCAGTTTGGCCTTCAAAAACCAGGTTTGATGTTTTCATTGCACAAGGCACTGTCTTAGGTAGGGAGTATTTGATCTGTTCTTGCAGCATTTGTTTACAGTCTTGAAATGAGAAATGAAAAAACCCCAACAGTATTACCATGCTAAACCAATATGGTAAATGACCAAACTGATCTTTTGTACTATTTGTCTTCCAACATTCCAGGTGGAAATAAACCAGTACATTTATATGTTGATTTATTACAGTGTAGAGTTGGGGAAAAAAAAAAAAAAAAAAGAGAAAAGCAATAGGAGAAAAAAAAAAAAAGGCAGGAAAAGGAGAAATTAATGAAAAAAGAATTATATTTATAGATAATAATAATTTCTCAAAACATTACCAGCAAGAGGAGCCCAACTTCTGCCTCCTTCCTGGTGACTGCAGTGTCCATGCAAACTGCCACCACTCAGATGATGACAGGGTACAGAGCCACTGACAATGGTCATAGTGTAGGTAGGCAAAATTTCCTAATACTTCAAAAGCTGACAGTGTTTTAGCCATCAGTTCTTCAAAGTGAATTTTACTCCATAAAACCTCTTTTTTGATGCCTTCACCTGATTCCTCAGGTGCATCATCTCTTGTCCATCCGTTCCTTTTGAAACTTCCCATTTTTCCATCTTCCCTTGGTTGCTGTACTAAATACCCTAATATTTTTTGTTTCTTCGTCTTCCCTGGGTATTCACTCTTGTGCCTTTATTTTTCCTTTGAGTTTTGAGGGAGTACCTCAAAGTCTTGGTTTCCTGCCTGATGGCTTTTGATAAGGGGTGGTACTGGAACCTACCCATCATTTGTCTTAAAAAACACTAAACAAAACACAGTGCTTCTGAATTTCCGCAGATTTTTCTCTAGTGCCAGCTGCATTTTCTCAGAAAGCAATGACCCACCCTTTCACTAGGTCTAGGTTTTGTTTTGGTGGGGTTTTTTTTGTTTGTTT
>WEKY01048297.1:228682-246234 GCA_013390045.1 Picathartes gymnocephalus | reverse complement strand
TTTTTGTGGGGGTTTTTTTTTTTTTTTTTTTTTTTTTTTGTTTGTTTTTTTTTTTTTTTTTTTTTTTGTTTGGTTGGGGTTTTTTGGGGTTTTTTTTTGTTTTGGTTTGGTATTTTGTCTTTTTTTTGGTGTTTTTGGTTGGTTGGTTGGTTTGTTGGTTGCTTTTTTTTGCTTTCCTGTAGGGAATATATCTCATATAATGATTTTCTTTGAGCAGGTGCAGGAAGGTGAGAAGTGGGCAGAGCTTCCAGGGTACTGAACCTTTTTCCTGTCCTAGAGACACACAAAGTTGTGAGGTCTAAGACCTTTCTTTGATACCTCCTGACCTGGAAGGGGTTGAAGTAGTGAGACTGGAAGCCTGCTCAGATATCCTGTGTGGATGAGGTCCCCATTCACACTGCCCCTTTCCTTATTGCTGGATCAGTTTGGGAAGTGTTCAGTAGTGACTCCTTGCAGGTGGCTTCACAAAGTGCCCCAGTACCTGCCTGCCCAGCCCTGGGGCTGTGCTGGCACCCACCTGTCACCTTCTTCCTGCGTCCCCTCGCGTGTGCTCTGGAGAACTGAGCAGAATGAGCGGCTCAGGAAAATCTGATTGACACCAGTAGTTTTAAGCTCATGCACGTCTAGCTACTTGTTCAATTTGTTTAGTCCAGTGGTCTCCTTTATTAGGAGCCTTAGGGTTTTTCTTTTGATTTGGCAGGATGATTATAATGAGAGCTCCTTAGTGCTACTCCACCAGGGTATCTGCCCACTTGCTCTCAGCCTCTGCTGTATAGCTTGTGATTAATGTAAAACAGTCAGATGCCCTTCAGATCAGTCGAATTTGGGGATTCTATTATAAACATGAAAAGCGTGCTGACCGCACAAAACCCTTGGTGGTACCAATTAAAGACAGCGCCATTCAGTTGGCACTTCTCATGCCGCTGCTTTTTTCCCTTTTTTTCTTTTTTCCTTTCATGGCAAATCTTTTCCCTGGCAGTGGTGGCCCCGCTGCCGCCACGCACCTGTGCCACGCTCCAGCCCCGGGGCACAGCTTCCTCGGCCAGGGGGGAAGCACCTTGCCCAGTGTCTGTGCCCCTCAGCCCGTCCTCCATCTGGCCACACGTGAGCAGTGGGAATTGAGTCCAATCTCTCTGCGTGTCACCATGCAGGGACGGGCAGAACTGCCTGCACTGCCCCCAGCAGAAAACCCCGTGGTGTCCCCTCCCCGCTGCTGCAGAGGCTCCGGGCTGCCACCGCAGATCATTTGACAAATTTCACGGTAAGACCCCAGCTTATCATCATTATCTTTTTATTTCAGCCAGTATTCCAAGTATTCCTTGAATGTCACGAGTGAAGAGCTGGATTACACACAAAGTGTCCAGTGTTAAATCCTATTGACATGCAAAAGTTGTGCCAGTTTACCCTGAGGTTAAATCAGTGCAAACCCCTTCTGTGAGGACTCCTCTAAACTAATGAGAATGACCTCCCATAATTTCTTTAATTAAAGAACAACAACCACCTAAATCAAGATAAAACATGCTTCATATTAAATAAGGTTGGCCAAGCAAATGGGTTTGCATTGCTTGAAGTGCTGACTCCTCTTTTTTGCACTGAGTCCCACAGATGCTTTGGACAGAGCCAGTCCCAGCCGCGGTTTCTGACTCTGCAGCAGTGAGAGGATGTCACACCTGCCCCTCTAAAGGCAGCACAGGCTTTGCCTCTGCCTGTGAGGTGGCCGAGGTCTCTCTCCAACATACACCCTTTGTGTTAAATCCCGTGCACCGCTTCTGATATTCCACAAATCCATACAAACTGTCTGGATCAAGGCAAAGCATTTTTTCATGGAAGTTACTCCCCCCCACCACCACTCCGTGTTTGTCAGAAAGGAATAAAACTGCACTGTAGAAAAGCAGAGAGAAAAATCCTTTATTTCTGAAATGTTACCTTCCAGATTCAGGTTTTTCCTTGCATAAGACTCTCCATAAATCTGAGGTCTTGTAACTTTGATCTATTCACCCCCTGCCTACAACGTAGACTCCAGTCCCACTTCTTGCTTACTGGACCGTGAGGAATTGAGGAACACTTGTGTAAGAAAAAACCCCAGTACTGGTTCCTTATTTCTCTGCTCATTTCTTAAATTAAAAAAAAAGACTTTTAGAAGCCACTTTGAGGACACTTTCAGTTGTGAAGGCAAGAGCCACCCTCCTTCCTTTCACTGCTGATGCCTGTTTATGTGGGGATTATGTCACTGTCCCCATCAGTGTTGAGGCACTGCTGGAAGGGGCTCAAAGGCCAGCAAAACCAACCAGCAAAGTTACCCTGTCAGGGTGTTCATGAGTCTGTATTTTGCTACAACAAAACCTTAGAAACAAAATCACTGTGATTAATCCCAGCAGAAAATGTGGGCAAAACTGGATTGTGATTTTCTTCTCAATCAATATTATGGAGCTCCCACCGATCTTTTAATAACGTTTTGTTTATGGATGAAAAGATACTGAGGTTCCAGTATATTACAGTCATTCACGTTTAGACCTGTAAATGAACCCCAAAATAATCGTCATATTTTGTTGCCTGCTCCACATCTACACTCAGCTTACTTGTATATAAATTAAAGATAAACTGCATTTAATCCTGTTAAGCATTAAAACGTGAGCAAACAAATTGACTAACAAAATGCAGGGGGATGGCAGAAAAAGAAAATAAGCTCAGAAAATAATTGGTTCTAAGGAAGTTAATGAAAGTTTGTAGCATGCTTTTTATATGAATAGAGTTCAGAAGAGATTATTTTTTTGAAGTGTTACTCACAAATCTCCCGTATCCACAATAGATCTTTTGTTAACTGTACCTGCACATTTATTGTGTAGGACAGCCTAATAAAATGAAGTCATTTTAATAAACATTGTATCAGAATATCCTATCTTCTATGTGGCAGTGCGAATTTCCACTACTGAAGGAAACATTTAACATTCTCACCATTTTAATACTTTTAATAAATATTTGCAATTCCTGTGATAATGCATAATGGCAGAAAAACGCATTGCCTCCAAAATTTATGTGGCTGCTGGCAGGTGGCCATTTTCCAATTTTCTGTCTCGCTAATATACATTTATTATGTATTTCTAAGGGCTTTTCTTTTCAGTATTTGGCTTGCCATAAAATTGCTATTTCTTTTACAAGAGAAAGTGCTCGTGACAAAGAAATCTCAATTGAACCCATACCTGACAAATGGACATCTGCTGGCCAAGCCAGAGAAGAAAAACATTTGCCCAACGTAGCTCTGTTTGATGCCTTCCCATCAGCCACAGCCACAATACGTTTGGATCAGAGGCTCCCATTCTGAACTGCTAACAAGAATCAGTCCTAGCCTAGTAGTATTTCCTGAAGTGTGACATTGTATTGCATCATGTTACCCACCACACGACATGGAGTAACATCACTTTATATCACATTACATGATGGGTTATGACATAGGCAAGGAAGATGCAAGTTAATACCATGCACTACATTTTACTTTGTCTAAATTGCTGGAGCAGAGTGTCCGATGAGCTGTGAGTGGTCTCTTCTTTGCTGGCTTTGTGCAATTTATACAACAGCCATCTTTACAGTACCTGAGCATCCACCAGCACATAATTAAGGCTCTATTGATAGCTGAAATCCTTGAATCTCTCACTAAGCACATATCATTCTCTGTGTTTAAGTAGCAGCATTCATTTGAAGAGCCAGGGAGCAGGGACTAAGTATGAAGCCTAAATAGGCAGTAAGAAGTGGTAAAACTACTAAGATGATGCATTCTTACCCTCTCAATGCAAGGAAGCTGATTTTGTGAAACTCTTTATGGCATTCACAGTGAAGCAGGGGATATCCTGTATCTCGGAGCATGTGCTTCTCGAGGATCCTTTCTGGTAGCAAATGATGCTCAGAGAGTGTGATTTGTTATCAGAGAGCTATTTGTGATGGCCCAGATAGAAGAGCACTGAATAAATATCTACAGCTCTCAGGAACTGAAACAGGATGGTGCAGGAGATGGAAAGAAATATCTCAAATAGGCAGAGGAACAGAACCTCCCTACCGAAGGTGACTGCAAATTCAGTAGCTTTTGCTTTTGTTTTTTACAAAGGTGTAAAGAAACAGGATAATCTAAATTAATAACTCACTGTATATTAAGTTTTGCAATAATATGCCGTGATTAAATGAATTCCTGGAATGATAAATGCAGTCCCCCTAGCAGAGGCTACTGTACAAGAGGTTTAATCTCTGACTTGCTGGGGAATTATGGGCAGGTTGCTTCATAGTCTGCATTTTTGGTTTTCCCTTTACTTGACCTATTTTGGCCCCAGCTCAGGAAAGAACCACTATTTGGGAAAGTGCTTATTGGGCTTACTGTGAATGTTGCAGAGCTTTCCTGAATCATTCCTGGAGATCCTGCAGCACTGGATATGGAAGAGACAAAGGCACATTTTTCACTGATGATCATGGGCTTATGCCAGGACTAAACTGCAGTTTGGAACTGGCCAGGTAGAAAATTTCTGGGTATTTTTTTTTTTTTAACTGAAAATCTAATGTGTCTAATTCTTCTTTATCAAATAATCTGTTTCTGTATTTTGAAGCTAATTCAACTGAATTGGGTGCAAACTTTGCAAATTTTCACCAGAAGTTCCCAGCTGTCCAAAAAATTATGTCAACTTTGAATATCTGCCCAAAAATATAAAATTTTTTAATAAGTAGTAGTATATAACTATATAAACTAACTATATATATATTTATACATACTTATTTTATTGATGTATTAGTACATTAACATATAGTTACATAAAATATTTATCATAGTTGATTATAGGGATTATACATCATAGGCTATTACATAATACAAATAGTATTATATTGAAATATTTTATTAGTATTAGGGATTCAAGAGAAAAAAAGCCATGATTTTTCTTTGCAAAGGATAATATTCAAATATTGGAGAGAACAGATGAAGGGCCCCTCTTACCCTCCTCCTGACACTTAGGTCAGTGGCAAAGTGTCAGTTTTTCTACGTAACTTGTTTTTGGTCTAATTGATTTCTTCTTCCGGATATTACAGCCAGTGCTGCCTTTTCAGAAGTGCTTTGCAGCCTTGCTGCCATGCAATACTTTGTTGTGCTCAATCCATCTCACACCAGAGATGTCTGTGCTTTGTTTGCATTTGTTTTATGAAGTGGAGCACATGAGGGTTTTGTGTCGCTCATGTTCGATGCGGGTTGATAAGAACCAGATATTTGAAGAAACGGAGAAAAGCAGATTAAAGATTTCCTGTCCCCTCATGGCCAGTTTTCTCGTAGATGAAATGGAGGGTTTGTGAGTGGGCACAAGTGAGTGATATGATCACGTTTCTACCAGAAAGTTTTAAGTGTATCAGTGGGCTGCATCTTAGCATTTTTGATAAAGATTGTCTTCCGAGAAGAATTAATGTATTTCTTACTCTTGCTGCTGATTTCATCCACGTCAGTGAGTTTAGTTTGCTTGCAAAAGATTTCTCAGAACTGTTCTTACAAAGGGTGGCCATAAAAAAAAAGAAGAAGAGAAACAAAACCCTGCAAAAACAAGCAAGGGAAAACACCTGACAACAGGGAAAACTGTGGCACTTCTCCATGAATCTTCTTAAGCTCATACATTTTATAAGTATTTAATGTGATACCTTGTAGGAATAGACAGCAGCAGGTGACTGCAGTAACTTTGAAGAACAGCTTTTTTCTGTCAGTTCTTTTGCAGCATGGCCCAACAGCATTCCTAGCAGAAACCACTTGCACAGCATCCCCATTTCTCTCAGGAAAATCAGTATAGATTTGTAATAATGCAGAGCAACATACAATTAAAAATTAATAGCAAAATGATTACATTATTGTCTTCTAGCAGAAAAACCCCTCTACCCTACAACAAAGGCCTTTAAAGCACTTTGGCTGTTTTCCAAAAGAGCTAGTTAATAGTGCACCTAGCAGTGCTGCTGGGATGCTGTGCCAGGAAGGGATTGCTGAGTGTCCATCGAGGAACTGGGCAGGGAAGGCTCTGCTCCCATCCCTGTGCCCTCGGAGCACTGCTTGTACCCACCAGGAGAAGCTGCTCAGCTGGCCAGTCCTTTGGATTATTCCAGTAATCTGGGACATTCCAAATTGAGAGACAACGTGTGGGGAAGCCGGGAGAGAGAGGAATGGCTTTGCTCAACACCAAAACAAAGGCTTTGCAGTGCTACACAGATTATTCTGATCACAAAAGTATCCTGCATGAGGGCTTTCAGCCCGAGATAATTGACCTTGACATTGCTCTCAGCTGAGGGCACAGAACCCTTGGTGCAGTGACTTACCTTGAAGAACAGCGTGCAACTGCACAGAATATTTACTTACTATCTGCCTTTTTTTTTAAATTCTTTAAACTGTGCACTGCAAGGACAAGTAGGCAGAAGTGTAGTGAGATGGAAGGTATTTTATGTGGATGAACACATGAAGAGGTGATTATGTATTGCTAAAAGTCTAATCCCTGGATAAACTACAGTTTGCCATTAATTCTTTGGACTTGCTTAGCTGCTACTTAACATTTCCACGACTTAACAATTATATTCTTGAGCTGAGAGTAACTTTTCAACAAAATGTGTAGGGATTAGAAACATTGATAATTATATTAATTAATATTAATGGGAGTGACAATATTTGTAGTCATATGACAAACATAAGGAAAGCAGGGCTTTAATTTTATCAATTAATTCTGTTTCTAATTGCTTTCACTATTCAATTGTCAGAACGTGTTCTCCTTGCAACAAGGAATGTGTTAAGCAGGAAAAGCACAGACCAGAATTAAGGGGAAGGAGGGCTCTGTGTTTGTATTACGTATGTATGTCTGTTACCCAGAAGCATACTGAGCCTTCTCCCTGGGCTTTGGATTTTCTCTCTATTTATTGTAAGTGCCAGTCATCTGGAGTAATGGGTTCAGTCTCATTGAGCTGGGTTAGTAGGCAGAGGCCATCAGGAGCAGGAAATGCCACTGATTGAAGAGCTCTCCAAATTATCAACTCTCCTTCTTCCCACACCTTGCCATAGGTGCGGGATGAGCTCGGGACAGCAAGGCAGCAGGCCTCGGAAAAGAGGGCTCAGTGTGTGTATCTACACTGGCTCCTCGGATTTAATACCTTTGATGGGCTCCAAGTTGTCTCTGGAGGAAGGCAGGGAGCTGCAGTCCATTGGCCTTAATCCTTCCCTGTGCTCCCGTATCTTTATACTGCTCCACCAGCTCCACACCGCAGTAAAACCAACACAATCCACCCTCCGGCTCCCTGGTGGGAGGGAAATCCCTCACCGGGCCCCTTGCTGAGCGCTGCAGCTGCCACAGAGGCTCCCTGGCACCATGAGCAGGGCAAACCCCTCCCTGCAGACGTGTCCAGGGCCCTGGGATGCTGCTCCTGCTTGGGTGTCCCCACAGGCTGGGTCTGTGCAAACCCCAGCCGTAGGGGTGGAGGCCTGAAGGTCCCCATGTCCTGAGACTGCTCTTAAAGCAGTGAAGTTTCCCCCTGCACAGAGCCCTCACCACACAGCCATCCAAGAGGCCAATAAAGTAATGATTATCTCCTGGGGCAGCTGCAATAAACAATGCTGCCAGCTAAGAATGGTGCCTTTGATGGCTCTGCAGGCTCAGCCATCTCTCAGCTGCTGAACCCCAGCTCGCTGCCCTCACAGGCTGTGCCAGCTGCTCCTGCAACGCTTCAGGGGCTGGTCTTCCTCTCAGTTCATCCCTGCTCTGCTCCTCCTCAGGACTGCACCCCTGCAAGGATCTCACCAAGCCCTGCACAGGTGAAGGACGCTGTCACCCAGCACATGCTGCTTCAGTGGCCTCTGGCTTCTCCCCGATTACCTGGGAGCAGTCACTGCTGCCTGCTCAGCTGTGCGGATGTTGGCCTCTGCTGACCTAGGGAGCTCCTCACCCACATGCCAGTAAATCTGGGGGACTTGAGAGTGAGGGAATACCCCCAATTCATTTGCTTCTTGTGGGCTGGAGACCCTGCCCATCCCATTCCCTCCTTGTGGACAGGCACTGCTGATCCCCAGCATTATCCACATCCATGCAGATATTTTTAAGACAAAATCAGGAAGCACAACTCCCTCTTGTTGTGCAAGCCACATCGTCAGAAGGCATCGTCAGAGCAGATTCACATCCTCTGTGCTGCTATAAATGTTGCTTCTTCCCTATCTCCTCTTCAGGGGACAGAGTTCAGAATGAGCCCTTTTGTGTTTGTTTCCATTGCTCTGGGAAGGGCCTGGGAGCCTTTGCTTTTCCCTGTCAGGAAGCACAGGTTTAACATAGCAAACGCATCAGAATTGCTTAATGAGTGCTCAGTGAATATTAATAAAAGTTTGGACGTGACTCAGGCTACAATGGCTGGGAAGTTTGAAAGCTTTGGTTCAAGATTACAGGAGGCTGTGAGAAAATATGGTATCCAGCAGCTAGCATATAGTGTGGATATTTCACTATCCAGGGATCTCTAATTACTAATAATGTACAGGAACAGTATGATATGTCCTTACAATTGCAGAATCCTTTTCAAAGATAATCTTTAATAGTTTATTTGACAACCTGTAAAATTATAGAAAATTATTAGTCTTGGGAATTACAAAAATCCCTATAGTACAGTCGAACAATAAAATTATAATTACCTGTGGGTAATTGAAATTTAACTGTTTTTTTATTGTATATTGCACATCAATAGCAACATAAGTTCAAGAGTGTCCCCCTCCCCTCCCTTTTCTTTTCCCTACAGAAGTGGGGAAAATGGACAACCCTGCTGGCATCTTGTGAGCCCTTGTCACAGAACAGAGCTTGAACAATTTCGATTAAAGCAGCATGTTTGAGACTGTCATTAGACCTGCATTAAATGACATATCTGGAATGTTAAAAATAAAGAGTGCTGAAGCTTATTCACAGCTGCCTGTGGTAAAGTATGTAGTCAAGGTTTTTATTATCTTTGAAGTTCTTATTTTTCTCTTTTCTAAAACTTATTGTTTCATCAAACAAATACCTAGCACATTTAAGAACAGTGTGAGCACATGAGCAGCATTGCTTGAGCTGGATAAAGCATTAGCGTGTTTCCATTCTGTGCTCAGTAGTATTGTTTAGTACTAACAATGGTAATTTATCAATTATACAGGAAGGAACAAAGCCCTTCACTGTCTCACAGCTCCAGAAGTCCCTGGTACAAGGCCCAAAGCTGGAGACCCTCCCAGACCTCAGGAGGCACCACTTACCATGAGCATTTGCAGGGCCTGGCTTTGCCTTGTCCTTTTGCAGTGACCCCATGGAGACTGCTCAACACTCGGCTCCAAGACTTCCATGGCTTTTTTCCTAAACCAGGAAAATTATAACCGTGTTGTTTTTGTTTTTTTTCTTTCTGACCCAGGGACCTTGATAATGAGACATCACAGCCTGTTTTTGTCTAGTCAGTGAGACCGTCCAGTCCCTCTTGTCCTGTTATTTGTGGTGGCTTTGGAGACTTTCACACCAATCTGAAGGACAAACCCCAAGGTCTTGGATGCTGCTCAGCCAGGACAAACCCCAGAACACAGGTTTGTTTGACAATTAATTGTCTATACAGCAATTTGTTTGTTATACGCTGCTGAGATGCACAAAATCCTCTATAGAAGGATCAGACTGGCTACTTTTATTGGATTCTGTAAAGTGCTTTGTGATCATTATGTGAGTCTAACAGCACAAGTAAAAATATCTCTGTTTTATTAAGAGTTTCAATTAAAGTGTTTAATACACAGATTTTATTGTGAGAGAGGTATCGCAAAGACTGAGTACAACATAATGGTAAGCCAGGTATTGTTATGATTATCATTACTATTATTTATATATGATCACTGAAGTATTAAGTGAAAACTGGGAAATGGAGTTCCTGAGCCCCAAAGAGCTCATAGTAACAGCTGTTTTTGGAGGATGCAACAATAGCAGACCAGCTCTGCTTCATGGAACAATTAATGGTGCATACAGCCCAGTCTGGAAATTCCTGATCCCAAATGGGTTTTCCCATTTTCAAAGATTAGAGAAGATAAAATTTCAGTTGGATCCTGTCTTTTTTATTCTGGTGGCTCTTACTCTTCCCACTGCCTCTTTTCTCTGCCCCTTGGTGTCAAGGGCACCCCTGCACATTAGAATTGTGATGTGTCTCTTTATCCCACAAGGCAGCTGGAAACTCCTCATCCAAGTGGTATTTGAATGCCTTTGCAAGGGAGAGATATTCTGCCTTCCTCACTCGTCCTTCCCATTGGAGATTTTTAAGTGTCTTGGCCTCCTAGAAGCTGAAGTGGAGCTTTCGACTGAGATTTAAACCAAGTGTAAATCTTCAAAAAGCAGAAAGCCCAAGAGGGGCTGTATCATCAGAGCAGAGGCAGGGCTGACCCAAACCTATGGTTCTCACACCAAGGAGCTGTGACCTCGTGTAACACACACAGCTCTGCTTGGCTTTGGCTGTTCCCTCATCCCAACCCTTGACCAACACCTGAAGGCTGCAGGAAAGTTTCTCTCCATCCTTATCTTGACCCTTATTCCCTGACAGATTCCAGCTGCTGAGCTCAACCATCCTAAAAAAAAGAAGCTGGGGAATTGTTGTCCACTAGGATTTATATAGATGGGATGCTTGGAAGTTAAATCTTCCAACCACTACAATGCACCATAGTGTAAGACAAAGAGCAGGAGATAAATTTTACTGCCTTTGAAATTCCTGCTCATGTCACTCTGAGCTAATTCTTACCATTTTGACTCCAGTGAGAAGAGCTATTCCAACGTGAGCCTCTTACTCTGCACTGCAGTACAGGGATGAAGCTAAGGATGAGCAATTGGAGCACTGTCAGGATTACACCCAGGTCAGATTTTTCATTCTGCTAAAAGTTGTTTTTTTGACATGGGAATCAGGAAAATACATTGATGCAAGACGTTGAAAAGGACCAAAAGGTTGTTATTTGTTCCCACCAATAAAGAGAGACACAAACCTCCTCTAAGGGGAAAATATTTTCCAGTGAAAACACAAGTTTTGACACTGAGTGCAACATAATAGGAGGGCCCAAGAGGGGCTTTGGGGAGCTCCTCAGGGAGAGGAGGCTTTCCATGGGCTTTTTTGCTCCTGTCTGTAGGATGAGCTTACAAATGTTTGGGTAGAGAAGGCTGCAAGCTTCCAAATTAAAAAAACCCAAAAAAACCAACCCAAATAAAACAAAAAAACCCAAACCAGAACAAAAAAGGGATTGGCTATTTTTCTTTCTCATGGATGAGGTTATAAGGTTAATAAAAGAGTTAATCCCAGCCTGGTCTGCAAAAGGGAACAGCTCACATTTGTGAGACTTCAAAAGGCTTTGGAGTGTCTGTGTATGGATGTTGTTATTTCCTGTCAGGGGTATCCCAAGAAGATGGGGGCTGGGAGCTGATTTTTGGAAGAGGAGTCTGGACTTTAACTAAATCAGCTTCAGTGACAATAAAAAGGTTAGTATAAAATGGTTTTGAGAATAAACTCCAATTCAGTAAAATTCTGGGTATTTTTTCTTTTTTTTTCTCCTCTGAGAATCTAAAATTAAAACTTCTTACAGAGCAGTGGAGGCTGACCAGAGCATTTCAACCAGATGGCCCAAAGAATCTGGTTGGCTTTTGGTTTTTTTTTAAAATCATTATATGACTTTAACTTCTAGGTATGTTAATAGTTTCAAAGAAAAAAAAGAAAAGTCAATTTAGGAAACATTCTGCAAATTAAAACAACAAAAAAAAAGGACGTCTAGTAGGGACTTTTTACTAAATGGTTTGGAGGAAACATGGAAGAGCTGGAGAGCATTCTGCCTGACAAACAATCTTGTATCAAAGAAGGGCAGTGTGGCCCAAGCTCTCTTGCTGAGCCTTTAGTCAGCAGACAAACACGTTGCCAGGGGTGCTGCTGCCCTTTTATAGAAGTGCGGTTTTTGGCACTCACAGTTTTCAGGGGTTCCTCCGCCCGCTCCGTGGTGCTGCTGGGATGGCAGCAGGCCAGGACAGAGCCACGGCAGAGGGAGATTGGTTACAGAACGGGCTCTTCTCATTGTGGGGTGAGGGGGTGCACGACACACCCGAGCTCTGGCCCTGTGGCTGTGCAGGAGGGCTGGGACTCTCCTGCTCCCTGCCCCAGGCAGCTCTGCCTCGGGCCCAGCTGATACAGTACCAGGCAGTGATTTACAAGCAGAGCTGGGTCTCCTTTGCTTCCCAGCATTGAGGGAATGATTATTGCACAGCACAGAAAATTACCTCAGGCCTTGTCAGGCTTTTCTGGAGAAATAAATTCCACAGCCTGGGTTCCTTATATCCCTTCCCTGGCTTGGTGTCCCCTTGCACAGCTCAGGGTCCAGGCTCAGACACAGTAAATGTTACAGTCGATATCCCTCGGCAGAGAAACTGCTCTGCAATTTCTTTTTTTCTACTTTTCTTCCTCTTGCACGAGGCTCCTGTGCTACCAGCTAACCATTTCCTATAAGAAAATGGCATTGTGTTAAAGTTATATAGTGTATCATATTAAATTTTATAACAGTGCTTTGTGTTTTGAAAATACTTTGGGGGGAAACAGCATCAATCAGGGAACCACATTTGATAGACTTGGAAGGGGCCTCCTGGGTCATTTGGTCCAAGACCTCTATGAAGCAGGAAAGCTTCTGCAAAATACCTTTCCCATAAATGTATCTAACCTTTCCTTAAAGACACTGAGTGATTGTGCCATAAATACCTCAAGCAGCTAAACCAGTCTGATTGACCTTACGATCAGAAAGTGTCTCCTAATACTGTACAGAAGGTACAATTTTCCATTCTTGCAGCTGCAGCTAAGCAAGAAAAAAGGGCAAATACACAGTAATGGCCAACAATACAGACTGTGCAAACAGTTTTACTTTCACTTTACTGCCATCACCTACCATAAATCTGGATGTACCATAGATACTTGGTTTCCCAGTGTAGTGTCTGTGATCCTCGTAGTATCCATCTCACTTTGACTTTTGGAGAGCCACCATTACAGAGGGTGGAAATATGGAAGATGGATAAGCAGCACTTTCTGATTCAGGAAGCCATTTGAAACCCCACACTGTGTAGTTAAAGTATTTATTTCTATTCTCTATTTATTAGAACTTGTGAGGTGTTTCTTGTCAGGACCATGGGAGTAGGGGAAGCACAGGGCTTTCTACGGCTTTGTCAGAGTGTCAAAGGGTACTTTTCATTCTCCCCCAATAATTGTGTACATTGAAAGTAAATACCCGGTAGTTTGGCTGTTTGTTGCTGCAATAGCAGAGTCTTCTGTGCTGCTCTGCCTTCTTTTTCTCAGTGACTATTAGAAGTGTCATTTTGGGTAGATGTGTTATTAAATCACAGACACACTCATTGCTGAGAGCTTCCTGAGCTGCACATAAACTATCTTTGGCTTGGATTTTTTTGTCTTTTTTTTTTCTTTCCTCTTTTTTTTGGTTTTGTTTTGTGGAGGTTTTTTTGTTTTGTTTTTTGGGGGTTTGTTTGTTTGTTTGGGTTCTTTGTTTTGTTGGGTTTTTTTTGCAAGCACCAAAAGAAGGTGACAGAGCTGAAGGCCACTTGTTCAACCACCTCTTTTCATCAGGAGTTCCACAGTTGTACTTCTCCCAGACACCGGACTGCTGCAAAATGGGACAGGAAAACAAGGCCTAGGAGCAAAAGACACAGAAAAGGTAATTTAGAAACAATATGGTGATGCTGGGTTTGAAGACACATCAGTGGCTTTGCATGTCCCTGCCCACACTTTCTTGCTGTGTGAAATTCAGACTGGCACTCAACTGTGAGTCTCAGCTCAGTGCTCATCAATTTCATCAAGGCCTTAAATAAGCCCTAAAAAATAGAGGGGTTTTTTAAAGGCTTTTTCTATAGAATTAACTAAATGCCATCCTTTCTCTGATGTGCAAAGTTGTAAAATACTTGTCTAGTATTTAGTCACATAGAAATATGTGAAATTACACTAGAAATGCTTCTTATCCAGTTGTTAAGGGCAAAGGCCACTGAGATTGTGACCATTCAACCTGATAGCATAAAACTGCAAAATACAAATGCCAAGAAAAATACAATACTGACAGACCTTTTGTTTATTGTTTATATTCTCTTTAGACACTTTTTCCCATGGCATCACCAAATCAGGCTTCCCTCATTACAACAAGAGTCGAGACAGCCCTAGCTCACCCCTCACTCTGCTCCTGTCTGCAATTCCAGCTGGAAGAGCAGCCCTTCCCTGCCTGGGTGAGTTGAACCCCCACAGCATTTGCTTCCATGGGATCCTGGTAGTCCAACCCACATCCTCAGATCCAGAAATCAGATCCTTCTGCTCGCTGCCGAGCTGCTCCAGCCCCTTGGATTCCCCATTCTACTCTCAGAGCCCTCCATTCCCTACACTGTAAATACTTGTTCGGGGGGAAGAAGTATTCTTTTATGTTGGAAAGGAGATGAATGCAAAGAGGGCTTTTATTGTTCCTTTATTGTTGTTGTGATTGTTGAGAGAGGGTTTGCTTGGGGTTTTTTTGTTCAGTACAGACAAGTTCTAACCTGTACCTGTGCTCTGAGGTACTCCTGAAAATAAAAAGCACATTTGCATCACGTATGCTTAAAACAAGAATTATAGAGATTTTCTGATCCTGTTCAGTGCACAGATGCCAATATGGGGCTCGATCTTGCAATCTATTTTGATATTTACAACGGAACATGGCATATCATGTAATTTAAATTTGCAGTATGCTCAGTGTAATTAATGCTGTGCAGTGCCTAGAAAATCCTGATTTCTTAATGTGATACAATGCCTGCATGCTGAGAGCTTTTTTTTAAAACTACTGTATTATTTTGGAGCATTAATGGAGAGGCACTGCTGTTAAACAGGAAAAAAAAGAGCCAAGGCCACTTGGTCTTTATGAAACTTCCGTGCAGCTCCCCAAAATATGATGCAAAGTACAGGTTTGTTTTAGAAGGGGGGGAGAGTCAGAGATTTAATTTTCCCTTGACACAGCATGATGCCTGAATAGCCAGACAGCTATTCCTAAATTATGTGCATTTCATTCCTAGGAGCTGTGAGCATTTTGAATGGGCTGTTGTTAAATACAGTACACAAGCATAAATACTCCAGGGAACAGCTAGCTGAAATTTTAGCATGAGCAGAAATCTGATGTAGTATCTGAGCACGTAATAATAATGCATATTGATTTGTTGGGAGTGCTAGGAGAGGGGTTTGGTATTCTGGGATGAGAACTGTTAAACTTGGGAACATCTTGTAAGATTATAATATGCTGTGGTATTTGTGTGCTGTGGGCGTGGCAGGGACAGAGAGGTTCACATGAAGCTTCAGACCTGGAGACTGGCAGGGATCTCAGTTTTGGAACCAAACCCAAAAAACTCAATGCATGATGAAGATGTTTATATATTATACATAAATGAAGCATGGGGAAATGGGAACAGGTGATGTGTGTGGCAAAGAAGGGTTGGGACCAAATGCCCTTCAAGGACAGGAGCTTTACTGTCATGGCTGCCTTGAGCGTGTCAGTTTACCTGCTGTATGGGTGCAAAAAGAAAAGGGAAAAAAAACTCCAAACAATATCCCCCCCCTATCATTTTTCAACGTATCCGTTTCTGCTAGACTGTACTATAAAAGCACTTCTTACAGACCTGTTGATAGCAGAACAAATTCAAGTCCTCAAAATAAATCTGTTCCTAAACATAATGCTTCAACTTCTCTATTCTCATCTGACACTTGACAATTCCACCTTAAGAGTAATTGGTCCTGCTTGGAACCTCTGCCAGCAGTGTGGGAGGAGGGTGGGCAATTTATTGATGTGGATTGATTTTTGTAGGAAGCACATGAGACAGGCTCGGTATCCGATGTCGCACCTGGGATACAGCGCACTCCTCAAGAACATCTGCAGGCCACAAGGAGGGTTCAAGGGGATGTGGAGGAGCTCCTCAAACAACCTCATCCCACCAAGTGGGACCTCTCTGCGTGATCACCTCAGAGAGGCACCAGCCAGGAACACGTTCATTGGCCAGGTGAGAATTTCAGGGGGTGATGCCATGGCTCTGGTGGTGGAAGCCATCCTGAGCCACGTGCTGTCTCCACAGGCAGGAACCAAAGGGTTATTCCAGTGCAGGCTGGCCAATGTGTTGATCTCTTCCCACTGTGGTGTCAGGTCTCAAGGAGGGCTGTTGGGATGAGGGGTTGGACATTTCCATGCCTGGAACTGTGTTTTCCAGTGCTCTGGTTATTCAAGAGTGTTACAAGACAGGGCAGTGAAAGGATTTGTGAACTGGCTGTTCGGTCGGTGACAAAAAAAGTGTCACTGATATTAATAGCTCTGAGCTCCAGTACAGACCTAAAAAACCCAGGGAAATGGCACAACAAAAGGAGACAGAAACAAGATGGCACTGAGGGTCTCCTCACCAGGGATGCTGATTAAGACGTGAGGCCGGGGCTGTCCCGCCCATGCGGGTTTGGCTGGGGGAAATCTCCCTCCTCCCTCAGCCATTATGAGGGAAGGAATAACTTTGCAGCACACTTTGCATTGGCACTGCGTGCTAACTTCATTACTGTTTGCAACAGCCTGTGCAATCCTCAGAGGAAAGGAATAATAACAAAGAAAAAAATGATAATTACCAAGCACATAGTTTTCATCTATAATCTTCATTTCAGGATTCACTATTCCCGATGTCAATATTTTATAATGGAAGAATGAGATATGCTAAGTTTCTGTTTGATGGAAGTAACTTCAGATTTAATATTGCCAAGGAGCTGAATTTTTAATAGAGCAGAGCAGTTTGCAGCCATTGCAGCCCCTGTATGTGGCTCCTGCCACTCCTTTGTACCAGCTCAGAGACATTCCCAGGACCAGGCAGAAAAATGGGAAGAAGCTGCTCTGAATTTTCAGTGAGGTGACACTACTTTGTCATTTAGCTCTGTCACGATAATTGGGAGTGTCACACAGTGAAGCAACATGACACACCCCCGGTAAATGAAGAGTTTTCAAAGTGATGTACAGCCCCTGTCAACTGCCAAAGCTTTTGTTTTCCTCACGGAGCCAGGAGCCTTTTCCAAGAGGAAAACCACACTGGAGAGGCACACTCGGAAAGTTTGTTGTGAATTGATTTCCTCTGTGTTTTTGTAAAATGGAATAGATCCTATGAACAGGCGAATACCCCCGTTTATCACACACTCCCAGCTTCCAACCTGCTGAGGACTTTCCACAAACTCTTTAGGAATTTACCTCTTTTTGTTAAATTGGGTTGGATCTCATTAATAAAAGAATGGTATAATGGAAAAGAGTTTCTAAAATTATACTGTAACCTAGAATTGCAGGATTCAGCTTTCTCTGCCTGAAGAAAAAAATTCTGAAGCATTAAACTTACTTTATCAAGCATTGCACCTGACATGCTCTCATAAATTTTACATACATTTTAACTTATTTTAATATTATGCAGGCTTGGTTTAAAATATTCCCATGAAGTACCTAGAATGAAGCTGCTCAGCTATAAATTAGAGCTAAAAAAATACTTGTCCCCTCC